>JAKSZT010053856.1:1657371-1807044 GCA_026826555.1 Tolypeutes matacus | reverse complement strand
TCTTCTCTTCTCTTCTCTTCTCTTCTCTTCTCTTCTCTTCTCTTCTCTTCTACTCATGTCTCCTCCTCCCATCAGAAAATATGGTAACCACTAAGTTTTAATTTTTGAATAATAAATTTCATTTCAGAAGTCACACTCATGCCTGTCAAAGCAGGATCTCACTGACCACTACAGTAAACAGTGCCTCAAACAGTGGTGGCCCTGGGAGCTCCAGAGATATCCAGACACCATAGGCAAGGCAGACAATCTCAGGAATTCAGCACCCCACTAGTGGGCCCAACCCTGGAACATGTGCCTCCAAATATAAGAGAGCTAGACTAATTCATAATTTCTGTACAAATGGCTCCTCTGCCCCTCCCCACCCAAACCACAATTAGCACTATATTTATTAAATATATGTCCCAGAGACCTAAATCTTCAGTCTTTGCTTTTTAAAATATATTTATATATTTTTAATTTATATATATATATTATATATTTATATTTTAATATAAAATATATTATTTAAATATATTTTTGTTTAAAATGTATTGTAAAAGTGGAAGGTATGGGGAGCAGGGCATATGGGAATCCCAATAATTTTTATGTAACATTTATGAAATCTAAGTATCTTTTAAAAATAAAAAAATAATATTTTAAGTTTTTTCTTTTTTATGTTGAGTTCAGCTTAGTAAGAGGCCACATTTGATGAACAAGGAGGTTACCCATAAGTAACTCTTAGGCCACTATGTCACTAAGTTTCAATATCAAGAGCAAAGGCTCATAAGCATAGTCATCAATATCAAGGGTCCTTCAATGAATCATCCTCCTTCAAAAGTCATTGTCCTTGTACTTAGGGTGTTTCTATTTTTCCATTGGAGACTGTGGAAGAGCTCCCCCAGATGGGAGTTTGATATTTTTTGGTTATTGTGTGAATCTCCACCCACTGTGACAATGCCCCAGGAACACTTGAACACATTTATATGCCTTATATGTATACCCAGGTGAACTTCCTCTCATGTATCCACCATCACTGGCACCCTGCACCAATGATCATCCCCTGTCACAGTTGTAACCCTTCTGTGATTCAAAACTTCTTCAAAATTGAAGCCAATAAAATAGCCACATTCAATTAATAAGAAAATGAAATAGTAATGATAGTTTTATATATAACAAGTAAAATACAGAAAAAAAATAATAAAAAGTAAAAATTGAATATTTTTAAAAATTGGAATATAAAAAATAGTAAAAGGAAAGCTAAAAACTGTAATATGGGACTGTATAAGATAGTAAAACTACATGTAAAACACAAATATGGGTGGTATTTCATATATGATTTTTTAGAAAATACAAATATAAACACACTAGAGAGAAGGACAAAGGATAGAAGCTATGTACAGCAGAGGAAGTATAGAGAGATTAGGAGGTGCTAAGTATTTTTTGTTTTTATTATTTTTATTCTTATCGGAATAATGAAAGTGTTCTAAGAATGATTGAAGTTATGTGATGAATGCATAAATGTGATTAAACTGAAAACCATTGAATGTACACTTTAGATAGATTTATGCTTTACTTATGTATCAATAAAATTGATTTGTTAAATAAATAAATTAATTCTCATTAGAAGCTCCCCCAAAATAATGAAAAAAATATTTGAAGAAAAAAATATTTTTAAAATTTTGCCTTTTATAACTGTAACATTGTTGTCCTATATGTACAGTAACATATTCTTCAATTTATTCCCCCACAGTCTTAGTTTTTTTTTCTTTGAAGAAGTTTTAAGTCACAGTAGAGTCATGTACAGAATAAAGGGGATTCCCATATACCCAACATCCTCCCCCTCTTCCTCTTTCCCCATCAATAACCTTTTATATCTAGATGGTACATTGTTAGAGTTGATGTAAAAATACTGAAACATAGCTACCAACCATTGTCAAAGTTTCACATTACGGTTTCCATTTTGGACTATATACTTTTTTTTTCCTTTGTCTTAATAATGACTTTATTTATTTATTTATTTATTTTTATTGTGGGTAAAAATCAAAATTCACACAATACATACAAACATTTGCAAAATGCTATATAAATATATATGCATATATGTGTATTTGCTTACAAAAATGTTATATATATATATATATATATATATATATTTTTTTTTTAAGAGGTGCTTAGATTACCCAAAATATTACACGGAACCCACTGGGATTCCCATGTTGCTCACCTCCCACACCTCCCACCACATCCCACACAAACATCTCCCACAAGTGTGGCCCACCACCCTCAATGAACTTACACATCCTGGAGCCTTGCCACCAACCATAGACCACAGTTCACACCGTAGACCACACTCTCTCGCACTCAGATCTGAGTGGTGTGTGCTGATTTAAAATGGCCTACATCCGTTGCCACAACGGTACTCAGGACAACCTCTAACTCCCAAAGAAGCCCCTGTATTTCAACTGCTCATCCCCTCCCTACCCCAAAAGTGTCAAGTGGCCACTGGATCCACCTCATTGTTATAATTTCTTCCATTGCTAGAATCACCATATGTGAACAAGAGAATACCATCAAGTCCACTCTAGTCCATAGTTCTTCCCCCAATCCTGAGGGGACTGGGATGGTGATGTCCACTCCAACTCCAAGTGAGAGAGGGCTTATATCCCATGGATATGGTGGGTGGGATGATCCTACCTGCAGATGCAGGCCCTCTCTGTTCCCTGGGATGGCCATTGCCCATCGTTGTCTCCTCATATGCACACCTCAGTAGGAGCTCATAGAACATCTAAGTGCCTATCATCCCACTCATTGGGGTTCCTGAGAGCTCCAGAGACACCCTGGTCCTATATAAGGGGGGATAGCCCCAGAGACTGATGCCTTATCAGTGGGTTCTATTTTGGAATCTGTGCTCCTGAGAGTGACAGAATTAGACTCAAATAAGTCCTCCCTGCACATGGTTCACCAGTCCCTTCTATTCAAACCTATATGTGATGCTGGAGTTTTTAGGTATACTTCCAGAGACTGGAGCCTCCCACCTACCTATGTGCCAGGTGTGCATGAAATCTAGGTGGTGCTGCAACTCCTACCCTACAGCTCAATGGACTATATACTTTTATAAGATCTGATTAAATTTAACATGGCCTTATCTATCTTTGCAAGATCAGGCAGAATATTTCGATCACCCCAAAATTGCCCCCTATTCCATCTATTTTATTTCTCTTCCCCCTCCCTTTCCAGCCCATGGTGACCACCAGGTTTCACTCCTTGAAGGACAAGATACATATTTCCTTGCATCTTCACTGAGGGCTTGATGCACTGATCTGTCTGCCACTTTTAGGCACCACTGATGCTCACAAGTGACTCACGCCCTTCTATTTGAGAACACAGTGGGCCTCCCTAGGATGGGAGTACAACACCTTCCCAATCCTTATGTGGATCTCTACCAACTGATGCAACACACTATGCCAAAATGATCACTCTGACCTTCCCTAGAAGCCTGTGACAGGTGCACTCTGGCCCAAATGCCCCCAACCAACATCTTTACCAGTACTTCTTCCTTGCCTTATGTCCAAATGTGCATTCCCAACGTTGTGATTTCCACCATATACCCACCAATCCCCAGTGTTCAACTGCTCCCTCTCCCAAACCTCATCCTAATTCCATGGAACAAACAGCCGACCCTCCCCATACTCCCAGCCCTGCCTGCCTGTCAAAACTGCACCACCTTACCCAATATTATCATTAATCTCCTGCCATGCCCCATCACTGAACAACTACACATTTCTAGGCTATTTGCTTAATTAATATCACTGAGGTCATGTAATATTTGTCCTTCAATGCTCATCTTGCTTTACTTAAGGTCCTAAAGATTCATCTGTATTATCCTGTGTGTTAGTGCTGTATTCATTCTTAAAGCTGAGTAATTTTCCATTCTATGTATATACCACACTTTCCTTATCCATTCCTCTGTTGACAGGCATTTGGGTTGATTACAACTATTTGGCAATAGTGAATAATGCCTCTAAGAACATTAGTGTGCATATATCTGTTTGTGTCCTTGCTTTCAATGCTTCTGGGTATAGACCCAGCAGTGGAATTGATGGATCATATAGCAGTGGAATTGCTGGATCTATAGTACTAGTTTGAGGAACTGCCAAACTGTTCTCCACAATGGCTGGAACAATATACATTCCCACCAGCAGTGGATGAGGGTTCCCATTCCTCCACAACCTCTCTAACACTGTAGTCTTCATTTTTTTAACAGCAACGAATCTAATGGGTGTAAGATGATATCTCATTGGATTTTTGGTTTGTATTTCCCTAATAGCTAGTGATGTTGAGCAAATTTTCATGCGCTTTATAGGCATTTGTATTTCTTCTTTGGAGAAATGTCTATTCAAATCACTTGTGTATTTTTAAATGTTTTTTTTTTTGTAATTTTTTTTGAGGTGTAAGATTTCTTTATTTGCTGTATATAAGGCTCCTATCAGATATATGGTTACTGAATATTTTCTCCCTTTGGGTGGCCTGCATTTTCATTTTCTTGACAGGCTCCTTTGAGGTGCAAAACTTTTCAATTTTCAAGAGGCCCCAGTTATTTATTTTTTCTTTTGTTGGTTGTGTTTAGGTGTGAAGTTCATAAACTATTTCCTAATACAAGATCTTGTAGATGCTTCCATACATTATCCTCCAAGTTCTTTAGGGTCTTGGCTCTTATATTTAAATCATTGATCCATCTTTAGTTAATTTTTGTATAAGATGTGAGATGGTGTTCCTTTCTCATTCCTTTGGTTGTGGATGTGTAGTTCTCCAAGCACGAATTGTGAAGAGGCCATTCTCTCCTAGTTGAGTGGGCTTGGTGGCGTTGTCAAATATCAGATGACTGTATATGCAAGGGTCTATATCAAAACTCTCATTACAGTTCCAATGGTCAGTATGTCTCTTCTTGTGCCAATACCACATATTTTTGAACACTGTAGCTTCGTACTAAGTGTTAAAGTCAGGGAGTCTGAGTCTTCCCATTTAATTTTTCTTTTTCAATATACCTTAGGCTGTTCAGGTCCCCCTGCACTTCCAGATAAATTTCATAGTTAGTTTTTCCAATTCAGTAAAAAATGCTGTGGTGATTTTTATTGGGATTGCATTAAATCTATAGATTAATTTAGGTATGGTAGATATCTTAAGAATGTTTAGTCTTCCTATCCATGAATAGGAAATATTCTTCCATTTGTTTAAGATTTCTTTGATTTCCTTTAAGAGTGTTGTGTAGTTTTATGAATATAAGTCATTTACCTCTTTCATTAAATTTGTTCCAATATTTGATTCTTTTTTTTTTTTTTTTGGTTATTTTAAATTGGATTTTTTTCTTGATTTCCTCTACAGATTGCTCATTATTGGTGTACAGAAATGCTACTGAATTTTGCACATTGATCTTATAACCTTTGATTTTACTGAACTCATTTATAAGCTCTGGAAGGTTTGTTGTAGGTTTCTCAGTGCTTTCTGTGTATTGGATCACGTAATCTGCAAATAGTGAAATTTTTGTTTCTTCCTTTCCAATTTGGATGCCTTTTATTTCTTTTTCTTTTTCAATGCTTGAGCAAGTACTTCTAAAACAATGTTAAATAAGAGTGGTGATAGTGGACATTCTTGGCTTGTTCCCAATCTTAGAGTGAAAGCATTTAAAATTTCACCATTGTATATGATATTAATTATGTATTTTGCATATATACTCCTTATCATATTGAGGAAGTTTCCTTCTATCCCTATCTTCTGTAGATTTTTTATCAGGAAAAGGTGCTGTATTTTGTCAAATGTTTTTTCTGCATTTATAGAGATGATCATGTGAATTTTTTCTTTTGATCTGTTTATGTGGTATATAACATTGATTAATTTTCTTATGTTGAACCATCCCTGAATGTCAGGGATGAAACCCACCAGGTCATGATGTATAATTAATGTGATGTGTTGTTGAATATGATTAGCAAGTAATTTATTGAAGATTTTAGTGTCTATATTCTTTAGATTGATTAGTCTATAGTTTTCCTTTCTTCAGGAGACTTTTTTTGGCCTTGTTCTTAGAGTGACATTGGCATAACAGAATGAGTTAGGCAATGTTCCTTCCACTTCTATTTTTTGGAAGAGTTTAAGTAAGATTGGTGTTAGTTCTTTCCAGAATGTTTGGTAGAATTCATCTGTGAGGCCATCTAGTCCTGGTCTCTTCTTAGTTGTGAGGTTTTTGATAAGTGATCCTATTTTATTTCTTGTGATTGGTCTGTTGAGTTCATCAATTTTTTCTTGTGTGTTTCTGGGAATTTGCCCATTTCCTCTAAATTATCTATCTGGTTGGCATATAATTTTTCAAAGTATCTTCTAATGATACTATTTATTTCTGTGGGTCAGTGGTGATATCCACATCCTCATTTCTCACTTTTGTGCTTGCAGCTTCTCTTTTTTTTTTTTTTTCTTTGTTAGGGTAGCTAAGGGTTTGTAAATTTTATTGATCTTCTCAAAGAACCAGATTTTGGTTTTATTTATTTTTTTTATTGCTTCCTTATTTTTTATTTCACTTAGTTCTGCTCCAATCTTTGATATTTCCTACTTTCTTCTGCCTTTGGGGTTATTTTGTTGTTGTTTTTCCAATTCCTCCATGTGTGCAGTTAAGTCTTCAATTTTAGTCCTTTCTTCTTTTTTGAATGTGCATTTATGGCTATGAATTTCCCTCTCAATACAGCTTTTGCTGCATCCCAAAGGTTTTGATGTGTTGTACTGCCATTTTCATTAATTTCAAGGTAGTTAGTGGTTTCTTTTGTGATTTCCTCCTTCACCCTCTGTCTAAGAGTGCATTGTCTAACTTCCATGTCTTTGTGCTTAATCTGATTCTCTGCCCCTTACTGATTTCCAGGTTCTTTCCATTGTGGTCAGCGAAATTACTTTGTATAATTTCAATCTTGCTGAATTCCTTGAGCATTTTTATTTGGTGTAGAATGTGGTCTGTCTTGGAGAATGTTCCATGTGCATTTAAGAAGAAAGACTAGTCCACTGCAATTAGGTGTAGCATTCTGTCTATTAGTTTCAGATTCTGTGATGTATTATTCAAAGACCTTTTTTCTTTATTGATTCTCTGTCAAGATGTTCTGTCTAATAGTGATAAGGTATATTAAAGTCCCCCATTATAATTGTCAAGGCATCTCTTTCTCCCCTTACTTTTTCCAGTATTTGCCTCATGTAATTTGAGGCGCCTTGGTTAGGTGCATAAATTTTATGATTGTTCTTTATTCTTGAATGGTTACCCCCTTTATTTATATAAAGTGTCTATCTTAATCTCTTCCAATAGTTTGCATTTAAGTCTATTTTGTCCAATATTAGTATATCTACTCCAGCCCTTTTTTTTGTTTATTGTTTGCTTGTAAAATTGTTTTCCAACCATTCACCTTCAGCTTCATTGCATCCCTTGTGCTAAGGTGGGTTTCTTGTAGACAGCATATAGATGATGCATATTTCCTTACCTATTCTGCCAATTGGTGGCTATTGACTGGTGAGCTTAGTATATTAACATTCACAGGTATTACTGTCAAAGAATTACTTACATTAGCCATATTTTCTTTGAGTATATGTGTGCCATATGTTTCTTTTATTTCTCTTTTTGTCTTTTTAGTTGTTCCGCCACACTCCTCCAACTCTCTCTCTTCTATTTTTTCCTTTCAACATGCAAAACTCCCTTTAGTATTTCCTGAAAGTTAGGTTTCTTTTTGACATACTCTCTTAATTTCTGTTTATCTTGAATAGTTTGAGTTCTCCCTCATTTTTTAATGTGTGCTTTGCTGGACTGAGAATTCTCAGCTGTGGTTTTTTCTTTTATCACCTTAACTATGTCATACCATTGCCTTCTTTCTTCCATGGTTTCAGATGGGAAAGAAGTGCTTGATGGGTTTATTCCTTTGTATGTGATGGTTCTCTTTTCTCTTGCTTGTTTCAGCATTCTCTCTGTGTCTTTTTTTTTTTTTAAAGATTTTATTTATCTATTCATTCATCCCCCCCCGCCGCCCGTGCTCGCTGGGTCAGCCAACCACACTGCGTGGGCGGGCCTGCCCTCACCAGGAGGCCCTGAACCCGGGGCCTCCCTTATGGTAAACGGGAGCCCCACTGATTGAGCCACAGCCGCTTCCCTCTCTGTGTCTTGATCATTGGAAAGTTTAACAAGTATATGTCTTGAAGTAAGCCTGTTGGGATTTATACTGTTTGGAGTGTGCTGCACTTCCTGGCAATGTACATCCATTCCACTCAATATGGTTTAAATTTTTCAGCCATTATTTCCTCCAAGACTCCTTCTGTCCCTTTTCCCTTCTCTTTTCCCTAGGAGATGCCTATAATGCATAAGTTTGTGCATGTTGTGTTGTTGTTTAGATGCCCAAGTCCCTGCTGGATTTTTTCTATCTTTATATGTACTTGTTCTACTATCTGTTAAGTTCAGATGTACAGTCTTCCACATCACTAACTCTTCTGACTCTTCAAATCTACTGCTAAGTGTTTCCAGTATGTTTTTGATTTCTTAGATTGTGCCATTCACCAACATCATATATGTTATCTTTTTATTTATGTTCACATTTTTTTCAGTATGTTCTCTTATTGTCTTTTTAATATCATTAATCTCTTCCTTCACTTCATTAATTTGGTTCATGGTATTTGTTTGCAGGGCTCTTGCAGAATTTAAAACAGCTTGTTTCATGTTCTGCATCTCCTCCTGGTTTAAGTTTCCCTATTGTACTGGACCACAGCTTCCTGTTTCTTATTATGGTTTATCATTCTTTTTTTTTTTTTTTTGGTTTTTAGGCATTTTTTTTATCTTGGGTTTATTCTGTTGATTAGTTTCTCTCTCTCTACTCTGGGTTTTGTTTAGTTGCTGTTTTTGTGTGTGTGGTAAATTTTCTCTTTGACAGTTTGCTCATCTTATTCTACTTCCTCGCTGTTGTATATGTTACCTTGAAAGAAAAAGATTATAACCAGAGAAAGGAAAAGAGTTAAGAAGAGAAAAAGGATAATAGTAATAATAATAGTAAAATGTAGAAAAAGAACCATGTATGACCTAGGAAAATGAATAATTAACTCATGTAAGAAGCACAGAGGAATAAGAATTTAAAAAGAGGAGTATAAACAATGAAATCATAAACTGAATAGAAAAAATACTGAGAATGAATGAAAAGGCCTGAATGAGAAGAAGACATGAAAAGAGAAAAGAAAAGACCATAAGGGAAAAATTTTAAAAGAAAGAAAATCGAGAATAGAGGAGATAGATGAAAACAAGAACTATTGAATACAAACAAAGAGAGGTGAAATGCAAGAACAAAACAGAAATCAGAAGATAAGAAGATGAAGGTAGGAAAAGAATTAACATACATAGAAAAATCAGTATACAAAAAGGGGGGAACAAAGGGAAGGGGAAAACAGCAAAAAAACAAACAAGACAGCAGCACATTCTTTAGAAAAAGAAAAAAAAACAGGGTTGGAGAAAGAGGGAAAAACAAAACAAAACATAAATACTCAAGGAAGCAATCAAATGAAAATGTAGAAAAACAGCCCTCTCTCTTAGGTTTCTGAGTAGCTTCTCAGGCTGCCAGTGTTCAATCAATTACTCTGCAACCTGTCCAATGAATGTTTTGAATAAGGTTTTAGTGAGTAAATTAAGTTAAATTTTAAAAAGGGAATCTTTTTAAGAAAAGCTAGAGACTCAAGAGAAGCTAATACAAGAATAATTTCCATATGTTCACTGTCCTAAAGTATCAGTGGGGTGTTTGTTAACCCAGTGGATCACTACTCCAAGGAGAGCTGGGATTCAAATGAGGGATCTCATTTATTTATTTATTTATTTATTTATTTATTTATTTATTTATTTAAAATTATATATATTTTTTATTTTTAAAAGTTACTTAGATCACATAAATTGTTACACAAAAATTATAAGGGATTTCTCATATGCACCACTCCCCAAGCTTCCCACTTTTTCCCACATCAACAACTTCTTTCATTAGTCTTGTAAATTCATTGCAATTTAGGAACACATTTTTTTTCTTTTTTTTATTATGGGTAAAAATCAAAATTCTCACAATACATACAAACATTTGCAAAATGATATATAAATATATATGCATATATGTGTATTTGCTTACAAAAATGTTATTTATATATATATATATATATATACATATATTTTAAGAGGTGCTTAGATTACCTAAAATATTACCTAAAATATTAAATAATTTCTTGCATTGCAAGAATCACCATATGTGAGCAAGAGAATACCATCAAGTCCACTCTAGTCCATAGTTCTTCCCCCAATTTTGAAGCATTGCCACTAAGCATGGACTCTAGTTTACATTGTAGTTTACACTCTCTCCTACTCAATTCTGTAGGCTATGGTAGGATATATAATGGCATGTATCTGTCACTGCAATGTCACCCAGGTCAATTCCATGTCCTGAAAATGCCCTCATATTAATCCTCTGTATCTCTTTCCCTGATTTCACCCCCTCCAGTGGACCACTGTCTCCACATCAATGATATAATTTCTTACATTGCTATAATCACAATAAGTCTATAGTAGAACACCAGTATCTATTCTAGTCCATATTTTATCCACCAATCCTGTGGATTCTGGTATGATGGCCACTCCACCTCTTATTGAGAGGGGACTTCGATCTCTTATGGCTGATGGATGGGACTTTCTTGCTTGCAGTTGTAGACTCTCTTGATTCCTTGGTATGGTGGTTGTACATCATCACCTCCCTGTCAGCACTCCTAGGTGAGTCCAATGAACTGGAGAATAGGTGATGCAACTCTGCTGAGGCTCAGGGCACTACTGGCACATGGAGAGCCCAGAGTTTCAAGTCTTCTGAACATATACCTACCAACTCCTGCACCAACTATAGGCTCAAGCAAAAAGGACAGAAGAGGCATGTGTAGAGGAGTCATATCTGAGTTCAGCTCTGTCACACATGGGAGCACAATCTACAAAGTAGGGCCCACTGGCAAGGCACCAAACTCCAGAGCTATCCACCATGACTGCAGGACCTTGGTGTCTCTGGAGCCTAAGGAGCCCCACTGTTTTGGGTAGTGCCCACTTTGGCCATCTATGAGATCCTGCTGGGACAGCAGGATCAGAGAAGCATTACTTCTCTGATAACATCCTGACTCACTTTGAAGTCTGTTAGCCATATAAACTCATTTGTCTTTACCTTTTCAACCTTTTATTCAAGGCCTTTTTGCAGTTGTATCACTACCTGATGCTTGGTAGTAATCACTTGGTGCCAGGGAGGTTCATACCCAGAAGACATGTCCTTCACTAGGGGGAAGGTAATGCATCTACCTGCTGAGTTTGGCTTAGAGAAAGGTCACATTTGAGCAACAAGGATGCTCTCAGGAGGTAACTCTTAGGTACCCTACAACACTAGGCCAAGTTGCAAATTCAAAAGCAAAAGGCTTATAAGCATAGTTGCCAAAATCAAGGGCCCATCAATGGACCACCCTATTTCACTAGTCATGCCCCTGTACTTGGGGAATTTTTGCTGTTCCATTAGGGAACATGGCAGAGCTCCACAGAATGGCGATTCAACAATCCTTTGGCTGCTGTGTGACTCTCAACCCACTGTTGCAATGCCCCATGAATATTTGAACATATTTTTATACCTTATATGTATACCCAGGTGAACTTCCTTCCATGTATCCTGTATCACTGACACCCCACACAATTGATCCTCTACATCATAGTTGTAATCTTTCAGTGATCCAAAACCTCTTCAAAAATGAAGCCAAGAATATTGCTAAATTTGATTAATAGGAAAAATGAAATAATAATTATAGGTGAAAATATAAGAAAAAAATTAATAATATAGAAAAACTATAACAAAAAATGTAAAAAATAAGTTGTTAAAATTGAAAAATATTTTTAAAAATTTGATGTTTTGCCAATCATCATTGTCAAATCTGTTGTTCTGTATGTACAGTGGCATTTTCTTCCATTTCTTCTCCAGTGTCTTACTTTATTTTTTGTCTTCAAAGAGGTTTTAGGTCACAGTAAAGTTACAAACAGAATATAGGGAGCTCTGTCATGGTTAGGTTAATATGTCAAATTGGCCAACTAATTGTGTCCAGATGTTTGGTCCAGCAACCACTGGGCTAATTGTAATACAAGAGCATTTATGGACTTTGATCACCAATGTGTTTACTGCATGGGTGGGTGATTATATCTGCTTCAATTAGGGAGATTGCATCAGCAATGGATGATGCTTTTATCCAATCAGTTGAATGCCTTAAAAGGGGGAGTGATTTCAACATTCAGAGAGAATTTCCCAGCTCATCTTTGGACAACCAACTTCTCCCAGAAATTTATTAAGGACCTTTCATTGGACTTTCATCAGAGGCCCTGGTTTGCAGCCTGCCTGTGGAACCCGGACTTGTGCATCCCCATGGTTATGTGAGAGACTCATATAAAATTTCATATTATTGGCAGATACCTCCTCTTGATTCTGTTTCCCAAGAGAACAGTGATGAATACAGGCTCCCATATACCAACATCCTCCCCCTGTTCATCGTTCCATATAAATAACCATTTTATATGTCAATTGTACATTTATTACAACTGATATACACGTATTGAAACATAGCTATTAACCATGGTCAATGGCTTACATTATGGTTTACATTTTAGACCATACACTTTTATAAATGTGTGATAAAATTTAACATGGCCTGTATCCAACATTGCATCGTTCAGAACACTTCCAATGCCCCCTAAATACCTCCTCTTCCATTTATTCTATTCCTCCCATCCCGCCCTTCAGGGTCTACATCAACCATCATGCTTTACTTCTTGAAGGATAAAGTTCATAGATATTTGCTACAATGCTTGACACACTAGTCTATACTCCCCTATTGGGAGCTGCCAGTGCTTTCAAGAGACACTTTTGACTCTGTTTGAGAACATATTGGGCCATCACAGCATGGGATTCCAACTCCTTCCCGTTCATTATGTGGGTCACTCCCTACTGATACAGCACAGTATGACAAAATGTTCACTTTCACATTCTCTCCAGACTGCCCCAGGTATACCCCGACCCAAATATCCTCCATCCAACACCCTAAACCAGTAACGATTTTTGTCATATTGCCAAAACAGTTTTCTCATCATTTTAGTTTCACCCACATACCCACCAATTGCCAGTGTTCACATACTCCCTCCTCCAACCCTCTACCCAGTTCAATGGACTATCCCACTCATCCACTCCACCCTAATCCCCTGTCAAGCTTGCACTGCCCAACCCAATAATATCCCTACACCCCTGTCATATCCCTTCAATGCCCAACTACACACTTTCACCTTATCATAGATTATGTCCCTGAGGGCACTGGCTCACAATTTCTTCTCCCTTTCTATTTCCTGTAAACCTTTATTCTAGATGATAACTCTTTGAGTCTGCTTGATTTGCTTAATCCATGTCAGTGAGGTTATGTAACATTTCTACTTCAGTGCCTGACTTGCTTCACTCAACATGAAGTCCTAAAGAGTCATCCATGTTATGCTGTGTGTTACCACTGTATTCTTTCTTAAAGCTGAGTAATATTCCATTGTATCTATGTACCTCATTTTGTTTATCCATTCATTTGTTGATAGGCATTTGGGTTGATTCTGACTTTTCGCAATAGTGAATAATGCTGCTATGAACACTGGTGTGCATATATTTTTTTGTGTCCTTGCTTTCAATTCTTCTGAGGATATACCCAGCAGTGGAATTGCTGGATCATATATCAGTTGTATAGTTAGTTTTCTGAGGAAGCACCAAACTGACATCCACAATGGCTATATCATTTTACATTCTCACCAGCAGTGGATGAGGGTTCCCATTCTTCCACATTCTCTCCAACACTTGTAGTTCTTTGTTTTCCTATGGCCACCAGTCTAATGGGTGTAACATTGTACCTCATTGTAGTTTTGATTTGCATTTCTCTAAAGCTAGTGATGCTGTGCATCTTTTCATGTGCTTTGTGCCATTTGTGTTTCTTCTCTGGAGATATGTCTATTCAAATCACTTTCCCATCTTTTAAAAAGGTTGGTTGTCTTTTTATTTTTGAGATATAAGATTTCTTTATATGTGCTGGATATTAGGCTCCTATCAGATATATGGTTGCCAAATATTTTCTCCCTTTGCCTAGGTTGTCTTTTTACTTTCTTGATAACCTCTTTTGAGACACAAAAGTTTTTAATTTTGAGAAGATCCAATTTTCCTATCTTTTCTTTTGCTGCTTGTGCTTTGGGTATGAAGTTCATGAAACCATTTCCTATTGCAGTCATATAGAAGTTTCCCTACATTATCTTCCAAGGTTTTTATGGTCTTGGCTCTCATATTTGGATCTTTGATCCATCTTGAGTTGATTTTTGTATAAGGTGTGTGATGGTGTTCCTCTCTCATTCTTTTAGATATGGATGTCCAGTTCTCCAAGCACCATCTGATGAAGAGGCCATTCTCTCCCAGTTGAGGGGGCTTGGTGATCCTGTTGAATATCAGATGACTGTACATTCTAGGATCTATAACAGAACTCTCAATTCTGTTCCAATGATCAGTATGTTTATTCTTGTGCCAATCCCATGCAGTTTTGACTATTGTAAATTTGTAGTATGTTTCAAAGTCAGGTTATGTGATTCCTCTGATTTCATTTTTCTTTTTCAATATGGCTTTGGCTATTCAGGGCCTCTTGCACTTCAAAATAAAATTTATACTTAGTTTTTCCAATTCAGTAAAAGATGCCATACCATATCATTAGGTGGAGACCCACATAATTAGTGGGAAAGAGTTGGACTTCTATGCTGGGAAGGATGGATATGTTCATGAACAGAGAGGGGGTGGAGTCTCTTGAAAACATGTGCAGTTCCTAATAGGGGAGGACAAACTAGTGTATCAAGACCTCAGTGTTGTGCATGTAGCTATGAATCTTGTCATCCAGAGTGAAGCCACAGGGATTGCTGTGGACTTGGAGGGAGGGGGAAGGAGGAAGAAAATAGATGGAACAGGGTGTATTTAATGGGCAATGGAGGTGTTCTACATGATCTTCTAATGATAGACACAGTCCATGTTAAATATCCTCAAAACTTATAATAAAATTGTACAGTCTAAAATGTAAACCATAATGTAAATCAATGACCATAGTTAGTAGCTATGTTTTACTATTTTTCTATCAGTTGTATCAAAGGTATCATACACATATAAAAATATATTATTACAGGAATGGGGAAAAGGTGTAGGATGTTGGGTATATGGGAATCCCCTGTATTTTGTATGTGACTGTACTGTGACCTAAAACTTCTTTAAAGGCAAAATGAAAGAAAGTAAAACACTGGGGAATAAATGGAAAAAAATGTCACTCTACATATAGGGCAACAGATATTACAGTGATGAAAGGGAAAATGTCAAAAAGCATTTTAAAATATTTTTCATTATTTTTTTAAATATTCCAATCTTTTAATTTTATTTTATTTTAGATTTTTAAAATGTTTATATATTTTATTTTTTATATTTAAACGTATCATTATTATTTCATTTTCCATTAATTCTATTTGGTTATTTTACTGGCTTCATTTTGGAAGAAGCTTTGTATCATAGAAAGGTTACAACTTGGGTGAATGAGGATGTTTGGTGTGAGGTGTAAGTGAATACATGAGAGCAAGTTCACATGGGCATACATATAAGGTATATAAATGTGTTCAAATGTTGACAGTGCATTGTCACAGTGGGTGGAGATTCATACAATAATTGAGAAAATATTGAATTCACATGCCAGAGAGCTCTGCCACATTCTCAAACAGAGCAGTAACCATCTTCCAAGTGCAGCGGCATTGACTGGAAGAGGATGGTCCATTTACAGGCCCTTGATATTGATGACAATGCTTGGCAGCTTTTGTTCTTGAAATTGAAACTTAGCCTAGTGTTGTGCAGTGACTAAGATTTGCCTCCTGAGAGCCTCTGTGCTGCTCAAATTTGGCCTCTCTCTAAGCCAAACAAAACATATAAATGCATTACCTTCCACCCAGCATGAGACATGGCTTCTGGGGATGAGTCTTCGTGGCACCAAAGGGATTACTACTAAGCACCAACTAGCAGTGCAACTGGAAAAAGACCTCAAATAAAAGGGAGAAAAGGTAAAGACATGTGAGTTTATATGGTTAGAGACTTTAAAGCATGTCTGGATTTCATCCCAAAGGTAATGATTATGCACATATCTGCACTATCTCATAGACTGCCAAAGTCGATTCTATGCCAAATAGTGGGGCTTCTGAGGGCTTTGGGGACACCCTGGTCCTATAGCTCTGGAGTTTGGAGCCTTGTCAGTAGACCCTACTTTGGAGTTTTTGCTCCTAAGAGTGACAGTGTTGGACTCAGTTATGAATTCCCAAACATAGCTCATCTATCCCTTCTATTTAAACATGTACTTGGTGCTAGAGTTTGTAACTGTACATCCAAGAAAGTGGAATCTTTGGGCTGTCCATGTATCAGCTGGGCCCTCAGTAAAATTGCAACACCTTATTTCCAGTTTATTGAACTCTCCCAGGAAAACTAAAAAGGAAGTGAGGATTGACAACCACCATACTAAGGAAATGAGAGAGCCTTTAACTGCAAGCAAGAGAATCCCATATTTTGGCTCTATGGGATAGAAGACCCCTGTCAATTAGAGGTGGACTGGACATCACCACCCCAGAATCCTCGGGGTTGGATAATTTACTATGGACTAGGTTGGACTTACTTTTATTCTGCTATGGACATATTGTGATTCTAGCAATGAAAGAAATGACAACATTGATGTGGAGGCAGTGGCCACTGGAGGCTCTAGGGGCAGGGAGAGGGAAAAACAAGAGTAACATGGGGTCTTTTTCAGGACTGGGAATCATCTTGAATGACATTGCAATGACTGATATAGGCCATTTTATAACTTTCCATAATGTGCAGAATTGTGTGGGAATGAGTGCAATCTATAATATGAGCTATTGTCCATGCTCAGTGGCAAAGGCCCAGGATACATTTATAAATTGCAATGAATGTGCCACAGTAATGAAGGTTGTTGTTTATGTGGGAGGGTGTGAGCGGTGTGGGGAGAGGGTCATATGGGAATCCCTATATTTTTTGTACATTAAATGGGGAAAGAATATTCTCTACAGTAAATGGTATGGGATAACTGAGTTTGCATGTTTGAAAGAATAAAATTAATCCACTACCCAACACTATAAACAAAAATTAACTTGAAATGGATTAATAACTTAAATATAAAAGCTAAATCAATAAATCCCTTTTAAAACTCTACAACTAAACAAAATAAAGTAGACAACCCATTTTAGTATTTGGCTAATGACTTGAGTAGACATTTTTCCAAAGAAGATATATGTATGTGCCAATAAGCACATGAAAAGCATCATCATTAGTCATCAGGGAAATGTAAATCAAAGCCAGAATGACTTAACAGTTCTCACTCACTGGGATGGCTATTATTTAAAAATAAAATCTTTGAAGTGTTGATCAGGATTCAGCAGAACTGGAACATTTGTACATTGTTGGTGGGAATATAGAATGGTGCAGCTGTTGTGGAAGAAATATTTGGTGGTTTTTCAAAAAGATAAACATACACTTATCATATGACCCACCAATTTTTTCCTATTTATAAACCCAAAATAACTGAAATCAGAAATTAAACATATATGTTCATAACCCTTCATATCAGCATTATTCACAATAGCCAAATGCCAGAAGCAACCCATTTCTGCTTCAACAGAATGGACAAAAAAAGGTGTTATATACCTACAGTAGAATACTATTCATTTATAAAATGGAATGAAGTTATGATACAAGTTACAATATGGTAAACTTTTAAAACATTATTTTGACGAAATAACCCTGACACAGAAGGAAAAACATATAATTTCCCCTATATAAAATATCTAAAATATATAATTCATAGATATTTGAAGTAGATTACCAGTTTCTTGGGGCTAGCAAGGCAGGGAAACACAGAATTTTTGTTTTATGTGTACAGAATTTCTTTTTAGGGTTATGTAAAACTCTTGGTAATTGATGGTGGTGATGATAGCATAAAATTGTGACTGTAATACCACTGAAGGATACACTTTAAATTGGTTACAATTCTCAAATTTTGTGAAATGGCAAATAAACTTTATATTTAGGGAGTTCATGTGTACTCTTCACAATAAAATCTTTTTATTGCATAGCTACAGTACAACATCAAAATGAAGAATTTGATAGGGACACAATCCTCAGATCTTATTCAGGTTTTCATTCTAATATTCTGTGATTTGTGTTTGCTTGTATTTGTGCATGTGTAAGTCTATGCATTTTTGTCATATGTGTAGATTTGTATAACCATCACTAAAATCAAGATACTGAACAATTCCATTAGCACAGAGTTCCATCTCCATCCCCCATCCCCACACCTATCCCCTGGCAAACACTAATGTATTCTCGAAACCTATAATTTAGTTATTTAAGGAATGATATATAAATATACTCATACAGTATGTAATCTTTTAAGATTCCTGTTTTTCACTCACCGTAATCTGCTTGAGGTACATCCATTTTATTTCATTTATCAATATTCTGATTTATTTTATTTTGGAAGAGCATTCTTTGGTATGGATGTATAGCAGTGTACTTAACCACTTATCTTTTGAAGAACATTTCTTTGTTTCCAGTTTTGTCTATTAAAATTAAATCTCATATGAACAGTAGGCACAGATTTTCACCTTGACAGTAGTTTAATTTCTTTGGAATAAATACACAAGAAAGTATATATGAAGTTATTTAAGAATGTCAAACTCTTTCCCTAGAGTAGCTGTATAATTTTAAATTCCCACTCATAATGTAGGAGTCTTCCATTTTCTCCACATCCTTGCAAACATTTGCTATTTTAACTTTTTATTTTTTATTTTAACTGTTCTAACCATTGTCTAGTAATAACTAATCATAGTCATGATATGCATTCCCTAATTAATAGTGATGTTGAACATCTTTTCATGTGTTTGCCATACATATATCTTCTTCTGTTAATGTCTTTCATGTCTTTTGTCTAATGCTATTTAGATTTCTATTTTATTACTCTTCAGTTTAAATATGCTTTATATATTCTAGATATGAATCCTTTGTCGGTTGTGTGATTTATAAATACTTTCTTCCAATCTGTAGCTTATTATTTCATAAAATCATTGTTTCCTCTTCACCAGGGTTCAAGTCTTAAGATTTTCCCCGATTTTTCCTTCTAAAAGTTTTATTGTTTTCCTTTTTACCTTATGTATATAATCAATTGTCAGTGAATTATTGCACACTTTGTGAAGCTTGTTTTAGGTTGCCCGCCCTATATATAGCTAATTGTTTCAGCACTAGTTGCTATTGAAAAGGTCATTCTTCCTTCATTGAATTGCTTCTGCACATTTTAAAAATCATTTGTTCATTTTTTATGTGAGTCTCAGTGTTATCTCTATTCTGTTCCATTTGTCTATCCCTCTGTCTCTTCTCCTTGCTTGTCCATACTCTTGATTAATATAGATATATAATGATGGAAAAATATATCATCCCTCGATTTCTCAGTGTTTTTTGTAATAACATTAGCCTCCTGATCTAGGAAAATATATAAACCATAAAATATGTTTAGAATGTTTACTCTCACCATTCAATAAGCTTTGTTTATGCACTTATGCTGAGGAAATGTCTTCTGTAGTCCTATTTTCCTGACTTTTTAAAAATCATGAATAGGTCTGGGTTATGTCCAATATTTTTTGTGTATACAATGATATGGTTATATGCTACTTCTTCCCTATCCTTTTAAGAGGATGAAATACATTGATTAATTTTTGAATATTATACTAGCTTTGAAAAAAATCCCACTTGTTTATAGAGTAAAATTTTATTTTTTTCACTGCTGAATTTGATTTACTCATATTAGGCTTGAATTTTTATTTCTAAATTCATAAGAAATATTAGTGTGCAATTTTCCCTTTTGTAATATGTTTGTCTGTTTTTTGTACCACGATAATGATGACCTTGTAAGATAAGTCAGGAAGTCTTCACTGCTCTTTCTGGAAGACATTGTGTAGAATTGGAGATAATTTTTCTTTAAATATTTGGTAAATTATCCAGTAAAGCAACCTGGGCCTCAAAATTTCTTTGTCTACAGAGTATTAACTCCTAATTTAATTTCCATAATAGTTATATTTACTCTATTGATTATTGACCTAAATTCGATTGACTTTTGATGTATTTAATAATTTCAAATAATTTGTCTATTTCTTCTAAGTTGTTGCATGTATCAGTGTAAAGTTGTTCTATTAACTTTTATTATCCTTTTAATATCTGCAGGATCTGCAGTGATAGCCTTGTTTCATCTCTATTATTGGTAATTTGAATCTTCTCTCCTTTGATCTTTATCAGTCTTGTAATTTATTAATTATATTTATTTTGGGAAAAAGCAGATTGTTATTTCATTGAGAATCACCATTGTTTTCCTCTTTTAAATTTCATTGATTTCTGTTTTAATTACTTAATATTTCTGTCTTTTGGCTGGCATATATTTTGCCCTTTTTTTTGGTGTCCTGACATTTGAAAATTAGATTATTGACTTGAGATAGTTCCTTTAAATACAAGCAATTAGTGCTATAAATTTATCTCCAAGTGCTGCTTTAGCTGCATCCCTTAAATGTTGAAAGGTTTTGTTTTCATTTTCATACAGTTCTATGAACTTATTGCCATTTACCATTTATTTCTCTTTGAAACATTCATTTTGAGAAATAAGTTGTTTACTTTCTATGATTTTGGTAATTTTTTGTTGTCTTTTTGTTATTTATATCTTATTTGGGTTGATTCCATTATATTCAGGAAATACTTCTCTGCATGTTTTCAGTTTTTTTAAAAAAATGTGTTGATATTTGCTTTATGACCCAAAATATTGTCTATCTTTGAGAAGAGACACTTCAAAAAAATAGTTATTCTTACATTTTGGGGTGGAGTATATCATAATTTTCAATCACACCCTATTGATTGATGATGGTATTGAGTTCTTATATACCCTTGTTAATTTTCTGTTTCATTGGTCTCTCAAATTGTTAATATTTCTTGATAGAATTAACCTTTTATCATTATATAATGTCCCTCTTGTCATTAGTAATTTTCTTTGATCTGAAATCTAATTATTTGATATTAATGTGGTCGCTCTTTCTTTGTAAAATTGTTTATTTTATGGTATGCCTTCCTTCTGTTACTTATTTTCAACATATCTATATTATTATGCTTGAAGTGGGAGTCCTGTAGATAGCACATAGTTCACTTGTTATTTCTTGTTTTTGTTGTTTATGCACCCTGCCAATATCTGTCTTTAATTGGTATATTTACACCATTTACATTTAAAAGCACTATAGATATGCATATAGATGCCATCTCTTGTTTGTTATCTACTCTCTTGCCTTCATGTTTGCTCACAAATGGATCCTCATATATTCTTTGCATTATGTGGGCCTATTTTTTAGAATTCCATTTTTATTTATTTATAGTATATTGAATATATTGTTTTGCATATTGTTCTTAGGGATTACTCTATGTATTATAATATACATATGTAACATACTAGACTACTGGTATCAACTCTTCTACTTTGAATGCAGTGTAGTAACAGTATTTCCATTTAGGTTCCTCTAACTTCCTGAATTAATATATTTTTCTTAAGTATTCTCTCCATATACATTGAGCATCAAATTGAGCAACATATTAGGTGTCATAATTTTTGCTTCTATCATATTAATTGTGATTATGAAACTCACAAGGAATAGACAAAGTAAACAAATAAATCAAACGGTGATACATAATTTACCCCCACTTTTACCCATTCTGTTATTCCCCTTTCTTTCTGAAGTTCAAAGCCCTCTTCTGTTATCATTCACTTTGTTTTTGGAGAACTTCCTTTAGACATTATTTAAGAGTAGATCTTATTAAGACAATTTGTTTAAGTTTTCCTTCATTTGAGGATGAAAAACACCTGTTATCATTGTTTTCCCACTCTTTTCTAGTAGTCTCACCAGAGGAAAATTGTTTACTTGGGCCAGCTTAAGTCACTATCTGGAGGGCTCCTACAACTGATGGTATTAAAGGAATTTCTAGTCATTCTGCCTTTCTTTTTCCATCCTTCAGCATTCTCTATGATTGCCTGCTGTATTACTTCCAAGTGTTTAGTTGTACTTACCAGGGACATATGGTCAAAATGAGCCCATATAATCATGTCACTAATCACAATATCATGTGTTTTAATGGTGAAAATAGTTAACAAATTCTGAAATTGAATCACAAAATCTCAGTGAAGTAAAGTAATTCCTTATTTCTTGTTCATACAACAATACATGAGTCTTATGCTCCTAGATGTTTTCACTTAAGGAGTTAGTCATAGACATACTCTTCTTCCACCTTTTGGTAACAACATCTGATTCATAAAAGTCACCACAGACACGGAAGTGTGGACAAAGATTTCCGTAGACTTTGGTTGGTTATGTGCCGCTTTGTTCCCGGGCCTGAGGGTGATCAGCCCTGCTGCAGCCCGGGGGGCGACACTGGCTAGTTATGGGCCGTCCGGTGCGCACTCTGGGAACAGCGAGGGTGAGGAGGTTCTCGGGAGCGGCGTCGGGTTGGGGGCTCCCTGGTCTCCACGGCTCAGGTGTGGGGGGTATCTGGTAAGGACCGCGCGTGAAAGAAAGACTCGAGACCTTTGAGTGAGGGGGAAGAAGCAAGAGAGAGAGCGTTTATTGAGGAAGTACAGAGCATATATACTCTTTAGGCTGGGGGCAGTCCCTCAGCCGATGGTGGAGGCTTATCATTGGGCAGTGGTTAGGGTCAGGGGTTGCTAGGGAAAAGGGGCAGAATTTGGGGGCGGCAAGGGGCGAAGCAAGGTTGTCCAAAAAAGGCAATAACTGGGGCGAGAGCTCAGATTGGTGAGAAGGAACAAGGAAGAGGGAGAGAGGGAAAAGGGGAATGGGGGAGGGGGTTATGTTGCGCGGGCAAGGCCACAGCAAGGCCTGCAGTTTGTAGATACTGCAGTTATGGGTCACTAAGAGGCTACATCGATTCTGTCCACATTCCAACAACCATAATTCAGTAACACATTTCCTAACACAACTGCAAGGAAGTTTGGGAAATATCATTTAACTGGACACTGAGAAATATGAAGAATCTCAGGTATTGATGAATACTAGAAACAAATATTAAAACATAAGTTCTGTACAGAAAGCAACTTATTCAGATTTTGTAATAGAGAGGCAACTTAATTCAAGAAGAAATATATTGCAAATGAGTGTGAAGCTACTGGGATTTGTCTTAGAAATCAAAATCCTACATCCCTCTACAAGAAAATGAGAGCATAAGACTACAACATTACTTAAATTCATCATCTCCAAAATAATCTACTCTGTTGTTTTATTTCACCATCATCTTATCATCATTGTCTTCATCAGGGATTTTTAAAAACCCTTAGTGTGCAACAGTCTACTCAATGTACCTGTTGTGTATCTTTATTTTTACATCTTTCTCATATCAATCTCTTCAAGAAAGGTACAGGTATTAACTTATATAAATAAATAAACAAATGATTAATAGTTTAAAGAATTTTCTGAAGTTCAATGTGATGACTAATTTTATATTATCAATGTCAATTATTTAGCTTATTTTTTCTGTTCAGTCATGTACTTCCCTACCTGTTACTGTAGAGATATTTGACAAATAAGATCAGTCATATAAAAAAATCAACCTAAGTAAAGGTGATTAATCTTCTTATATAAGTGAACCTAATGCACTCAGTTGGAGGTCTTAACAGCCAGAACTGAGGGCTCAGCATTAGTTCTTACAGAAATTTCCAGCCAGGAACTTTGGGCTTACCAGCCCCCACAATCTCATGAGACAATTCATTATAATAAATTTTACACACACACACACTCACACACTTCTGTTCTGCCCCTGTGGAAAACCCTGACTGATACATATTTTTGTACCAAGTGTGTTTCTAGAACAGAACTTTAAAGATAAACTTTCTGAAATGGTTCTGGGAGTTTTAGAATTGATTTTTTAATTTTATTAAATTTAGAAGTACTAATAACTCTTTCCAAAGTTAAAGAAGGCACTGATAATATATGGCATGATGTGGCAATAAAGATAAGCAAAATATCACCATTGGATACTCATAGTCAAATATTTCTAAAAGCCAACACATTCTGGGAGGCTGTCTATGTATTTGCTACCTTAGGGCAATGCTAATGAGTATATTGAGATACTAAGCTAATGGGTATATTGAGATTGGTTAGTTGTTCTTAAATATGTTTCAAAATTGGTGGAAAAAAAGGATGATTTAAAATTCCCAGGTTAAGTGGCAAATAAATGACATGAAAATTTCTATATGTGCCTTGAAAGAAGCCCTTATCTCCTGTAGCCAAACTAGGTAGTTGGGGAAATTGAAATTCTAAATTCTGCAGTCTTCTTTTGCTAGTAGAAGCAGCCCTTCCTTGTATATCTGAGGAGCTTATCCCTGCAATATCAGATGAAATTCTAATGGAATCCCCTGAGCTTGTTTACTTTGGAAGAAATTGCTAATTCATCTCAGGAATAAACCCCACCACACCACTTTGCTTATAGACCTTTAACAAAATTAAAGACATGGCACACTCCAAAACATGAAGCCCAAAGTGTGACACATGAGGTAGTATACTACATTACAAAAAGAATGCATGGTTTTTACACTTTATACTGAGAGAAATCAGGGTAATATTATGTTCTTCACGATTATGCACACCGTCAATATCAATTCACACACATAATCTCCTGATTTTTGCTGCATCAGAATTGATATAAAAGTTATGGTACAATAGTAGAAGGAACATAAAATTTTATAAAGCTGATTATATTGATATGGGCCCACTAAGCAGAGATTCTAGATTCAAAGTTATAGCTCAAAGAGGGGGAATGGGCTTTAGTACTTTGTTTTGCTGGTTGCCTGAAACAAGGACCAAAAGGTGGCCTATACTAAATGAAGATGAGATACCAGAGCTGCTTTGGTATCAGTTAGAAGAATATATACAAAAGCAAATGGAGATTAGAATGTTCAAGTGGATTTATCATATCAGACCTGCTCAACTATCCCAGGAGTGAACATATGACATGCCTTTAATTATGAATTTTATACATAAATTTATGGAGATATTATGAGTATCCTTATAGAGCCGTGTGGTTGTTTTTCTCTGTAAGTCAGATATTGCCATGGGAACTGTTGTCATTGAACTGAGATCGTTAAAAAATGTAAATAATTTGAACCTAGGGTGACAGTGGTTAAGTAATGGGTGTCTCCAGCACCCTCAGAAGCCCCACTATTTGAGGTAGTAACCACTTCGGCAGTCTATGAGATCCTGCTGAGATGTGTATAAGTGTTACTTCTGGAATGACCTCCCTACTCACTTTGAAGTCTCTTAACCATATAAATTAATTTGTCTTTACCTTTCCCCCCTTTTATTTGAGGTCTTTTTCCAGTTGCATTGCTAGTTGGTGCTTGGTAGTAATCCCATGGTGCCAGAGAAGCTCATCCCTGGGAGTCATATTCCACACTGGGTCTGAGTTTTCCTCATAATTTATATGTTGACTGAATTGCATTTAGAGCTCCAACTGTAATTTTGGCCATTTAAATTTATTTTTGTTACATAATTTTGTGCAATATATATTTTTAAGAAATGTTAGTAGGCACATACAAATTTCATGCTGTTAGATATTTCTATTGCTTTGAAGAATTTATCCTGATGCATAATTGCTCTTAGCATTTTGTTATACTTCTTGCATTAAGTCCTACAATTATTGAAAAGATTATGGCTGTTCAGGTGTATCTGATGTATTTTGGCTTTTGTTTTCATCATTTAATTTTTTCCAAGGTTTTTACATTTTATTTGCAATATATATGCTCCCCTAACAATCTTTGTCATTGTGATGGATATTTTAGCTTATTTATATGAAATGTAATCACACATTCATGTTGAATTTGTTTTCTATCATCTTTGTTTAAGTTTCCTATCTGCTAAAATATATACCATACAATGGGTTGTCTTAACAACAGGAATTCATTGATTCATGGCTTCAGAGGCTTCAAGACTGGCTTCCTCCCAAGTTCAGTATCTTCTGGCTAGTCAGCAATCTTTGGTGTTCCTTGGTTTTTCTATCACAGTGCAATGTTCTCTTCCTTTTCTTGAAGGTACCATTAAATTCCAGCTTCTAAGTTCTCCCATTGTCTTTTAATTTTTGTGACCTTCTTACATCCCAGTAAGTGGATGAAGACCCATACTAATTCAGGTGGGCCACACATTAACTGATGTAACCTTATCAAAAGTTCTTATTTACAATGGATTAACACACACAGGAATGGATTAAGATTAAGAACATGATTTTCTGAGGTACATAATTGCATGCCACCTCAATATATTTTTGTATGACATTTCCCCATCTGTTTTGCTCTATTTTTTCTAATGGATTAATAAAATGTATTTTACTTTATTATTCTTCCTCCTTTAATAGTGATTTAGTCATAAATCATGTTTCTTGTTTTTAGCTATTATCCTAGACATTTCAATAATTACTTTCCACTTATTTCTGTCTGGCTTAATTTAGTATTTTCACAACTTCTGGAAAGAACATATTCAAACTTCACAGGCCATGCCATTCCTTGACATTCAGTGATTTAAACTGGAATGGCTTTCCACTACATTCAATAAATTCTGTTAATATTTTTTATATCCGAGGGCTCATGGCATAGCATTTTTCTCTGCCTTTCTTCATTTGGATATGTCTCAATTTGTTTAGGTCTTAAAATCCCCATGATGTATCTTTTTTTTCAGTTTTGTTTTTGGTTTCTATGACAACTCTTATACTATAGAAAAATAAAATTAAAGAGTATGCATTCTTTTGTATCTGACTGCATTTATGCACCATACATCAACCTATCCCTTTGTTTTTATCACTGGGTTTATATTTCATTGCTAGGAATATTTGCATTTGTGAATATTCACTTGCTATTTATCTATTTTCTTAATAATGACCATTGTGATCATTACCAGATTTGGGCTATTAAGAAAGTAAATCTCCTGTGAAAGTGGTTATTTTTTTGTTCAAAATAAGCATACTTTCTCTTTCATATATAGAAGGGAAAATGCAAGATAATAAAACAGACATATGTTTTGACAGAATAAAAAGTGGGAACACCATTTAACATTCTCACTTTCTATATACAGGAATTCCATCCCCTTCATACACAGGTCAAATTTTGCACCCAGATTCCTTAAAATATGAGCAAATTTAGTAGGTGTGTAATGGTATCACACAGAGATTTCAAGCTTCATTTTCAAGATAATTATTCATGCTGAGTACATTTTCCAAAATTAGATATTCTCTTTGTGAAATGTTTCTTCAATTATTTTGTCCATTTTATTATTGGATTTGTCTTAAGAGTTGTTCATATACTGCATAAGAATCAGTTGTCAGATGCATTATTTCTAATGACTTCTAATCCAATCCCTGGCTTCCTTTTTATCTCAGTAATAGTGTACATCTATGAACAAAACTTCACAATGTTATTAAAGAAATTTCATTTCTTTCATCTTTTTGGTAATGCCTTTATAACTATGATTCCTAAATGCTTGCCTGTTCCAAGGCAGGAAAACCCTCTGTTGAAGTCTTATTTGTTCATGTTTCATTTGCTTGTATGTTCTTATATTACTTTTCTCAACAAGCAAAAATATTGTCCTGTCTTCAACCTTATATAGATACTTAAGAATTTGAGAAGTATGGAAATGAGCTTTTTTGTTTGTTTGTTTGTCAATGTAGGTATCAGTTTTTTCCTCAGACCAATTTTGAAGGCCATGGGTTGGTGCAGTCATAAGACCAAAGAATGCACTAGACAAATGCTTAGACATGAATTTTATTGGGGCTTAGGAACAGGAGAGGATATTTGATGGAGACAAGTCAAAGAATGAATGAATTTAGTGTTCCACAAAGTGATAAGAAAATGAGGAGTGATTTATAAGGGGTTTATGAACAAGGAGATTCATAAGGTATGAGGTACAGTTTCTGCTAGGGTCACATGAAGTTTACACATGGGGTCTGGTGATGTTTTTTCTATGCTCATAGGAAAGACATTTACCAAAGATGTTTACTGCTTTGGGTAGATTATAGTTTACAATAACCACCTATACATTCTCTCCCCTCAAGGATGGTTGTTAATCTTTAACTTATGTCTATATCATGAAGACAGTTATGTGCTGGGGACTTGGGGAGGCCTGGATCCCCACAATCCACCCCCATGTCATGACCTACATTTACTACAGGACAAGCATTGCATCCACATTCCACAGCAACAGTATAAAAGACAACAGATAAAGCCATTAGGTATATTTCAGTGAAAATTGCAGTTCCACCTGGTACAAAAATGGCCAATGAGTAGAACATCCAGGGTGCATGTTTTATTTTATATCTAGCTTTGATAGTAAAATTAAACAACTTTGAGGGTAACTATCCCACATCATGGATTCCCTCTTGTAATTCCATACAGATAAGAGTGATGTGATCTAGGGTGCCAGGCTCAGCTGCTAACCATCCTAAACATTATATAGAGCATATATTAATAAAAGCCTGGGCTTATTAACCTGTCCCTTAGAAGGGAACAATATAATTATGAGTCTCATTGAAAGACATCATCTGGATTTAGTCTTAAATGAGAAGTTCTTGTTCCAAACATGTTGATGGGTCATATTCTGCCATGCCAATAAAGTGTTCCACACTGTACAATTTGCAGGACTTATGGTCCAATGAAGGCCACTAACACCCAAGGATGGTAATTCTGTGCAAACCCAACATTTGTTTTGACTGTAGGTATAGGTTACTGCTGAAGCACACTGTAGAGAGGTATTGGCTAGAGCACTATAGGTGAGAAGAAAGATGTTTATGGGGAACAATAAGGGGCAGATCAGACTGTCTAATGGTATACAAGCAGTATACATAGAGACATATAGTTGCCCAGCTGTTTTGCCTCTATTCTGACTAGTCAAATTCCCTCTTTTATATGCTATCATGTCTCAACTCCCCCATCAGAGATTTCACACTCTTATTCTTAAGAGGGAGCTGAAGGGTGATAGTCATTCTTCTGTAGCTGTTTCCTGCTGGTTAAGGGCAGTGGAACATGCCTGATGAGGTGTGAAATTATTTGGCTATTCTATTGAGGTTGTGGTAAGGTTGGTCCAGCACCATATTTGGAACTGGATGAAATCCCTGCATGACTAATACTTTGTTCTGGAAGGCTTTGAATCTGGAAGAAATAGAATTTCCAAGATATATGGCCCACTAAAGGGATAAAGAAAATGATAAGTGGTTCCAAAAAGATGGCCAGTCATGATATACTGGGCCATGGGAATGAGAAAAGCCAGGTACTTCCAGAGGCTACAACCCCTTTAAGCTTATGGGATTGATCTTGTAAGTTTCAAATGCTGTCCAGGAAACTGCCAATCCCAATTCCCACAGTGGTGGTTATACCTAGGATAGCTAGGAGATGTATGAGGATAGGCACTGCCCTAGGCATAAATTCACAAAAACAATATAGGCAACAAGATAAGCACCTGACAAGCAAAATAAAGACAATACTTAAGAGAGTCATTCTTTTGTCTTATAGGCACATTCATTAATTACTTAGAAAATGAATTTAGTTTACAGACTTTTAACATGTTCAATATCCGTCTGCATACTATATAGAATAGAAGAGATATTATTATATTTATCAGGTATATAAGAAGAACACAATACTAATCAATGCACTAATCAATGCACAAATTCATCTTTGTGCTGCAGTTAATAGTTCTAAGTTCCAGATTTGAAATACTGTACATGTTGTCTCTCCATCAAAGTAGGCCATAATGCTAATTGTGTCTCTTTAGGTTCTACTCACATTATTCTGGTAATTATTGCTCCACTTGTTATAACCTCCACATAGGCAGCATGATGTAGCACCATTGGCCCTTGAAAGGAAGCTCCAATATTTCATCTGCTTGGTGCATAGCACCTTTTGGTGCTATGAAACAGTCAGTTTTGAGGCAATATCCATTGAAAATCTGGCCATATCAAGCCATTGCCAGCTGCTACCAGAGTCTGAAACTGCAATGTACTTTTCATCAACTTCAGGAACCATGTCCAGATGTGGTATATACTTTTATTATTTGGAGGTAATAATGACTAACCCAGCCAATACCACAAATGGAGAGGCACTGTTCAGGGTACTAGAGGCCTGGTTTTAATTCACAAGAGAGTTTGACAATATTGAAGTTTATCTCTTAATTTGTATACACTTCCTAAAAACTTCCAATGCAGTTTATAACATCTTAAATGGACTTAACTATTTTTAATATTTTACATTTTGCTTCTACACATTTACCATGATTTTGTTAATTAATAGGTATTTTACTTTAGCAGTATAGGAAAAACTACTTTCTCCAATTATTTTATGAAAACCTGAGATTCCCAACAGAATCAAGATTATCTTTCCCCTACCACCACTTAAATATGAAGATTGAGGTGGCCTTTGATAAGTTTCCTTGTTATGAAGTTACTTTTTGTTATCAATATCAATTCAGGTTTCTATTTAATAATGGCATCCTAGAACTAACCAATTAACTATTTCAGTTAATACAATGCTTTTACAAACTTCCAATAATTAAACATAAGTTACTTTTTGTTATTAATATTAACTCCTAGATTTATATTTCATAATTACTTCTCAGAATCAGACCCTTACATTATAATCTTTCAGTTTAGAAAATGCTTTTACAAACTATCCATAACCACATAGACTATAGTTACTGCATCTTAAGACAAATTTCACTTTTATAAAACACATTCCCTTACTTAATGCTACTTTGTATAGTACTTTCTACAACTCTCTATATTCATTAAACCTTATCATATGTATTTCCACCCTGATTTTATGAAAACCAGCCATCTTAGGACAAAGCACATTCCCTTAAACAAACATATTAAAGTGACTATGAATTCACTTCTATAAATCTTTTACTATTTTCTATATCCATTTAAGTCTCATATCCTTCATTCTGTTCTGTGAAGAAAAAAATGTATTCATTAAAATTTAGGTAAAGCAATTTTTAAAAAGAAGTTTAAGCAAGCCTTATAGTCATTGAAATTCTGTGCCAAAAATTCCTTTTGTTATGCCAAAAAATAATATAGAGGTTTGTAAAATTTTCATCAGCCCAAATCTTACAATTGTCATCATTTTAAAGATTTAACAGACTTAATATTACCTTATTTTATTAGTATCCATAAAATCTAGGGAGATGACACCCAATCTAAATAAAATTGAAACCATTATAATTTACACAAGAAATGTTCTTTTATCTTCTTTCCTCCACAGGAGGCTTTAACCTATTTTTTCTTTAATAAACTTCAGAAATTGTGAATAACTTTAATAACATACTGACTGACAAGTTGTGGAATATATTGCAATTGTTTATTTTGTTTTAATTATAATTTAGAAAAGTCTTTTCAGAAATTTCAAGGATTTTTTCTTTACTTACTGATTTTTGCCTATGGATTATTACTGTGACCTTAATGCTGTTAAAATTTAATTGGGGAATTACAGGACAAACTATACAAAACAAGTTTTATACTGTAATATTCCCTCTGTCCCTATCATTATAATTTTCCAGGCCTAGTAGACAGAATTCTAGGCTAAACTCACATCTCCTCTTTCCACAACCAACCCATTCCCTTAGTTTTGTCAACTGGTTTTAATGGGTCACTGGAATTCAGTTAAGTTTAGAAGAACACCCTGGGGGTCTGATAGGCAAATTAAAGATTATGGGGGACTTTAGAATAAACTTTTTTATTTCTTTCCTTTAAATACTTTCTTTATTCACATTTTATATGACTTTTTGCCCTGTTTGACTTCTCCAATTTCAGCTTCAGGAGTTCTCATTTGCCTATATTAGCACCTATTTAAGTTTTAGCAATTTGAACACAGCTTTTTAAAGAATTTTCATTTGTTAATTTAATATTGACATCTGGAGGTATGAAAATATAAACTGAATGAACAGACGAATGCAAAAATAGTTAAGACACACCAACAGAAACATAAAACTTCCTAATTTGAATCTTAATTCTCACTCTTTCTCTGGCTGTATTCAAGCTGTATGCCATTTCACATCTCTGATTTTTATTGCATTTAAGATCACCTCTGAAATTACTTTTGCCTGAAATATGCAAGCTCTTTCTTGGAAACACTTTTATTAGTAACCAGCAACCAGTTAGGAATGCTAGAGTAGTATAAACGCAGTTAGGCACTAATTTAGCAGTTTAGACAGACAGATATTTAACACATATTCTGGATTATTCTTCCGGAATACACTTAGAATTGGAGTTCAGGAGTATGCTATTGATTCAAAACTGGAAGTTTTTGTTAATACCTTGATAAAATTCTGATCAAAATAAAATGTCAGAGTAGGGGTGAGATCCTACCCAAGTGAGATGTTTTGGGAACACACACAGTGGGGGGCTTTGGGGCATCGATCTGGAGGGAGCTGGACAAAGAGATAAATTGCTCAATGTAAAACCATGAGTTTAATTGCTCAAGGTAAAACCATGAGTTTCTGGTCCCTATGGCTGGAAACTGTGGAGAGCTACACCCCACACTCAAGGCAAAATGCCGCTGTGAGCCCTGACTCCCAAAACCAGCCACCATGAGGGAAGGAGAGTTCTCTGAGAGTGGTAGAGTTCTGGCAAAGGGTGAAGAAATGTTTCAATTCTGTTAGTTTGGTTGCCTGGGCCCCTTTGAGCTTTGGGGAGCATACCAATTGGTTCAAGGTGACACCAGGAAGAAAGATGTGGTGAATCTTCTGAGACACCCTGATTTAAATAGCCACCATGGGATAGAGAAACTTGCCCTAGAAGAGTGCAGAATCAGGTAACTGATTAGTCCCATGCTGAAAACTGTCAAAATTTCTACTCCCCTGGATAGCTCCAGAGATTGATGCCTAATCAGTGAGCTCTAGTTTGGAATCTGTGCTCCTAAGAGTGACAGAGTTGGATTCAAATAAGTCCTCCCTGCACATGGTCCATCAGTTCCTTCCATTCAAACCTGTATGTTATGCTGGTACTCCCAGACACTGGAGCCTCTGGCCTGCTCATGTGACAGCTGTGCCTGGAATCTTGGTGGAGCTGCAATTCCTACTCTACAGCTCAATGGACTCACCCAAGTCACCTGGTGAGGAGACGATGTTGGGCAATGGCTATCCCAGGGAAAAAAGAGAGCCTGCAGCTGCAGGCAGGATAATCCCAGCCACCGTATCCATGGGATATAAGCACACATGCACTTGGAGGTATAGTGGACATTATCATCCCTGATTCCTTAGGACTGGGGGAAGAGATATGGACTAGAGTGGACTTAATGGTATTCTGTTGTAGACATATTGTGATTCAGGCAATGGATGAAATTATTACAGTGAGTTGAAGCCAGTGGCCAATAGACACTTTTGGGGCAGGGAAGGGAAAAGCAGTTGTAATTCAGTAGCTTTTTCAGGACTTGGGAATTATCCTGAGTGAAATTACAATGACAGATATAGGCCATTTTACATCAGCATATACCATGCAGAACTGTTTGGAAGAGAGTGTGGTCCACAATGTGAACTATGGTCCATGCTTAGTGGTAAAGCCCCAGGATGTGTATATACATTGCAGGTGATGTGCCACACTAATGAAAGATGTTTATGTGGGATATTATGGGAGGTGTGGGAGGAGAGGATCATGAGAATCCCTGTAATTTTTGTGTAACATTTATGTAATCTAATCATTTATATATATATATATAATAATTTTAATTTCCCTAGGGGTGGTGGGCACTAGGAAGCACTTAATAAGCTTCCAAGAGCTTATCTAAAGTCCCCTGGGAGGAGAAGCTGGCCTGGAAGAGGGTTTGGAGTCATTGTTCTGCAGTGAGTTCACTCATCAAGGTCCAGTTTGAATTTCAAAAGGGAAATCAACCTGACCAGGAGAGATGAGAGGGAATCCTCTCAGGTGCACACAGGCTATCGCATCCTGCTTCCCTGGGAGAGAAAGCAATAAGAATAGAAAGAGAAAAAGGACAGACTCATAAGCAGCAGGAATCAACATAACTTTAGAGAGTCAAATCTGCCCTAGGAAACTGACTGGATAGCTATCTGAAGAGCTAATGGACCCAATAAAAAAGTTTAGCTGAGTGGAGAAGTTTCCACCTTGAATATACAAAGTCCCTAGTTTGATTCCTAGCTCCTTTCAGAGTAGTAATGCTACAGCATATAAAAAATCTAGCTGATACTTTAGGACAAGGAAAACACAGACATTAATTTGATATTAGCCTCCCTTGGGATTCTTGTTTTTCCTTTAAAAAAAGCTTACTTTTTTTTTTAGTTTAACTTAGTTTACCCACTAAAACCCACTTCAAAACCTGCAGAGGTCAGGTTGCAGGGTAATTGATTGATGAACACCAGCAGCCTGAGAAGCCCTTCATGGGCCTCAGAAGGAAGACTGTTTTTCCTTAGTTTTTCTTTGTCTGCTTGCTTGTGTATTTATTTGTTTATGGATTTGTTTGTTTTCTTGTATTTATTTCCTCTTTCCTCTGGCCTCTTTTTTTTTAATGAGGTGCTCCTGGCTTGTTTGTTCTTTACTGTGTTTCCTGTTCCTTGATTTCCCCTTTTCTGTTTATATCAATTTTGTATATCAATGCTATCTCTTTTCCATTTTTTAAAATCTTTCTATCTTCCACTTTCTGTTGTTGTTCTAACATTCCACTTCTTTGTTTAGTCCTCAATTTTTGGGGTTTTTATTTCTATCTCTCCTATTTGGTTTTCTTTCTATTATTATCTTTTTTCATTTTTGTCTTTTTTTTTCTACTTTGCTCCCCCCCCCCAGCATTCTGGCTTTTTAATTCACTCTATAAAATTTTCTCTATTTGGTTTCCCATTTCATTGTTGGTTCTGCAGTTTTTTGAATTACCATTACTGTACACTGCTTACATGAGTTAAATATTCATTTTTCTAGGTCTTATATGGTTCCTTTTCTAACCTTTACTATTATTATTACTATTATTTGTTTTCTTTTCTTACCTATTTTGCTTTCTCCAGCCCTAAACTTTTTCCTTCAAGGAAACATAGAAAATAGGAAGGAAATATAATAAGAGAAACAAAGTCTCAAAGAGAAAACACACACCCCAAAACAACAACTAAATAAATTCCTAGAGTAGAAAGAGAAGCTAATCAAGTGAATAAATGCATCAAGATAAAAAGTTGATCAGACAGTAACAAAATATTACCAACCATACCGAGACACAGGAAGACATAATCCAGTCCAATGAACAAACTAAAAATCAGGAAGAGATGTAGAATATCAAACAAATAATCAAAGCTGTCAAACAAATATCATGGACCAACTTAATGAAGTGAAGGAAGAGGTTAAGAATATTAAGGAGTTACTGGGAAAACATACTGAAGAAATTGTAAGCATAAATAAAAGGATTACAGATATCATCGTGATGAATGGCACAATCCAAGAAATAAAAACGACACTGTAATCACATAACAGCAGATTTGAAACAGCAGAGGAATGAATTAGTGGTGTTGAAGACAGTACATCTGAAAACAAACAGGTAGTACAGCAGATAGATAAAAAGACAGAAAAAATCCAGCAGAGAATAGGGATTTGAATGACAACACAAAATGCACAAACATACACATTATAGGCATCCCAGAGGGATAAGATAAGGGAGGGGACAGAAAGTTTGATGGAGGAAATAATGGCTGAAAACTGCCTAACCCTACTGAGGGTCATAGATATACAAGCCCAGGAAGCATAGTGCACCCCAAACAGTATAAATCCAAACAGGTCTACTCCAAGACATATACTTGTCAAACTAATGTATGCTCAAGACAAAAAGAAAATACTGAAGGCAGTAAGAGAAAAGAGAACCATCATATTCAATGGAAGTTTAATAAGATTAAGTGCTGATTTCTCATGTGATATCATGGGGGCAAGAAAGCAGTGGTATGACATAGTTAAGGTACTAAAAGAAAAAATATCCAGCCATGAATTACCCATCCTGCAAAGCTTGCATTCAAAAATGATGAAAAGTTCAATATATCCACAGATAAAAAGAAATTATGAGAGTATACCAATAAGAAACCTTCCTTCAAGAAATACTAAATGGACTTCTGCAAGTTGAAAGGGAAAAAACAGGATAGAGAGTTGGAGGAGAGTGTAAGAACAACTAAAAAGACAAAAGAGTAAAACAACATGTGACATATATAAACCCAAATAAATATGCCTAATGTAAGTAATTCCTTGATAGTAATAGCAATGAATGCTAATGGATTAAACTCACCAGTCAAGAGACACAGATTGGTAAAATGGATGAGGAAATATGACTCATATATATGCTATCTAGAAGAAATTCAACTTAGCCCCATGGATTCAAAGACACTGAAAATGAATGGCTGGAATGCAATATTACAAGCAAACCATAAGCAAAAAAGACCAGGAGTAGCTATATTAATATTGGACAAAATAGATTTCAAAAGCAAAACTATTGTAAGAGACAAAGACAGACACTATATATTAGTAAAAAAGGCAATCATTGAAGAAGAAAGAACAATCATAAACATTTATGCACCTAACTAGGGAGCTTCAATATTCATGAGGCAAAAAATGGAAAAACAAAGTTGAGAAATAGATGCCTCTTAAATTATAGTGGGGAACTTTATTACACCATTATCCTCCTAAGACAGAACATATTGGAAAACATTCAATAAAGAAACAAAGACTTTGAATAATACATTAGTATCTGGACCTAATAGAGATATACAGAACACTATTGGCAAACACTTCTTCTCAAATGCACACTGATCATTCTACAAGACAGATCACATGTTATGCCACAAAAAATTCTCAGTGATCTCCAAAAGATTGAAATTATACAAAGTCATTTCTCTGACCAAAATGGAAAGAAGTTGGAAATCAGTAAGGCCCAGAGAATAAGATTATGCACAAAGATATGGATGTTAAACAACACACCCTTAGACAAACTGTGGGTCAGGGAGGAAATCTCAAAAGAAATCAGTAACTACCATGAAATGAATGAAAATGACAACACAACATATCAAAACCTATGGGATGCCACAAAAGCTGTAATGAGAGAGAAGTTCATAGGTATAAATGCATATATCAAAAAAGAATTAAGATCTAAAATTGAAGATGTAACTGCACACCTGCAGGAATTAGAAAAAAAAACAACAAACCAACCCCAATGGAAGTGGAAAGAAGGAAATGAAAAAAAGAATAATGCAGAACTAAATGAAAGAAAATAAGAAAGCCTTAGAAAAAATAAACAAAACCAAAAGCTGGCTTTTTGAGAATATCAATAAAATTGACAAAACCTTAGCTTATCTAACAAAGAAAAAGAGAGAGAATATGCAAATGCACAAAATAAGGTATGAAGATGGGGATATCACCACTGACCCCAAACAAATAAAGATTTTCATAAGAGGATACTTTTAAAAATTATATGCCAACAAAAGAATAATTTAGAGGAAATGGACAAATTCCTAGAAACACACAAGCAGCCTAAATTGATGAAAGAACAAATTGATGAACTCAACAAACCAATCACAAGTAAAGAGGTAGACTCAGTCATCAAAAACTTCCCAACTACGAAGAGCCTATGATCAGGTGAATTCTACCAAACATTCCAGAAAGAAATAACACCAATCCTGCTTAAATTCACCCAAAAAAATAGGAGTAGAAAGAACATTGCCTAATTCATTCTATGATGCCAACCTTACCTCAATACCAAAGTCAAACATAGATGCCACAAGAAAGGAAAATTACAGACTAAACTCTCTAATGAACCTAGATGATAAAATCCTCAACAAAATACTTGTTAATCATATTCAACAACACATCAAATGAATTATACACTATAACCATGTGGGCTTTATTCTGGATATGCAAAAATCATTCAACATAAGAAAATCAATCTATGTAATACATCACATAATCAGATTGAAAGAGAAAAATCACATGATCATCTCTATAGATATAGAAAAATCATCTGACAAAATACAGCACACTTTCCTGCCAAAACCCTGCAAAAGATAAGAATAGATAGGAACTTTCTGAACATGATATCGGGTATATATTAAAAACCCACAGCTAACATCATATTCAATGGTGAAATCTTAAAATCTTTCCCTTTAAGATTGGGAACAAGATAAGGGTGCCCACTATCACCATTCCTAAATAACATTGTGTTAGAAGTACTTGCTCAATCACTGAGGTAAGAAAAATATATAAAATGCATCCAAAAAGAAAAGAATTAAAAATTTCACTATTTGCAGACTACAGGATCTATACATAGAAAGCCCTGAGAAATCCACAACAAAGTTTCTAGAACTTATAAATGAGTTCAATAAAGTCACAGGTTATAAGATCAATGTGTAAAACTCAGTAGTATTTTTGAGCACCAATAATGAACAAACTGAGGAGGAAATTTTTTTAAAAAAAACACCATTTACAATAGTAACTAGAAAAAATCAAATACCTAGGAATAAATTTAACTAAAGATATAAATGCCTTATACACAGAAAACTACACAACACTGTTAAAGGAAATCAAAGAAGATATAAATAAATGGAAGATTATTCCCTCTTCATGGATAGGAAGACTAAACATCACTAAGATATCTATCCTACCCAAACTAATCTACAAATTTTATGCATTCCCAATAAAAACACAGCATTTTTTATGAATTGGAAAAATGAACTATGAAATTTATTTGAAAGGGCAAGAGGCCCTGAATAGCCAAAGTCATATTGAAAAAGAAAATTGAAATCAGAAGAATCACAGTACCTGACTTTAAAAGAGAATGCACAACTATGAGATTATACCAAATACTATTATTGTACACATCGAATGAATTGTATGCTTTGTTAATATGTACCAATAAAATAGATTTGTTTAAAAAAATAAAAATAAAAATAAATAAATAAATAAAATGCAAAAAAAATAATAAAAGAGATTACAAAGCTACAGTGGTACTAACAACATTGTATGTGAACAGGGATAGACACACTGACCAATGGGACTGAGTTGAGAGTTCTGATATAGACCCTTACATATACAGTCATCTGATATTTGACAAGGTCACCAAGGCCCACTCAACTGGGAAAGAATGGCCTCTTCAATAAATGCTGCTTGGAGAACTGGGCATCCACATGTAAAAGAATGAGAGAGGAACACTATCTCACATCTTATACAAATATCAACTCCAGACGTATCAAAGATCTAGATAAAATAGCCAAGACCATAAAGACCTTGGAAGAGAATGTATGGAAGCAACTACAGGACTTTGTAGTATTAAACGGCTTTATGAACTTCACACCCAAAGCATGAGAAGCAAAAGGAAAAATAGATAAACAGGACGGCCTCAAAATTAAAACCTTTTGCACCTCAAAGGAGTTTGTCAAGAAAGTGGAAAGACAGCTTATCCAGTGGGCAAAAATATTTAGTAACCATATATCTGATAAGAGCCTAATATCCATCATATAAAAAGAAGTCATATATCTCAAAAATAAAAAAGACAAACAATCCATTTTAAAAATGGGCAGGTGATTTGAACAGACACTTCTTCAAAGAAAGAATACAAATGGCTAAAAAGCACATGAAAAAATGCTCAACATCACTAGCTATTAGGGAAATACAAATCAAAACTACAATGAGATACCATCTTACACCCATTAGACTGGCAGCCAATAAAAAAATACAGTGGAATACACGTGTTTGAGAGGATGTGGAGGAATGGGAAACTCATCCACTGCTGGTGGGAATGTAGCATGGTCCAGCCATTGTGAAGGACAGTTTAGCAGTTCCTTAAAAAAATAACTATAGATCTGCCATATGATCTAGCAATTCCACTGCTGGATAATACCCTGAAGAATTGAAAGCAAGGACATGGACAGTTAGATGTACACCAATGTTCATAGTGACATTATTCACTACTGCCAAAAGTTGAAATCAACGAAAATGCTCATCAACAGATGAATGGATAAACAAAATGTGGTAATACATAAAATGAAATATTACTCAGCTGTAAGAAGGAATACAGTACCCACATGTGGGATAACATGGATGTATCTTCAGGACCTCATATTGAGTTAAGCAAGCCAGGTATTGCAGGATAATATTATATGATCTTTTTTACGTGGATTAAGCAATTTGAGCTGACACAGAGAGATAGAGTCTGGAAGATAGTTTTATAGGAAGTAGAAAGAGAGAAGGTTGTGAGCCCATGCACATACAGGCAAAGTCTACAATCAAGTGGAAGAAGGTAGTTGTGCAGTGAAGGGAAAAGACAGACATGTAGTGATTTTGGGCTGAGTGGTGCTAGTTTGACAGGCATTAGGGTGGGGAAGATGGGTTGGATGGTCCATGGAATAGGGGGAAAGGGTGGAGGAAGGAGCAGGTGAACAGTGGGGATTGGCATGTACGTGGGTGAAACTGCAATGTTGTGAAAACTCTTTTGGCAATATGACCAGGTAGGGATACTGATTTAGGGTGTTGTATGGGGGAACATTTGGGACAGGGAGCACCTGAGGTAGTCTTCTAAAGAATGTATGATGAACAATTTGTCATAGTGTGTTGTATCAGTCGGTGGAGACCCACATAATGACTGGGAAGGAGTTAGACTCCCATGCTGGGGAGGCCCAAAATGTTCTCAAACAGAGGGGAGGGTGTCTCTTGAGAGCATGGGTAGTTCCTAATAGGGGAGGACAGACTAATATGTCAAGAACTCAGCATTTTTGCAAGTGTCTATGACTCTTGTCCTTCAAAGAGTGAAGCTTGGTAGTCTCCAAGGGCCCCGAGTGGAGGGACTAGGGAGGAATAGAAAAGATAGAGGGAGTACTTAGGGGAACAATGGAATTTTTCTGCATGATCTTGCAATGATGGATACTGGCCATGTTAAAATTCATCAAGAATTTATAAAAGTATAAGGTCTTAAATGTAAATCATAATGTAAACCATTGACCATGGTTAGTAGTTTGATTTCAATATTTGTACATCAGTTGTAACAAATGTACCACTCACATGTAAAAAGGTTATTAATACAGGAAGGGGGAAAAGGGGTTGATGTTGAGTGTATGGGAATCCCCTATATTCTGTAAGTGTCTTTACTGTGACCTAAAAATTCTTTGAAGACAAAGTGAAAAAAGTAAAGACACTGGGGAATTAAAGGAAGAAAATGCCACTGTATATAAAGGACAATAAATATTATAGTGATGGTAGCTAACACATCAAAAATTTTTAAATTATTTTTTAATATTTTAATTTAAAATTAATTTAATTAATTAATATTAATATTTTATTTTATCCTAATTTCTTTTTTCCTTTATTTTAGTTTTAGCTTTTCTAAATTACTATGTATTTTATTTCTTATGCTTAAATCCATCATTATTTCATTTTCCTATTACTTGTATTTGGTGATAATCTTGACTTCATTTTTGAAGATATTTTAGATCACAGAAGGGTTACAACTGTTGCAGGGGAGGATCAGTGGTGTGAGGTGTCAATGATGGGGCATACATGGGAGGAAATTCAACTGGGCATACAAATAAAGTATATAAATGTGTTCAAATATTCATGGGGCTTTGCCACAGTAGGTAGAGATTCACAAACCAACTGAAAGAATATTGAATTACCCTCTTGGGGATCTCTGCCACATTCTCTAATGGTAGAGCAACAATCCCCCAAGTACAGGTGCAATGACTAGTGAAGAAGGATGGTCGACTGATGGGCGCTTGATATTGATGACTATGCTTATGAGCTTTTGCTATTGAAATTGCAACTTAGCTTAGTGTTTTTGGGTGCCTAAGAATTACCTACTTGTAGCCCCTTTGTTGCTCAAATGTGACCTCTACTAAGTCAAACTCAGCATATAAATGCATTACATAACCCCCACTGTGGGACACGACTTCTGGGAATGAGCTTACCTGGCACCAAGGGGTTATTAGCAAGCACTGACCAGTGATGCTACTGGAAAAAGTCCTTGAATAAAAGGGGGAAGGGTAAAGACAAGTGAGTTTATATGGCAAAGAGACTACAAATTGAGTCAGGAGGTCATCAGAGAGGTAATGTTTATGCATGTCTCAGAAGGATATCATAGACTGCCAAAGTTGACTCACCCAAATAGAGCTCCTTAAGGCTCGGGAGACTCCCAGGTTCTATGGTCAGAGCAGATAGCTCTGGAGTTTGGTGCCTTGCCAGTGGGCCCTACTTTGAAGTTTGGACTCCTGAGTCTGACAGAGTTGGACTCTGATGTGAATTCTCTACACATGTCTTTTCTGTCTCTTTTACTTGAACCCATAGTTGGTGCTAGAGTTGGTAATGTACATCCAAAGAATTAAATCTCTAGGCTGTGCATATGTCCACCAGGACCTGAGCCTCAGCAGAGTTGCAACACTTGCTGCCTAATACATTGAACTCACCCAGAATAACTAACAAGGAGGTGAGAATGGACAACCACCACACCAAGGAACTGAAAGAGTCTACAACTGCAAGCAAGAAAGTACCATCCATCAGCCATCTGGGATTGAAGCCCCCTCTCAGTTAGAGGTGGGCTGGCATCACCATCCCAGAATCCTCAGGTTTGAGAATGAAATATGGGCTAGAGTGGATTTACTGGTATTCTTCTATAGACATATTGTGATTCAATCAATGGAAGAAATTATATATGGATGTGGAGACAGTGGCCACTGGAGGTGCTAAAGTCAGAGGAGGGAAAAAGGTCTAATATGGGGACATTTTCAGGATGTGGGATTGCCCTGAATGACACTGCAATGACAGATACTGGCCATTATATATCCTGCCATAACCTACAGAATTGAGTGGGAGAGATTGTAAAGTGTTAATTATAATGTAAACTATAATCCATGCTTAGTGGCAATGCTTCAAAATGCGTTCATCAATTTCAATGAATTTACCACACTAATGAAAGAAGTTGTTAAGGTGGTGTAAAGTGGGAAGTATGGGGAGTGGGGTTTATGGGAATCCATTTTATTTATATGTAGCATTTTATGTAATCTAAGTATCTTTTGAAAATAAATAAAAAATGTATTAAAAATAAAATATAATGTGAATAAAACATAAAACATTGTCAAAATAGCATCCCATTAAACCCTTTCAGTTTACATAGTTTTGCAATATAACTGATCATTAGCCTTGTGCAGGTGATTGGTTATGGAATCTTTCATTTTGACTGTGTTAGGTGCATATGCCTTTCTTTTTCTTTTCTTTTATTTACTTATTTATTTCTTTAAAAGATGCTTAGGTTACATAAATGTTACACAAAAAATGTAGGGATTCTCATATGCCCCACCTCCCATGCCTTTCACAACCTCCCACATATAAACATCCTTCATTAGTGTGGCACATTAATTGCAATTGATAAACACATCCTGGAACTTTGCCATTAAGCACGGACCATAGATCACATTGTAAATCACACTCTCTCCCACACAGTTCTGCATGTTATATGATGATATAAAATGGCCTATATCTGTCATTGCAATGTCACTCAGGACAATTCCCAAGTCCCCAAAAAGCCCCTATTTACAAGTGCTATTGGGGACCACAAAGCTTACAATCCAATAAAGACCAGACCAAAAAAAAAAAGCACTATTACAAGTGCTTGCCCTCTCCCTGTCCCCAGAATCTCCAGTGGCCACTGGCTCCACATCAGTGCTGTAATTTCTTCCATTTCTTGAATCACAACATCTCTATAGTAGAATACGATAAGTCCACTCTAGTCCATAGCTCTCTCCCCCATCCCGAGGAGTCTGGGATGGTGATGTCCACTCCATCTCCAAATGACAGGGGGCTTATATCCCATGGGGAGGATGGATGGGATTATCTTGCTTGCAGCTGCAAACTTTCTCCATTCCCTGATATGGGTGTTGTCCATCATCATCTCCCCACCAGTTGTCCTGGATGAATCCAATGAGCTGTACGATAGGTTTTGCAATTCCACCAAAGTTCTGGGCTCAGCTGATATATGGACAACCCAAAGAATCAAGTCTCTGGATGCACATATACAAACTCTAGCACCAATTATAGGTTTGAATAGAAGGGACAGATGAGCCATGTGCTGAGAAGACATAGTAGAGTCCATGTCTGTCACTCTGAGGTGCACAAATCCCAAAGTAGGGCCCGCTGGTAAGGCAACAAACTCTGGAACTATTCACCCTGACATAGGATCTGGGTGTCTCCAGAGTCCTCAGGAGTACCACTATTTGGGGTGTTATCCAATTTGGAAGTCTATGAGATCCTACTGAGATATTCATAAGGGTTACTTCTGGGATGACATCCCTACACATATTGAAGTCTCTTAGCCCTGTAAACTCATATCACTTTACCTTTTCCCCCTTTTATTTAAGGTATTTTCCATTGCCAGTTGGTGCTTGATAGCAATCCCTTGGTGCCAGTGAGGTTCATCCCCAGAAGTCATGTCCCATGCTGGGAGGAAGGAAATGCATTCATATGCTGAATTTGGTTTAGAGAGAGGCCACATTTGAGCAACAAGGAAGTTTCAATTTCAAGAGCAAAGACTCATAGGGCTATTCATCAATATCAAGGGCCCATCAGTGGATCAACCTCATTATCCAGGCACTGCCCCTGTAGTTGGGGGACTGTTGCTGCTCCCTTAGAGAATGTTGCAGAGCTCTCCAGGACAGGAATTCAGTATTCTCTCATTTATTGAGTAATTCTCCACCCACTGTGACAAAGCCCCATGAGCATTTGAACATTTTTATATACTTCATATTTATGTTCAGGTGAACTTCCTCCCATGCATCCCATATCCCTGACACCCCACACAATGACCCTCTCCTGCCCCAGCTGTAACCCTTCTGTGATCCAAAGCTTCTTCAAAGATAAAGCCATTACAATAGCTGAATGCAATTAATAGGAAAATGAAATAATAATGATAAGTTTAAATGTAAGAGAAAAAACACAAGAAATTTTTTAAAAAACTCAAACTAAAATAAAATTAAAAGACTGGGATATTTAAAAAATGAAAAATATACAAATCTTTTTTCATCTTTTGCCTTTCATCACTGCAATAGCTGGTATTCAATCTGTACCGTGGCACCTTCCCCCTCTAATTCCCTGGTGTCTCACAAATTTTCATTTTGTTTTCAAAGGAATTTTAGGTCACAGCAAAGTCACACACAGAATACAGGATACCCTCATATACCCAACATCCTCCCCCTTTCATACTCCCATATTAATAACTTTTTCTGAGTGGATGGTAGCATTGTTATAACTGATATACAAATAGTGAAACATAGCTACTAAACACTTTCAATGGTTTATACTATGGTTTACATTTTAGTCCATACACTTTTATAAATTTTGATGACATTTACCATGTCCTGTGTCCTTCACTATATGGTAATGAAGAACAATTCCACTGACCAATAAATATCCCCTGTTTGATCCCTTTTATTCCTCCCACCCCATCCCCCCGGGGCCCACAACAACCCCCTGGCTTGACTGGTTGAATGACAAGGTTCATAGTTACATGCAAAAAGTGGTCATGACACACTGGTTCGTCCTCCACTTGCTCTTGAGAGACTCCCACCTATCTATTTCTGAACAAATCAGTCCTCTCAAAGATGGGATACCAACAGCTTCCCACTCATTATGTGGGTCTCCACCCACTGATATAACACTTTATGACAGAATGAACACTCACACACTCCCTAGAAGCCTGCTCCACTACACCCTGTCCCAAATGCCCCCCAACCAACAGCCTAATCCAGTGACTCTTCCTTGTCATATTGTGATAAAAGTATTCCCACCTCTGTACTTTCACCCTCATACCCACAAATCCCCGGTGTTTACCTGGTCCCTCTCCCAACCCTATCACAACATCCTGGACCTTCTAATGCACCCTTCCAAATCTACCCACCTGTAAACCCTGAACCACCAAACCCAATAATATCACTACCCTCCTGTCCTATCCCTTCAATATGCATCTACACTCTATCACTTTACCATAGATTATGTCCACGTGAGTCATGGCTCAAAACTTTGTCTTCACTTTCTATTACTTTTAAACCTATCGTACAGACAATAGCTCTCTGAGACTGCTCAGTTTCCTTAATTCATATCAGTGAGGTCGTGTACTGTTCATTCTTCAATGCCTGGCTTGCTTCACTCATCATAAGGTATTCAAGATTCATCCATGTTATCCCACGTGTTAGCACTTCATTCCTTCTTACAGCTGAGTAATATTCTTACAGCTGTGTATGTACCACATTTTGTTTATCCATTCATCTGTTGATGGGCACCTGGGTTGATTCCAATAGTGAAAAATGCTGCTAAGAACATTGGTGTGCATATATCTCTTTGTGTCTTTGCTTTCAATTCTTCAGGGTATATACCCAGCAGTGGAATCGATGGGTCATATGGAATTTCTATAGGTAGCTTTTTGAGGAACTACCAAATTGCCCTCCATAGTGACTGGACCATTCCACAATCCCACCAGCAGTGGAGGAGGGTTCCAATTCCTCCATATCTTCAACAATTATAGTCTGCTGTTTTTTTCAATAGCTGCCATTTTAATGGGTGTAAGATGATGTCTCATTGTAGTTTTGATTTGCGTTTCCTTAATAGCTAGCGTTGTCGAGCATCTTTTCATGTGCTTTTTAGCCATTTATATTTCTTCCTTGGAGAATTGTCATTTCAGGGCACTTGCCCATTTTTTAAATGGGTTCTTTTTCTTTTTGAGGCATAGGATTTCTTTATATATGCAATATATTAGCTTCCTGTAAGATATATGTTTGCCAAATATTTTCTCCCATTGGGTAGGCTGCCTTTTGACTTTCTTGATAGCATCCTTTGAGGTGCATAATTTTTTATTTTGAGGAGATCCCATTTACCTATTTTTTTTTTTTCCTGCTTAGGCTTTGGGTGTGAAGTTCATGAAACCATTTCCTATTACAGGGTCCTGTAGAAGCTTCCCTACATTATCTTTCAAGGTCTTTATGCTCTTGGCTCTTATATATAGATCTTTGATCCATCTTGAGTTGATTTTTGTATATGGTGTGAGATAGTGTTCCTCTCTCATTCTTTTGGCTATGGATATCCAATTCTCCAAACGCCATTTGTTGAAGAGGCCATTCTCTCCCAGATGAATGGACCTGGTAGCCTTTTCACATATTAGATGACTGTATATGAAGGATCTATATTGGAAAACTGAATTTGGTTCCAGTGGTCAGTATGGTTATCCTTGTGTCAATTCCATGCAGTTTTGACCATTGTAGCTTTGTAGTACATTTTAAAGTCAGGTAGTGTGATACTTCCAACTTAATTTTTTATTTTTCAATATGTCTTTGGTGATTCAGGGCCTCTTACCCTTCCAAATAAAATTTGTAATTAGTTTTCCCTATTCATTAAAAATTATAGTGTTGATTTTTCTTGGGATTGCATTAAATCTGTAGATTAATTTGGGTAGAATGGACATCTTGATGATGTTTATTATTCCTATCCAGGAACAGTGATTATTCTTCCATTTATTTAAGTATCCTTTGATTTCCTTTTACAGTGTTGTGTAGTTTTCTGTATCTATGTCCTTTATATCTTTAATTAAATTTAGTCCTAGATATTTGATACTTTTAGTTTCTATTCTAAATGGTATTTTTTCCTTGATTTCCTCTTCATTTTGCTCATTATTTGTGTACAGAAACTCGATTGATTTTTGAGCATTGATCTCATAGCCTGTGACTTTACCGAACTCCTTTATAAGTTCTAGAAGCTTTGTTGTAGATTTCTCGGGGCTTTCTATGTATAAGATCATGTCATTGGCAATTAGGGAAATTTTTACTTCTTTTTCCCAATTTGGATGCCTTTTATATATTTTTTCTTGCCTCAGTGCTCTAGTAAGTACTTTAGGACAATGTTAAATAAGAATGGTGATAGTGGGCATCTTTTTCTTGTTCCTTATCTTAGAGGAAAAGCTTTTAGGATTTCACAATTGAAGTTGATGTTACCTGTGGATTTTTCTTATATACCTTTTACCATGTTCAGAAAGTTTCCTTCTATACCTATCTTTTGCAGTGTTTTTATCAGGAAAGGGTGCTGTATTTTGTTAAATGCTTTTTCTGCATCTATAGAGATGATCATGTGATTTTTTTCTTTCAATCTATTTATGTGGTGTATTACATTGATTGATTTTTTTATGTTGAACCATGCTTACATACCTGTGATGAATCCCACTTGGTCATGGTGTATAATTCTTTTAATATGTTGTTGAATGTGATTAGCAAGTATTTTGTTGCGAATTCTACCATCTAGTTTCATTTAGAGAGATTGGTCTGTAATTTTCCTTTCTTGTGATATCTTTGTTTGGCTTTAATATTAGGGTAATGTTGGCGTCATAGATTGAGTAAGGCAATGTTCCTTCTTCTTTTTCTTCTATGGTTTGGAAGAGATTAAGCCAAATTGTTGTTAGCTCTTTCCGGAATGTTTGGTAGAATTCACCTGTGAAGCCATCTGGTCCTGGGTTCTTCATAGTTGGGAGGTTTTTGATGACTGAGTCTATCTCTTTACTTGTAATCAGACTGTTGAGTTCATCAATAGCTTTTTTCATCAATGTAGACTGCTTGTGAGTTTCTAGGAATTTTTCCATTTCCTCTAAATTATCATTCTTATTTGCATATAATTTTTTCAAAGTATCCTTCTATGATACTCTTTATTTCTATGGGTCAATGGTGATATCCCCTTCCTTATTTCTTATTTTGTGTACTTGCATCTGTTCTCTCTTTTTCTTTTCTTTGTTAGTCTGGCTAACATTTTGTCAATTTTATTGATCTAGAAGAACCAGCTTTTGGTTTTGTTTATTTTTTCTAGTGCTTTCTTATTTTCTATTTCATTAGTTGTGCTCTAATCTTTGTTGTTTCTCTCTTTCTACTTTCTTTTTTGGTTAGTTTGTTGTTGTTTTTCCAGTTCCTCCAGGTGTGCAGTTAAGTCTTCGATTTTAGCTCTTTCTTCTTTTTAGATATATGGTTTTATGGCTTTGAATTTCCCTCAGTACAGGTTTGGATGCATACCAAAGGTTTTCATATATTCTGTTGTCATTTTCATTCATTTCAAGGTAGTTACTGATTTCTTTTGAGATTTCCTCCTTGACCCACTGTTTGTCTAAGACTGTTATTTAACTTCCATATCTTGTGCCTAATCTGGTTGTCTGGGCCTTAGTGATTTCAGATTTCATTCCATTGTGGTCAGAGAAATTACTTTGTACAATCTCAATCTTTCTGAATTCATTAAGAGTTTTTCTGTGCCTAGTTTGTGGTCTATCTTGGAGTACGATCCATGTGCACTCAAGAAGAATGTCTATCTCACTCTATTTGGATGTAGCTTTTTTTATATATCTATTAGGTCCAGATCCTCTAATGTATTATTCAGAGTCTTTGTTTCTTTATTGATTTTCTTTTGAGAAGTTCTTTCTAATGGTGATAATAGTGTATTAAAGTCCCCCACTATATTTGTAGAGGCATTTATTTCCCCACTTAGTTTTTCCAGAGTTTGCCTCATGTATTTTGAGACATCCTGATTATGTGCATAAATGTTTATGATTGTTCTCTCTTCTTGGAAATTACCCCTTTTACTAATAGATAGTATCCATCTTTGTTTCTTACAATAGTTTTGCATTTAAAGTCTATTTTGTCCGATTTTAGTATAGTTGCTCCCATCCTTTTTTGGTTGTTGTCTGCTCTTATAATTTTTTTTCCAGCCATTCACTTTCAGCATCCTTGAATCCCTGGGTCTAATGTGGGTTTCTTGTAGACAACATATAGATGGATCATATTTCCTTATCCATTCTGCCAATCTGTGTCTCTTGACTGGTGAATTTAATCCATTAACATTCAGTGTTATTACTTTCAAGAAATGTCTTCATCAGCCATATATTCTTTGGGTCTATGTATGTCATATTTTGTTTTTATTTCTCTTTTTGTCTTTTTAGTTGTTCTTACACTCTCCTCCAACTCTCTCTCTCTCTCCTGTTTTTCCCTTTCAACCTGTAAAAAAGATAGCATTGGTAGACAAAATCAGTATACACAGAAAATGGGAAATCAAGGAAGAAGAAGCACAGCAAAGAAGAAATAAGTCCATATCACCTAATTTTAAAAAGGGGGTGGGGGGATGAAAGAGGAAAGAAAACCAAGAAAGAAAAGGAAAAACAAACAAACAAACAAACAAACAAACACACAAGCAAGCAGTCAAACAAAGCTAAGGAAGAACAGTGTTCCTTCTTGTGACCTTGTGAAGCCTCTTTGGCTGCCAGTGTTCATCAATCAGTTTTAGTGAGTAAACTAAGTTAACTTTTTTTTACATAGGCTTTATTTTTCTTTTTTTTTTTTTTTAAATAAGGTACCCAAAAGAAGGTAGTACAAAAATAATGTCTCTGTTTTCCCTGTCCTATAATATCAGTTGGATGTTAGATATCCCGGTGGATCATTACTCTTATAGGAGATGGGAATCAAACTAGGGACCTCATATATTCAAGGCAGAAATTTCTCCACTGAGCTACATTTCTAATTGTGTCAGTTAGCTTTCCAGAAAGTTATTCAGTCACATTCCCCCAGGCAAGTTTTACTCTCCTAGGTCAGCAATATTCAGCTGGCTGTATGAGCAGATCACCCCTGACCTCTTCTGGACAGGTTGAGATCCCTTTTAAAATTCAAGTGGGACACTGATGACTGAGTACGCCACACCAAAATGATTTTCAAGCCCCTTCTAGACCACACCCTCTTCCCAGGGGACCCTAAATAGGCTCTTGAAAACTTATTAAGTGCTTCCTACTGCCCACTCCCTTAGGGGAGTTGAAATTCTGATAGTCCTCAGCATGGAACTATTAAATTGGCTGATTCCACCCCCTCTCAAGCCAAGCCTATGTTTCCCAGGGCAGTTAGTTAAATCAGGCTTCCTCAGCAGATTTGCCTGTTCCTTCAGCCTGGTGCCACTTTGAGCCTGCTGGTGTGTTCACCAAAGCTCAAAGGGGGACCAGGCAACCAAACCCACAGAAAGGAAACCCCTCTCCACTCTTTGCCAGGACCCTCCCACTCTCAGAGAATGTTCCCTCTTCCTGGGTGGCAAGGGGGAAAGTCAGGGCTGACCCTGATTCACTGCCCTGAAGGTGGGGCTTGGCCATCCATGTTTTTCAGGAACAGGGTTAAAACCTCACAGCTTTAGTCCATAGTTCTTCACCCAATCCTTAGGGGACTGGGATGGTGATGTCCATTCCACCTCCAAGTGAGAGAGGATGGTGATTCTAGCAATGGAAAAAATTATAACAATGAGGTGGAGCCAGTGGCCACTAGACACTTTTGGGGCAGGGAGGGGACGAGCAGTTGAAATACAGGGGCTTCTTTGGGAGTTGGAGGTTGTCCTGAGTATCTTTGTGGCAACGGATGTAGGCCATTTTAAATTAGCATACACGACTCAGAACTGTGTGGGAGAGAGTGTGGTCTACGGTGTGAACTGTGGTGTATGGTTGGTGGCAAGGCCCCAGGATGTGTAAGTCCATTGAAGTTGGTGGGCCACACTTGTGGGAGATGTTTGTATGGGATGTGGTGGGAGGTGTGGGAGGTGGGCAACATGAGAATCCCAGTGGGTTCCATGTAATATTTTGGGTATCTAGGCACCTCTTAAAATATATTTATATATATACATAAATAACATTTTTGCAAGCAAATGCACATATATGTATATATATTTATATATCATTTTGCAAATGTTGGTATGTATTGTGAAAATTTTTATTTTTACCGACAATTAAAAAAAAACTTAAAAAAAAAAACTCACAGCTTTATCTTGAGTAATATATCTCCCGGTCAGCTCCCTCCAGATCGATGACCCAAATGCTCTTGCTCCATGGGCTCCCAGAACAGCTCACTTGGGAAGGATCCTGTTGCCAACCAGCTCTCTTTTGTGAGAGACATGGTGAGCATCCACTTAAACTGATGTCATCTTGCCTCTCCTCATGCATATCCCTTTCTAACTTTAACTTTCCTTCTATGTGATACACAGAGTCCTTTGCTACTTCTTCTGCCTTGGTAGCAACCCACATTTTTCCTAACAGGGGCCATCCTCTAACTGACAACACCTGGCAGTCTCTATTTCATTATTTAACTGCAGCTACTTTGTTATCTGCTGTAACACAGCCAGCATACCTGCTGCGGATTTTTGGGCATCCTCATATACTCTCAGTGGCCCCACTCATCTTGTAGGGCAGCCACCTTTCCTCACATGGATGTTAAAGACCAACATGGGATTTCTCCCACAGAATCTCCTTTTCCTGAGTTCATGCCCATTATTCCAAGTGATCTTTCTGTCTTCTGGCTGTGGTTTGCCAGTTGTTACAATCTACTCCTGAAAGGCACAACTTAGTGAAGTCATGAGACCAAAGAATGCATCTGGCATTTAGTCAAGCATAAGCTTTATTGGGACCTACAGACAGGAGAGAATCTCTGATGGCAGTGGTTCAGAGACTGAAGATAGTACTCTGAAAAGAGATTAGAAACTGAAGGGTGATATAAAACGGGTTTCAGAACAAGGGCATTCCATAGGATATGAGAACAGAATTCCTGCTAAGATCACTTGAAGTGTACACATGGGGTGTGGTGATTTTTTCTCTATGCTCCCAGGAAGGATATTTACCAAGGTTGTTTATTGCTTTGGGGGAGATTATAGCTTATGCTAACAGCTATACATTCTGTTCCCTCTGAGGAGGGTTGTTAACATTTAACTTATGCCTAGGTAACACAGACAGCTATGTGCTGAGTGCTTGGGAGGTGGATCAGTTTAGGGCTTTTGATTTGGCTATGTCAGTGACATGTTACACAGGTTGGGTCTCTGCTCTCCTGCTGGGTCTTATAATAATTAAGACACAAAGAGAGACACACAGAAATTGGAGGAGCCATTTCTCCCCATCCCACCCCCTCCTCCTCCTTCTCTCTTGGCTAGAGTTGTTTATTGGAATATCTGGCTGGATACCAGCATACCACAAACAAAAAGAGCAGAGGTATCAAAGACCACACACAACAAGCATAGGATTTTCCAACAGAAACAGTGAAACTGAATGTAAAGTATGAACTAGAATTATCAATGTAGTGATAATAATATTGTTTCATCAATTATTTCAAATATACCACTCTATTGCAAATTGGTAATAATAGGAAAACCTGCATCTGTGAAAGATATTTCTGCATGAATTTTCTATTAACCTATAACTTCTCTTTAAAAAAAGAATTAGTGGACAAATGATATCACCTAATGATGTCCTGGTGAATGTCTTACCTTATAAACAGTGACAAAAGGCACAATATATTTTCTTAAAACCAATCTCAGATCTGTATGGTAGTTTGGGCAATCCAAGGCAGTGGTTTGATGGTACAAGTCTATACTAAGACAGGCCTCTGAAATATTATGGAACCACAGTGGCAGCTATGGAAGCTGATATCTAGTATGGGTCTCTGAAGGCAGGTTGATTCATAGGGGTAGCTGTGTGGTCTGCAACTATTCCATTTAGAACGTCTCAGGTTTGAATAGTGTGGTTCACTGAAATGAAAATATTGTATAACTTTCTTACCCAACTTTTCCTAGCTCCATGGGGGACTGACTCAGGTCAAAGGTATGATTCCCTGAACTTGGATGTTCCATGGGGCAGAAAAGCAATGAATTAATTGGGTCTGAATTAAGAGAAGTCACATTGTTGAATGTTGGAGTGAAAAGGCAAAGCAGAGGGTGGGGGTGGAGCTGAGCTGATTATAGATAACAAGGAGAAAAGGGACTGTCGTAATTAAAATAAAAATATAGTTCCTACCCACCGAAGATACGTTGGTGGGAAGAACTTCTTTTCTGAAGGGGAATATGTCACACATACTAGAGAATTATTGAAATCTACGACACATGCTCAGGGAAAGCAGTATAAACTGGGATAAGTTTTGGTAAAAGCCTCAACACAGAATCAATATACAATAAATCCTTAAGTAAGAAAGAAAGGCTGATGTCCAGAGTTACCAAAATGAAATATTCAAAGACTTTGACAAAAATTTTCACAACATACAAAGAAAGAAGTTTAAACATTGGACTAACTAATAAAATTACTGTCATATCTCCTATATAAGTTCAATTATCTAAAGGAAATAATTTATAAAGAGCTTAATAAAATAAAAAAAGATGAGTAACAAAAGAAAGAGGAATTAGAAAAATTTAAAAGGAACCAAATTGAACTTTTTTTCAATGAAAAACACAGTAAATGATAGGAAAAAATGTACTAGAGGCATTCAAGTGCAGAATTGAACATACATCAGAAAGAATCAATAAACTAGGAGTAATGATTACTGAAATATTACATTCAAAAGTGTAGAAAGAAAAAAATAAAGAATGGGGTAGAACCCAAAGGCCTATGGGACAACATAAAAAGTACCAAGCATGCATTATGGGAATCCCAGAAGGAGAAGAGAAAGAGAAATAGGAAGAAACAGTATTTGAAGAAATATTGGCTAAACAGTTCTCAAAATTGCCCAAAGAGACAGACATACACAATCAAGAAGAGCAATGAACTACAAACAGCATAAACCCAAATGGACCACTTCAAGACACATGAAAACCAAAATATTGAATGCCAAATATAAAATAAAAGTTCTGAAAGCAGTAAGAAAAAAATGACTTCTCACATAAAATTGGTCCTCAACGAGATAAAGTGCTGATTTCTCATCACAAACTCTGAAGGTGAAAAGGCAGTAGTATGACATATTTAAAATACTGATAGAGAAAAAATGCTGGAAGAGAATTCTATAACTGATAAAACTATCCTTCAAAAATGATGGCAAGTTTAAGATATTCACAGATTAAACAAAGTTGAGGGAGTTTGAAGCACTAGACTTGCCCTAAAAGAAATGTTAAATTGAGTTATTTTGGTTGAAAGTTAAGTACATTAGATAATAGCTTTCAGCTATATGAAGAAATAAAGATCTTCAGTAAAAATAACTACAAAAGAAACTACAGAGGTTAGTGAAAATTTCAGTATTATTTAATTCATAGTAAGCCTATTTTTTATTTCCTACAAGACATAGAATACAATTGCATAAGAAATAAACTTATTTCTATTTAATTGTTAGGCAGGAATTCTCCCACTGAGGGACTCTGGGTCCTTGGGTTGATTAGCCTGTCAAAAGGCTATCCACCCCTTTTCCCTTGGGCAGATCCCCTGCCATCAGCTGGAGTGGTGCAGATCTCCACTTATCTCTGCCTCCTCTCTGATGTCATTCTTCTCTTTACCTAGGTGGTTGGCCATGACTGCCATCCTGGGATGATATGACTCCCCTCTCCCTGTTGAGTCAGGGTCCCTTCCAATATCCATGGGGGCATACCTGGCTAAACTCGCTGCAAAAAGTTTCTCAATACTCCTAGACACTTCTTCCTCACAGGCACTCTGCTGTCACATTCCCCTTTGAAGCAGGGGGCAGGGTCTCCACCTAGTCTTTCCACCATCAGGGCTGGTAATCTGTGCCCTTTCCAGTCACCAAGGTAAGCAACCCCTTATTATTCCTGGCTTCCCTATTTTTCCAGTACCCTCCTAGATTACTCAGAACACCTTCCTATGGAGGTAGATGACTGCTTTACTCTTAGATATAATTCACCAGGAGTTTTACCCTTGCTTAATACATCATAGGTGGTGAAAGGGAACACTTCCTGGCAACTGGGATATTTAATATCTCACGATTACTATTTTTGGCTTCTTCATGTCTCTGACATTCACTCTTCTGGGAGTTGGTATGCAGTGTCCAGGTTTGCTGTGCCCCAAAGCAGGTCCCCACGGCAGCCTCTAGCTTTTTCTTTGTTGTTTTAGTGACAGCTAAGATTTATATGTCTAACCCATCCGTGATGTTCACACAATTGAAAAATTAACACTTTTATCAATATATTGCACACTTACTTGTCTCTTGTTACAACTTCTTTAAACCAATCAATTTTACTGATACATATTATTATTGCATATAATTCATCCAAAGTGTACAATCAATGGCATTTGGTGTAATCACATAGTTGTGCATTCATCACTTCAATCATTATTAGAGAATTTTCATTATTTCAATAATAATAATAAACAACACACAAACAAAAACTCATCACGTTTCAATCTCTCTATGCTTCCCTGCTATATATAATAGCTATTTTGTTTGTCTCTATAATTGATTTGTATTTATATTTTGTAAAAATCAGTTTTAGATATTCAATACCACCCATATTCACATTTTATGTGAAGTTTAACTATGTTATACAGCCCCATGTTATACTTTTTAGTGTGCCTTCCAGTAATATAGATGACCTTAGATATTCCCTTTCAAACACTATTATACCCATATAATAGCTCTGCTACTTACAAACACTATGATGTGTTTTCACCATTTCTATTCATTTCCAGAGATTTACAAAGAAGGTTTTGACCAATTCTGCACAGGTTAATCCTCAGCTTTCCATTCTCTACACTCATTTTATATTCTGGCGACCCATATTCAATTCAAATCCGTGAGATTACACAATATATTTAGTTCATAGAAGCACAGTCATATAGTATTTGTCCTATAACTGGTTTGCTTCACTCAAAATAATGTTTTCCATGTTCATCCATGTTTCTTATGCTTTACTACATTTTTTCTTACAGCTGCATAATATTCCATTGTGTGAATACACCACATTGCTCTTCATTTTTACAATGGTTTTTGCTATTCAGGTGAATACACATTCTTTGGTTGATGGACACCTGGGTTGTTTCCATCTTTTGGTAATTGTGAATAACAATGTTATGACCATCAGTGTGCATGTCTTTTGGTGTCACTGCCCTCAGTTCTACTGGGTATATACTTAGTAGTGGTATTTCCTGGTTACATGGCAAATCTATATTCAAATTCTTTAGGAACTGCAAAAAAGTCTTCCACAGAGTCTGTACCATTCTATATCCCTACCAACAGTGAATAAGTGTGCCTATATCTCTATATCCTCTCCAACACTTATAGTTCTTTGTCTTTTTAATAGTGGCCATTTAATAGGTGTGAAATGATATTTTATTGTAGCTTTGATTTGCATTTCCCTAACTACTAGTGATGTAGAACATTTTTTCATGTGTGTGGTTTTTTTTTTATGGCTGTTTCTATTTCTAGTTTGGGAAATGTCTATTTAAGTCTTCTATCCATTTTTTAATTGGATCATTTGTTTTTGAGTTATAGCATCTTTTTATATATTATGGGTATTAAACCCTTATCAGATATGTGATTTCCAAATATTTTCTCCCGTTGAGTCAGTTGCCTTTACACCCATTTGACAAAGTCTTTCAAGGTACAAAAGTGTTTAATTTTGAGGTGGTTCTATTTATCTATATTTTCTTTCATTGTTCATACTTTGGGTGTAAGGTCCAAGATACCACCACCTACCACAAATTCTTTTAAATATTTCCCTACATTTTCTTCTGGTTGTTTTATAGTTCTGGCTTTTATATTTAGGTCTTGATCCATTTTGAATTGATTCTTGTGTAGGGAGGGAGATGAGGGTCCCTCTGCATTCTTTTGGTTATGAATATCCAGTTCTCCCAGCACCATTTTTTAAAATGACTCTTTTGTCCTATTAACAAGGACTTTGTAGTTTGTTAAAAACCAGTTGGTCATAGAGATAAAGGTTCATTTCTGGACTCTCAATTCTATACCATTGGTTGATGTGCTTATTATTATTTTTTTTTACCAATACTCTGCTGTTTTGACTAATGTAGCTTTGTAATGTTTCAAGGTCAGGCAGTGAAATTCTTCCCACATTGCTCTTCATTTTTACAATGGTTTTTGCTATTCAGGTGAACTTTCCCTTCCAAATAGTTTGGTAATTGACTTTTCTAATTCTCTGGACTTTTGAAATTTAGATTGTTATTGTATTCAATGTATAAATAAATTTGTGTAGGTTGGTTATCTTCATGATATTTACTCTTCAAATCCATGAACATTGAATGTCTTTCCACTTTTTTTGGTGTTCATTTTCTGCATATAGGTCCTGTGCTTCTTTGGTTAAATTGATTACTAGGTATTTGAGTATTTTTGTTGCTATTATAAATGTGTTTTTCCCCCTGATTTCTTCCTCATATTATTCAATACTAGTGTAAAAAACATTATATATTTTTTATTTTTAATACTTATTTACTTAATTTTTCTTTATTTATTCCCCCTTCCCACAGATGGTTCTCTTGTTTGTCTGCTCATTATTTGCTCACCTTCTACAGGAGGCACTGGGGACTAAAAACAGGACTTCCCACATGAGAGGTGAGTGCTCAACAGCCTGAGCCACATTTGCTCACTATGGGCTGTGGCATCTGCTTGCTTGTGGCATCAGCTTATTGCAGCAGGCAAAGGTTTCTGCTCATCTGCTTTTAAGAGACACTGGGAACCAAATCCAGGACTCCCATGTAGTAGGTGAACACTCAACTGTTTGAGTCACATCCACTTCCCAAAAACATTATTGATTATTGTGTGTTATCCTGTATCCCACCACTTTGCTGAACTCATTTATTTTTCCAAGTAGCTTTGTGTTAGATATTTCAGAATTTTCTAAATATAGGATCATGTCATCCATGAATAATGGGAGTTGTACTTCCTCTTTTTCTAATTGGATGCCTTTTATTTTTTCTTACCAAATTCCTCTAGCTACAACATCTTGCCCAAAGTTGAATAACAGTGCTGACAGTGGGCATCCTTGTCTTATTCCTAATCTAAGATGTAAATCTTTCAACTTTTCCCCATTAAGTATGATGTCGGCTATGGGTTTTTCATATATTCCCTTTATCATATTGAGGAATTTTCCTTCTCTACCTATCTTTCAAAGTGTTTTTATCAAGAGAAGATGCTAGATTTTGTCAAATTCTTTACCTGCATCAAACTAGATGATTGTGTGTGTGAGTGTGTTTTACTTCAATTTGTTAATGTATTGTATTATGTTAATTGATTTTCTTATGTTGAACCAACATTGCATACCAGGCATAAGTCCCCCTTGGTTGTGGTGTATAATTATTTTGATATGCTGTTGGATTTTATTTGCATGTATTTTTTTTTATTGTGGGTAAAAATCAAAATTTTTACAATACATACCAACATTTGCAAAATGATCTATAAATATATATGCATATTTGTGCATTTGCTTACAAAAATGCTATTTATGTATATATATAAATATATTTTAAGAGGTGCTTAGATACCCAAAATATTACATGGAACCCACTGGGATTCCCATGTTGCCCACCTCCCACACCTCCCACCATCACCCATATGGACATAATCTATTTTGTTTTATTTGTATGTATTTTTTGCATCTAAGTTCATTAGAGAATTGATTTTATAAATTTTATTGAAGTATATCATTCATACATGAATATACATAAGTGTATAGTGAAAGTTGTGACCTTACAAAACAAGCATGCATAACACCATATAGGGCTCACATACGTCACCCCACCCACAATACTTTGCATTGTTGTGAAATATTTGTTAGAAATTTTGAAAGAATATCATCAAAACATTACTAGAGTACTGTATTTTCCCCCAACCCACCTATTTTTAAAATTTATTTACTTTTATCCATTTTTATCTCCCCCCCCCTTGCATTTTTGCTGTTTTTGTGACCATTCACTGGGCAATTCTCTGTGTCCGCTTCTTCCCTCTCCTCTCATACTTCTCCTCCTGTCTTCATCAGGATTTCATCCTTGGAAACTCCAATTTGTGAGAGAGATGTCTTACCATCTGCACCACCATAATTCCTGGTTTTTCGGTGTGTCTCATCTTGGCTCTCCCTTGTGTCACTCTTCTGTTATGTCAAAATCATGCTGCATGGCTCAGTGGGGCTTGGCAGTGCACCTGCACATGGGGCCTGGTAGCACACCTGCTCACAGGGCCTGACAGTACACAACTTGTGGGGCCTGGGGGACTCACGTGCTTGTGGAACCTGGTGGGACACCTGTATATAGGGCCTGGGGGCTCACTCACTCGCAGGGCCTGGAAGCACATCATGCATGGAACCTGGTGGGCTCACCTGTTTGAGGGGCCTGACGGCATCCCACGCACATGGTCTGGAGGTCCACGTGCCTTCTATATTTTTTTGGATTTTATTTTTACTGGGAGGTCCTGGGGATTGAACCCAGGTCCCTCTATAGGGGAGACAGATGCCCAACCATTTAAGTCAAATCCACCTTCCCTGTTATATCTCTTAAGGTTGACCAAAGATACCTAGACTCATAGTCATTTCCCATACAGGATGGTCATATAATTTATCAAGCTTTGCTTATCACCAGCATTCTAAAAACCAGACCAAGGGTGAAAAACTAGGTCTGGGAACACATGCATGAATTGTAATATACCAAATGTTTAGCCTACCCTGATCATCGCAAAATCAGGACAGTGAGAATATTCGCAGGTAGAGAGGTTGATTTTTAATTTTCTTTTCTTGTAGTACCTACTTCTGGCTTATTAGGGTGATGTTGGCTTCCTAAAATGTGTTAGATAATTTTTCTTACTCTTTTATTTTTTTGGAAGAGTTTAGGCAGAATTTGTGTTAATTGTTCTTGAAATGTTTGGTAAAATTCACCTGTGAAGCCATCTGGTCCTGGACTTTTCTTTGTTGGGAAATTTTGATGATGGATTCTATCTTTTTTAATGTGATTTGTTTAAGTTCTTTTATTTCTTGTCTGTCAGTGTAGGTTGTTTGTGCATTTCTAGGAATTTATACATTTCATTTATCTTGTCTAATTTGTTGGCATATAGTTCCTCATAATATCCTCTTATGATACTTTTTATTTTTATGGGGTCAGTCATAATTTCACCCCTTTCATTTCTGAATTTGCTTCTTTACATCTTCTCTTCTTTTTTCTTTGTTAGTCTAGCTAAGGGTTCTTCAATCTTATTGATTTTATTAAAGAACCAGTTTTTGGTTTGTTGAGTTTCTCTATTGATTTTTGTTCTCAATTCCATGTATTTCTGCTTTAATCATTATTCTTTTTCTTTTTCATTTCTTTTGCTTTGGGATTGCTTTCTTCTTCTTTTTCTAGTTTCTCTAGCTTTTCAGTTAGATCTTTGACTTTAGCTCTTTATTCATTATCATAATGACATTTAGGCTATAAATTTCCCTCTTACTACTGCTTTAGCTGTATCCTGTAAGTTTGATAAGTTGTGTTCTCATTTTCATTGTCTCAATATACTTGCTGATTCCACTTACAATTTCTTCTTTGAACCACTGATTATTAAAGAGTGTGGTATTCAGCCTCCATACATTTGCAAATTTACCTCTTTCCCATCTATTATTGATTTCCAGATCCATTCCTTTATGATCTGAGAGGTACTTTTTATAATGTCAGTCCTTTTACCTTTATTGGGATCTGCTTTGTGAGCTAACATGTGGTCTACCCTGGAGAAAGATATATGAGACTTGAGAAGAATGTATAACCTGCTGAGTTTGGGTGCAATATTTCATATATGTCTGTTAGGTCTAGCTAATTTATCATATTATTCAAGTTTTTTTTTCCTTGCTGATCTTCTGTCTAGTTCTATCTAATGATGTGAGGAGTGGCTGAAAACTTCACAACTATTATTTTAGAGATGGCTATTTCTGCCTTCGGTTTTGCCAGAGTTTCCTTCATGTATTTTGGGGCACCTTGGTTAGATGTATAGATAATTATGACTGTTATATCTTTCTGGTGGATTGTTCCTCTTATTAATATATAATGGCCTTCTGAATCCTTTATAATTTTTTTTGCATTTAAAGTCTGTTTGTCCAATATTAGTATAACAATATAACAACCCTTGCTCTTTTTTGGTTATTGATTGCATGGTGTGTCTTTTACCATCCTTTCCCTTTCAACTGGTTTTTATCCCTTGGTCTAATGTGAGTTTCTTGTAGGCAGCATATGGATTGGTCATGTTTTTTATCCATTCTGTCAGGCTAAATCTTTTGCTTGGGGAGTTTAAGCCATTCACATACAAGCATATTCTGTAAATGCATTTCTTACTTCTACCATTTTATTATTCATTTTTCATATGTCATATCTTATTTTTGTCTGTCTTTTTATTCTTTTGGTTATTGTTTCCACTTTTCTTGTCTTCTATACTCTCCTCCAAGCCACTCTCTCCTCTTTCTTTCAGGCTGTCAGTTTCCCTTTAATATTTCCTGTAAAGGCAGACTTTGTTAATGAACCCTCTTAGTTTCTGTTTGTTTATGAATATTTTAAGCTTACTTTCATATTTCAAGGACAATTTTGCCACACTAAGAACTCTTGGCTGACAGTTTTTCTCTTTCAGTATCGTAATTTTATCATACCTCTGTCCTCTCACATCCTTGGTTTCTGATGAGAAATCCACTGGCTGTCCCTTTTATGTGATGGTTTGCCTCTCTTTTACTGTTCTTAGAATTTTCTCATTATCTTTGGCATCTGACATTCTAGTAGTATTTGCATTGGAGAAGGTCTATTGAGATTTATTTTTATTGGTGTATGCTGCACTTCCAGGACATGTAAGTTCATTTCTTTCATGAGAGTTGGGAAATTTTCAGCCACTATTTCTTCAAATACTCTTTCTGTCCCTTTCCCTTCTCTTCCCCATCTGGAGAAGACATTTATTTTTTATTTTTATTTAATTTTATTTTTCATTTTTTTAATTTTTAAATAAGCTTTAGATAACATAAATGATACATCAAAAATAGAGGGAGAGTTCTATATACTGCACTTGATTCCCCTCCAAAACTTTCTCCATTAACAATATCTTTGATTAGTGTGATATATTTGTTACAATTGATGACTACATATTGAGACATCACTACTAACCATGGACTACAGTTTACATTCTAGTTTACATTTTGCCCCATGCAATTGTATAGGTGTTTAGAAAAGGTAAAAGAGCCTGTATCTGTCATTGCAAAGTCATTCAGAACAAATCCAATATCCTGAAAATGCCCCATGTTACACTTATTTTTCCCTCTCCCTCCCCTCAGAATCTCTGGTGACCACTGCCTTTATATCAATGATAAATTTTTTTCCATTGCTAGAATAATAATTCTAATTTAGTCCATAGTTGCATCCCCCCTTTATGTTTATTCATTCCTCAATCTTTTGGATTTTGAAAGGGTGATGCCTACTCTTCTTATTATTAAGGAATCTTAGATTCCATTGGGCAGATAGATGGAACTTTATTACTTGCAGTGTGAATATTCTGTTTTTTTTTTTGTTTTGTTTTTGTTTTTTGGATGAGCATTGTCCATCATGATCATTTTGTTTGTTTTTCTGGGTGAGTCTGATGAATTGAAGAGTGGCTGTTGCAAGTCTACTGAGATTCAGGACTCAACCAGCATGTGAACAGACCAAAGATTTAAGTCTTTTGTATATATATATTTAATGATTATAATGTTAATTATAGGTTCAAATAAAAGGGGCAGAAGAGCCATGTATAGGGAAATTTAAATGAGCCTAACTGTTACATTGGGGAAAATATATATCAATGTAAGGCCCATTGACAGAGTGCCTAATTTTTTAGATTGTCTGCACTGCCTCTGGTGTCTAGATGTCTCCCAATCCCACAGAAAAACCCTTGCTTGAGGCACTGTCCATTGTGGCAGTCAATGAGCTCATCCTGAGACATGTATAAGTTTATCCTCTAGAGTGACATCAGACACACTTTGAATCTCTTAGCCATGAAATATCTGTACATAGTATTTCCCCTTTTGATCAAGGTCTTTTTCCGAATGCATCACTATTTGGCATTTAGTAATAATCCTTTGGTGTTAGGGAGGCTAATCCCTGGGAGTCATGTCCCAAGCCAGGGTGAAGGTAGTGAGTTATTTGCTGAGTTTGAATTAGAGAGAGGCCACATTTGAGTAACAAGGAGGCTTTCAGGGTATAACACTTAGGTAACATATAATACTAGGGTAAGTGTCAATTTTATAAGGAAAATGTCTGTAAATGCAACCATCAATGTCAAGGACCTGGTGTATTGGTCTGTCCTCCTTTACTAGGCACTACCCATGTATTCTAGGGATTCTTGCTGCTCTATTAGAGAATATAACAGGACTACCCAATATTGTAATTCAATATTCTTTTGGTTATTATGTGGGTTTCCAACCAATGAGGCAGCACCCCATGACCACTTGGACATATTAATATTCTATAAGAGGAATCCCCAGGTGCACATTTATCCACACATACCCCCAACACCAGTTCCCTGACACAGTGATCCTCCCCTGCCAAAGTTGTGAACCTTTTGCCTTTCAAAGCCTCTCCTGAAACTAAACCAAAAAAATAAATGAATAATAATAATAAATAATAAAATAATAAAAACATATAAAATATCATTACAAATAATACAAATTAAAAAAGAATTTGTGTCTTTTATCACCATAAATTATATTATATTTTTATCTACAGTGATAATTATTTATGTCCCCCGTGTCTTATTTTTTTTGCTTTATTTTTGAAGAAGGTTTAAGTTATACAAATGTCACATTGAAAATATAAGAGATTCTTCTATACCTCACTCCTGCCCCTTCTCACATTTTCCCATATTGATAACATCTTATATGAGTATGGTACATTTGTTACAAGTGATGGAAAAATATTGAAACATTCTTACTAACCATGGTCAATGGTTTACATTATGGATTACATTTTCTACCATACACATTTAAAAGTTTTGAAAAAATTTATAATGGCCTGTATCAGTCATTGCAAGATCATGCAGAACAATTCCAATGCCCTAAAACTGCCCTATATGCCTTCTATTCTGTGCTTTCTTTCCCTCTCCCTTGAAACAAGGTAACCACTAATTTGCAATTGAAGAATAAGTTTCATAGTTACATGCATTAATATTGATGGCTTGGTAGAGTGGTCTGTTTTCTTTTATTAGGCATTGTCCCTCAAATTGAGAATATAACAGGAATCCCCTGAATGGGAGTTTAATATAGTCTTTTTTCTTTTTTCATTTTAAAAACAATTTATTGAAATATATCATTCATACATGGGCATACATAAATAATAAGTGTATAGTAAAAGTAAGCTTACAAAACAAAAATGCATAACATCATACAGGACTCCCAAACACCACTCCACCACAAATACCTTACATTGTTGTGAAACATTGCAACAAATTGTCAAAGAGCCGGATGGGCTCTCTTAAGAGCAGTTTAACTGCTATGGAATGGAATAAAAATTTTCAAATTTCTTTTTCCAGTTTTTTTCTTCCTCATGGAAGAATAGGGTATGCTTTTGTTAAGTGAGTGAATGTTAAATGAACCACATTGAAGCTTGATTCCAGACTTAGGGAATCATAAAGAAGTCATTTCTCCACTTCCTGTTTCTCAGGGTCAAAAACATGTAGAGGGAGTGTTTGAGTGCCTGCCTCCCATGTATGAGGTCCCAGATTCAATCCCTGGTACCCCCTAAAACAAAACAAAAGAAAAGAAAACACATATGTAGGCAGCATTCCTCATAGTAGGAAGGTTTGTAGAACTCCTGCTTCAGGGTAGCAGTTGGTGAGTGAAATGTTACTGCAGGTCCTGTGGCTGCCAGCTTGCATTTGTTGGGTGTTCTTCACACATGTGTAAAACAAAACATGTTGGATGTCTGTGGTCACCAGCTAACCTGGCTCCAAAATTCACGGACCACTTTTAGGCTCTCATGGGCCTAAAAATTGTTTTCTTTTCCTCCCTCACTCCCCAGACATGAGGGCTGACTCTAACATGAATTTTTTCCTATATTGATTTTATATATATATATATTTTTAAAGATGCTTAGATTACATGAATGTTACACAAAAATTACAGGGATTCCCATGTTCCCCACCTCCCTTAACATCCCACATAAACATCTTTTATTAGTGTGGTACATCACCTGCAAAGGGTATACAAATCCTGGGATTTTGTCACCATGCATAGACCATAGTTCACATTGTAGACCACACTCTCTTCCACACAGTTCTGCATGGTGTATGCTGATGCAAAATGGCCTATATCTGTCATTGTAATGTCACTCAGGATAATTCCCAAGTCCTGAAAAAGCTGCTGAATTACTGCTTTTCCCTTCCCTGCCCTGAAAGCATCTAGTGGCCACAGGCTCCACCTCACTGTTATAATTTCTTCCATTGCTTGAATTACAATATGTCTACAATAGAATACCATTAAGTCCACTCTAGTCCATAGTGCTTCCCCCAATCCTGAGGAGTCTGGGATAGTGATGTCTACTCCACCTCCAAGTGAGAGTGAGCTTATAGCCCATGAATACAGTGGATGGGATTTTCCTGCCTGCACTGCAGGCTTTCTCCATTCCCAGGTATGGCCATTGTCTATCATCATCTCCTCACCAGATGACTTGGGTGAGACCATTGAACTGTAGAGTAGGAGTTTCAGCTCCACCGAGATTCCAGGCATAGCTGGCACATGGGCAGGCCAGAGGCTCCAGTCTCTGGAAGTACACCTACAAACTCCAGCATCACATATAGGTTTGAATAGAAGGGACCGATGGATCATGTGCAGGGAGGACTTATTTGAGTCCAACTCTGTCACTCTAAGGAGCATAGATTCCAAAGTAGAGCCCACTGATAAGGCATGAATCTCTGGGACTATCCCCCCTTATATAGGACCTGGGTGTCTCTGGAGCCTTCAGGAGCCCCTCTGTGTGGGGTGATATCCACTTTGGTGTTCTATGAGATGCTACTGAGGTGTGTGTAAGCATTACCTCTGGGATGACCTCCAGACTCTCTTTGAAGTCTCTTAGCCGTATTAACTCACTTGCTTTACCTTTTCCCCCTTTTATTCCAGGTCTTTTTCCAGTCATATTGCCAGCTGGCACTTGGTATTAATCTCTCATTGCCAGGGAGGGTCATCCCTGAGGGTCATGTCCCATATTGGGGGGAAGGTAATGCATTCAGTTTCATCATAATATATTCTTGTTTATTGTGTGGGTCTCCACCCTCTGATAAAACACTATGACAAGATGAATGGTTTTATATTCCATGAAAATATGCCCCAGTTCACCTGAGGCCATAATTCCCCATCCCTGATACTTTTCATCAGAAACCCTCACTTGACATATTTGCCAAAAGAGAATTTCCATCATTATATTTTAACCACAGACCAACAAATCCCCAGATTTCACATGTTTCTTCTTTCAGCCCTCTGCTCAGTTCCATGGTTAGTCCAATTCAACACTCTCACCCTTTTCCCCCTCACGTCCCTGCACCACTTTCATGCCTACCACTGCCTGACTTCCCCTTCCACCTTATCACAAACTTTGTCCATATTGAGCATTGGCTCACCACACTCTACTCCCTTTCTGTCTCCTGAAAACCTATCATCCAGACTCTAGCTCTGTGAGTCTCTCAATTTGTTTGTCAGATCAGTGAGGTAAAGTAATATTTGTCCTTCAGTGACTGGCTTACTTCACTCAATTGAAGTCTTCTAGATTCATCCATGTTGTCTCATGTGTTAGTACTGTATTCCTTCTTAAAGCTGGGTAATATTCAACTACATGTATATACTACAATTTGCTTATCCATTATTGTGTTGATGGACATTTGGCTTGCTTCTTCATTTTGGAAATTGTGAAAAATGTTGCCATGAACATTGTTGTTCATATATCTGTTCAATGAAAAGTACGTTTTTGTGTTTTGTGTTATCATTTAACTCTCTGAGCCCCTGCTCAATTTTTTCCATTCACTTCTCTCTCTGTTCTTTTATTTCTTCAAATTCAGCTCTTTTGTTTCTCATATCACTTATTTATTTTTCTATAATTTTGAGTCTGCTCTTGTATGCTTCTAATGTATTTTTTATCTCACCTATCATGTATTTCATTACTATGAGCTCTGTTACTTTTCTATTTAGGTTTCCAAATTCTTCTTTGTGGTCACTCAGTATTTTCTTGATGTTCTTTATTTCTTTAGCCATATTGTCTTTCTACTCATTAATTTGATTTTGGAAATTTGTGTCACTGCCATTGATTAGTTGTCTCAAATCCTATGTCTCCTCTGGGGCTTTGTTATATTCCTTTGGTTGGGCCATTTCTTCCATTTCCTTAGTATGGCTTCTAATTTTTTACTGATGTCTAGACATCTGATTATGATGGTGAGTTTATTCAGATGCTCAATTTCTCTCTCTTTTTAATAGAGATTTAGTGGCAGGAGTTTGTGTGTTACTGCTGTTTTTTGACTCTTGGTTCAACTTGTTCTGGGTCTTCAGAATTGTCCCTGTAAGTTGCTCAAATCTGGGCCATGGACTCAGTAATTTGTTGTAGACCCACTTCCATAGGCCTTGGGGAAGAAGGCTGTAAAGCATGGAAAAAGCCTCTTCTTAACTTTTAGTTTCCTCCTGTGCATGTACTTGGCCCACCTGGAGATGGTGCTTTTTGACAGCCCTCTTAGTTTTGACTTAGCTTATTTTGTATGATATGCCTGGGATGGAGTGTGTTTGCTGCAACCTGGACTGGATCATGTGAAAGAGGATCAGGCCTGGAGGCTAAGAGCCTTGTAATTCAATCATTTTTCAGAGGCAATACTCCAACCTTGGTTGGTAACCCCCTCCATTTTCCCAAGTAGGAATTAATTCCTGTTCTACATCCTCAACAACCAGTCCTGGTCAGTAGAGAGGGAGATTGAGAGGGTCAGATCTCTTTAGTCCCATTCAGGCTCCCAAGGCAAAAAATGGTGAGGCCCCACTCATTCTGGAAGGGCTTATTGGACACAGCAACCCAAATTTGCACACAAAAGCTGAGTCAGCCTTAGGCTGTGACCCTGTCTCTCCAATTTCCTGTAGAGGTAGATCCCTGGGGCCCCATTTGTCTGTAGCAACTGGCCCTCAGTCCTGAGAATTAAAATGTGTTTATAAGGTCAGAGAGGATGCCAGCAGCTGGAGCTGCACTTTTAACTCATATTTTTGCCATCATGATTCTTTTCCTGTGCCCCTCTCTACTGGGAAGTGTCCCACCTTCCTCTGGTGTCCAAAACCCTAATAGAATTTTTCCACACCATTTCTAGCTTTTCTCTAGTTATTTTTCTGGAACAGTTTTGACTTAGCTTATTTTGTATGATATTAAGGTACCCACCCCATCTCTCTTTTGGTAACCAATTAAATCGAAGTTTTTTCATCCTTTCACTGTACATCTATCAATAAGTGACTCTCTTGGAGGCAGCATATAAGTAGAAAATTTGCCTTTATCTCTTGTACCAAACTTTGACTTTTGAGGGAGAGTTTAACATATTTACATTTAACATAATTTCTGATATGAAAGGACTTACTTCTGCCAATTTGCTATTGAATTCCTTTATGTGTTATACCTATTTGCTGCTCATTTCCTCCACTACAGCCTTCTTTTGCATTTTGTTGAATTTTATGCTGTTTGGTTTTTATTCCCTTCTCACTTCTTTTGCATGTTTTAGGTATTTTCTAAGTGGTTAAAATGGGGACTGTGACAAAAATCTTATCTTAAATTTATTTAAAAAATCAGTTCGAATACCAGTTTAAATTCTATAGTATAGTAAACTCTGTTCTCACAAAGCTAGTACATCCATTTTTGTTGTTGTTACAAATTTATTCTTTGTGTTCCAAATAGCATGTACATATAACTATTTATGAATTTGTCTTTTAAGTCATGAAGGAAATTAAATGTGGATTTATTAATAAAAAATATAATCACACTGGTTTTTATATTGTATATTTATTTCTGTACTTTAACAGAAATATCTGTTTCATCATTTTTTTTTTTTTGCATTACCATCCAGTATCCTTCCTTTTCAATTTGAAGGATGCCTTTCACCATTTTGCATGGTAGATTTACTAATAATGAACTGCCTCAACTTTTCTTTACCTGAGTATTTCTTAATTTCCCCATCAAATTGGAAGGTAACTTTGGTAGATATAGAAATCTTCTTCGAACTTTTTTTTTCTTTCAACAAGTTAAATATGTCATCTTACTGCCATCCCATATCCATGATTTACAATGTGAAACTGCCTGTTAGTCCTATAGTATCATTTGAAAGTAATGAACCACTTTCATTTTTTAAAATATTCTCTATTTTTGACATTGGACAGTCTTTTTTTTTTTTTTCTTTTTCTATATAATGTGCCTCATTGTGGATGTATTTGAATTATCTTATTTGAAATTTGTGAAGATTCTTGGATGTGTAGATATAGATTTTCCTTCAAATTTTTGAAAATTTATCCACCATTTACTCAAATATTCTCCTTATTCCTTTACATCTCTTTTCTCCTTCTGGGACTCACATAATATGTATGTTGGCTCTCTTGATGGTGTTGCACAGGTCCCTTAATGTCAGTTATTTTCTTACTCCCTTTATATTTGTGATCGTCATAATAGATAATTTCAGTTTTCCTTTCTTCTAGTTCACTGATTTGTTCTTACTGCTCAAGTCTGCTTTTGAACCCCTACTGTGAGTTCTCATTTTATTCATTTTAGAGCTCCAAAATTTCTATTTGTCTCATTGCTATGGCTTCTATTTCTTTATACATAATCTAATATTTCCAGCATTAGTTTTCTAGTGTCTTTATTTATTTGCCAATGGTTTCCTTTAGATAATTGAGCCTATTAGAAAGTTGATTTAAAGTTCATTTTTATTCCTAGTATGTTCAATGGCCAGGATTCCTCTGGGTTGGTTTTTATCAGTTTATGTTTTAATCTTCATTCTCATTTCTGGAAAAAATGTTCTATGGAATTTTGTGTGGTTATTCCTAAATGTAGAATTGGTCAAACATCTGGGAGTTAGCAAGGCAAAGAAGAAAGGCACACAGGACAATTAGATGAGGTCTATTTTATTGAAAATATAAAATGTTTGTGGAAAGTCCCTGTAAATTATTCAGTTAAGTTAATTTACACACTAATTCAGTGTAAATCTAAATCAATCACAATTTACTGATAAACTCAAACTAGTTTGTGAAGACAGGAGATCTCAATTGAAATACCATTGGGTAATGATAAATGCTAAAATTAGTGATATTATTGAAGCCAATACTTATGCCAGAAACTCTCCATTGTGCTTTTATGTATTAAATATTTTTAATACTCACAAACAAGTATAACTTTTATTATCCACATGTATTTCTGGATACTGAAATACAGAAACATACAGGGTTTAGCCAATGTATTTGAACCAAAAACTTCTGGCACCAGAGTCCCTGAATTTAATCAAAATGCTCCATTGCTTGTCTATGGCATATCATCCAGAGAATGCATTTATTTAACACAAGAGTCTAAAAGGAAATCTTCCAACAAGAAGTAGATTAAAATCTTTAGCTGAGGACCTCTGATGCAAAATTAAAATAGGAGTATATCATGTATGATAGGAAAAAAATATTAAATTTCCCTTTTAAAAAAACAATATTTAAATATAAATTTCTTTTCACTTATTCAATAAGTAGGCATAATAACATTTGGCTCTTTAGCCAAATTAACCAGTTCAAGTCATGGCTCCCCCATTTAATAACTATATGAACTTGATTAAATTGTCTCACCAGTCTCATATTTCTTCTCTAACATGAGAGCAATTATATCAAATTCTTCCTATCGTTTTCATAAATGTTTAGTAAGATATTATATATAAAGGGATTAGTACCCTGGCTTATATGGGAAATCTACTGTATCCATTTCATTATGGAATGCCACTACAAAGCACTTTCAACTTTTTTCATTGGGCTATTGGCAGAATAAGAGTGCAAAATGTATTTCTTGATTTAGAATTAAGTGCACAAACCATAATATCACATTAATTTTCCACAGTTTCATTTCCTTAACTATTCTATAATTTAAGAGTTAGCATTTTCTGATGACAAAGAAGGACTGTAACTATTGTGACATCCATGTATAATGTTCCATTAGATTTTCCCACTTTACTTCCAGGTATAAGGAATCAGTTCATGACCTTCTGGGAAAACTGATAGGAAAATCAGACGATATTAGTAATTAATTCATCTAGGCAATCATCTATTTCAAGGCTTCTATTACACTAATTAGATAATAAAAGTGATAGAACTATACATTTTTATTTCTCACTTTACAAAATCATCAATATTAACCTAGAAGAATTAGACTTCATGACTGATAAATCAGATTTTGGTGGAATTCTAATGTGACAGGTAAGGTTTTGCAGAAAAGAGTTATAATCCAAGTAAAAACTTCTTGTGACCTTATATACTGTCATCTATATAGATTTCAGTTAATGAATCAAAGGCAACAGTGATCAATGTGGGAACCAAGATAATAGGCCCTGGATTCAGATAGAAAAGATAGGCCAAATAACAAAATGGCAAATATCACACCTGTCTCAGTTTGTTCTACTTGGATTCAGAGGGGATCTAGGGAAGCAAATCATGCTATTTCTCATCTTTTTGATCCTGTAACTCTTGGCAGTGATTAGAAACTTTGGTCTGATTGTATTTACCAGGACTGACACCTACCTCTATGCTCCCAAGTACCCCTTCCTGCAAATCCATTTCTTGCTGAACATCTGCTATTCTTCCACAATTGCACCCAGGGGTCTGCTGACCTTCTTGAAGGAATACCACACAATTTCCTTTTGTGGGTGTGCTACTTAGGTTTTTTTCTTGTCTCTTTTCTGTACCATGGAGGACTTCCTTCTGTATGCTCTGGCCTTTGAGCAATTCATTGCCAAATGTAAACCTCTCCTATTTTCTGTTAGCATGTCTCACAATGCCTGTGTATTTTTTGTGTTGTGGTCTTTCTTGTGGGGTTTAGTGCATGCCATCACTCAAACAACAATGACCCTTAAGTTGTCCTTCTGTGGCTCAAATGAGATCAATGATTTTTCCTTTGATGACTCCCCTTGTACCTACATGTTAAAATACCTTTATAAACCAATTGGCTCTTCTTGGCTTATGTGGCTCCACAATTGTCATTAACATTCTTGATTGTCTTGGTTTCATGTATTATATCATCTCAACCACCCTGATGATTCATATGGTACAGGGATGCCAGAAAACATTCTCCACGTGTGTCTCCAACCTGGCTCAGGTGTGTTTGTATTTTGGTACTGTTTTCTTCATGTATCACAACCCAGTGCCATCTCCACCATGGAGGAAAGTAAAGAGCATCCATCTTTCACACTATCATCCCTGTGTTGAACCTCCTGATATACAGCCCACAGAACAAAGATATCAAGCAAGTTCTTAAGAAGAGAAAGCAGAACTTATCTTGCTGATTTTGTTGCTCAAAATCAATGCTACTTATGTGAATTGCATTTTAGCACTATGACATTCTGGAAGGTTTTTGTTTCATTGCTGAAGTACATAATCTAGAAGATAGGCCATATTTCCATTACTCTTTTCTGTAAATAAGAAATATAAATTGTAGGACCTGTGCTGAATAAAATATGAACTTGATGAATGGTTGATTGTATGGATAAATATTCATGGTTATGTTACTTCACATTATAGATCATCTTTAACTCCATTAAAAAATAATTAAAGGTAATTTCCTACTACTATTTTTAAAATCTATAGAAATTTTAATACAACTCACCATAAACAGATGTGAACACTTCCCAAAGGAAAATAGGCTATAAATATTTTACTTAAACTTTTTATAATTATCTAAATTAATAATTGATAATTTTCATAATAGAATGAAGATTTAATGAAATAAAAACATTTCATTCTTAAATTCTAAGCAGCTTTATTAATCTATAATTTGCATGCAGTAAATGTGTGCATTTAATATGTACAAAATTTATATGCATTGGTGAAACCATCACCATAATCAAGATAATAAACATTATTCTGATCATACTAAATGCTTCCTGTTATAATGCTTCATTCATGACCCTCCCTTAACCCCTCTACTCACCAGGCAACCCCTTATCACCTTTTCTAAGAGTTTAACATAAATTCAGCTATGCAGTATGTAGTTTTATAATGTTTGTTTGTGTTTGGTTTCATTTTTGGTTTCTTATTTTCTTTCACATAGCATAATTTTGAGATTCACCTAAATTGTAGCATGTATCAATAACTGATTCCTCTTTATTGTGGAATAATATTGCATTGCTTAGATATTCACTTAACATTTCACCTTTTTATAGACATTTGTGTTGTTTCCAGATTGAGGCTATTACAAATAAAGTTTTGAATATTTGTATTCAAGCATTTATATGAACTTAAGCTTTAATTACTCTTAGGTAAATACCTTGGAATGGAATACTTAGATCATATAGTAAGAGTATATTTAATCTTTTAAGAAGTTTCTATATTAGTATCCAAAGAGTTTTTACTAGTTTTCATTCCTACCACAGGTTGTGAGAATTATGGATTCTTCATATCCCCTCTAATATTTGCATCCATCTTTCTTATTAACAGTCATTTTAATAAGTGCATAGAGATATCACATTGTGGTTTTAACTTGAATTTCGTACATGAGAAAAGGTGCTGAAAATATTTTTTTTATTTTTATTTGCCATCTGTATATGTTTGGTGAATTGTGTGTTCAAATATATTCCTTATAGGTTTTCATTAAATTATTAATTTTCTTATGAATGAGACCTAGGAATATGTTGTATATTGTAAATGCATGCCTATTCATGAAACATGATTTGAAAATGATTTTTCCAAGGCTGTGGTTTGTCTTACCATTTGCCTAGCAATGTCCTTCTGAGAGTGAAAGTTTTAATTTTGTTTAAATCCAATACAGTAAACGTTTACTAAAATAAATTATTTACTACAGAGGGATATTTTGTTTACTTACTTAAAATATCTGTGCATAACATAAGGTCTAAGAAATTTTTGTCTGTGTTTACTTCTACAAGTTTTATAGTTTTATCTTTATATTTATGTGTATGATCATTTTGAGTTAGTTTTTTTATAAGATACAAAGTCTTGATCAAAGACCTTTTATTCATATGGGTCCAAATATTTTAGAGTCATTTCTTAATAAACTATCATTTCTCCACTGAATAGTCCTTGTACTTTTGTCAAAAATCTGTTCCACACATACACGCACAGGATTAATTTCAGACCATTTTCTATGTTTCATTGACTTGTTCTCTCTTTCCACCAATAATATATTAGCTTGATTACTCCAATTTTATAAGTCTTAAATCAGGTATTTTCCTTCTCTAATTGTTTTCTTATTTTTCAAAGATGTGTTGGAAATTTTTTTTTCCTTTCATTCTTTTATTATTTCTCTTGTGATACTTTTAAATGAATTTAGGAACAATTTGTCAATTTCAACCAAAAAGCTCTTTTAGGGCTTTGATTGGGATTGATTTTAATCTGTACAATTATTTTAAAATAAATGGCATCTTGGCAATATTTAGATTTACAAAATATGAACCTAATTTGTGTTCCAAGTTATATAGAACTCTCTAAAATCTCTCAGGAATATTTCATGCTTCATTATACTTGTTTGCACATTACTTCAATTAATCCCTATGTATTTAATGTTTGTGATCCTTTTTCCTGACAGTTCATTCTTAGCAAATAGAAAAAATATTATTTGTATACATTGATCTTGTGACCTTCAAACTTGCTAAACTCAGTTATTTCTAATAGCTTTTTGGTAAATTCATCAGCTTTCTTAATATATAATCATATCACCAGCAAATAAGGTATTTTCCTTTGTTTTATAATCTGATGAGTTTTTTAAAAACAATTTATTGAAGTATATCATTCATACCTGAACATATACTATAAGCGTTCAGTAAACATTGTGATCTTACAAAACAAACATGTATAACATCATACAGGGCTCCCACACATCACCCCCCCACAAACACCCCACATTGTTGTGAAACATTTGTTAACAAACCTTGAAAGAGCATCATCAATGTATTACTACTACTAACTATATTCCATTTTTCCTACCCTATATATTTTTTTAAGGATTTATTTAATTATTTATTTACTTTTACTCATTTTTACCTGCCGTTTTTGCTGTTTCTGTGTCAATTCACAGGCAACTCTCTGTGTCCACTTCCTCCTCTCTTTTCTCATCCTTCTCCTCCTGTCTTCACTGGGATTTGATCCTCTGAAACTCCATTGTGGGAGAGAGGCATCCTAAAGCCTGAACCACCTTAGTTCCTGTTTTTTTGGTGTGTATTCTCTTGGCTCTCCTTTGTGTCACTCTCCTATTATGTCATAATCTTGCTGCATGGCTTGCAGGGCACCAATGGTGTACCTACGTGCAGGGTCTGGGGGACTCATCTGCATGAAGGGCCTGGTGATGCTCCTGAGGGTGGGGCCCTGTGGTGTGCCTGCACAAGGGGTCTGGTGGCCCACTCATCTTGTATAGTTTTCTATTTTTATTTTTACCAGGAGGTCCTGGGGATTGAACCCAGATCCTCCCATATGGGAGACATATGCCCAAACACTCAAGCCACATCCGTCCCCCTGCTATATCTCTTAAGTTTGACTGAAGATACCCAAAGTTACAGTCTCTTCCCTTACAAGATGGTCATATAATAAATCAGCCTTATTTTATCACCAACATTCTAAAAACCAGACCTAGGGAGGAAAATTAGTCTTGGGGACTGCATGGGTTCTAATATAGTGAATGTTTAGCCTAACCTCATTATCACATAATCAGGACAGTGAGAATATTTGCAGTGATGACATTTTTTTTAATTTTTGTATTTAAAGTCTATTACTCCAATCCACCAATCTGTGTTTTTTAATTGGGGAGTTTAATCTATTAACATTCAGTAATATTATTGTATAGGCAGTACTTATTTCAGTCATTTTATCCTTTGGTTTTTATAAATCAAATCTTTTTTTTTCTCTCTCTTTTTACCCTTGTAGTTATCTTTCCTGATTACTTCATTTCTTTACATTATGCTAACCCATTCTCTCCTTTTTTCCTTTCAGTTTGCAGAACTCTATTTAGTACTTCTTGCAGAGCTAGTCTCTTATGACAGATTTTCTCAGTTTATGATTACCAGCAAATATTTTAAAGTTTCCCTCAGTTTTGTACAATATTTTTTTCTGAATAAATATTTTTTTGCTGGCATTTTTTTTCTTTCAGAACCATAAATATGTCATACCACTGCCTTATTGCCTCCATGGTTTCTGATGAGAAATTACTACTTAGTATTATTATAGAACCCTTCTTTGCAACAAGTCTCTTTCTGCTTTCAGAATTGTCTCCTTATCTTTGCCATTTGACACTTTGATAAGTATGTATCTCACACATCCCATACTCTATCTGTTATGATTTATTCTGTTTGGAGTACATTATACTCATTAATGGGTATTTAAGTCTTTCATAAGAGTTGGGACATTTTTGGGCATTGTTTCTCAAATATTCTTTCTGCCTGTTATTCCTCTTCTTCTCCTTCTGGGGTACCATAAACATACATTTGTGTGCTTTGTGCTGTCATTCAAATCCCTGGAGTGCTATTTAAATTTTTCTATACTTTCTTCTATCTGTTTTTCTGTCTACTGTTTTGCTGATCCTTTCTTCTATTAAAATCTGCTGTTGCATCCCACTGGTGTGTGTGTGTGTGTGTGTGTGTGTGCGTGTATATATATATATATATATATATATATATATATATATACATACTTAGATAAGTTGTTAATTTACAAAACAATCATGCATAATGTGCATAATTCCCATACACTATCCTTCCACCAACACCTAGCATTACTTGGAAACATTTGTTACAGACATGAAAGAACATCATCAAAATATTCCAACTTCTGAGTCTCCAGTGAAGTTTTAATTTCTTTCCTTAACTGGGCCATATCTTCCTGTTTCTTAGTATGACTTGTAATTTTTTGGTGATGTCTAGACTTCTGATTATCTTAATAAGTTTTCTCTGAAGGTCAGTCTCCCTCTTTTTTACAGATTTATTGTTGATTGGCTTTCTGTTAAACTCTTCTTAGATACTTAGTCCACCTTATTCTAGGGCTTTAAACAATCTGTGATGAATTAATCAGATTTTTTTTTTTTTGGCTATTCTTCATCAGATACTTGCCATCGATATGTGGTGAAATTTTTAAGATTTTACTTTTTGCTTAGTTATTTCAATGTTAGGAGAAAGTTTCCTTTCCTTGTTTCCTTTTATGGAAATCTTGAACTTTTCATCGTTTCTTTTGCCTCTATAGTGTTTTACAGTCCTCTCATTGTCTCTAGCTGCTTTTGCTTGGAAGGGAAATTCTGGGGTAAAGGTCATCCCAGAGGTAACTATCCCAGGCCCGTATTTCCCAGGCAAAACAAGGCCATGGATCCATGAAAAGTGTGCATACCAGCTACAAAGGGCGATAGGGAGAAGAGGAAAGCTGTCAAAACCACTTATGGGGGTGGATCAAATGGTTGGACATCCATCTGCCATGAGGAAGGACCTGAGTTTGATCCTTGGGACTTCCCAGTAAAATAAAAATATATATAAGTAGAAGGCATGCATGCCAGGCCCTACCAAGTTATGCAGCAATATGATGATGTAACAGGAGAGACACAGGGGAAAGCCAAGATGAGACACATCAAAAACACAGGAACTGGGGTGGCACAAGTAGCAGAATGCCTCTCTCCCACATTGGAGGTCCCCAGGATCAAATCCTGCTGAAGCCTGGAGGAGAAAGATGAGAAAGGAAGGCAGTAAACAGACAGAGAGAATTGCTCAGTGAAAGAACACCAAGAAAACCCCAGCAAACAGGGTGTGGGGTGTTAAAATGGATAAAATCAATAAATCAATCAATGTATCATTTTTAAGAAGCAAAAAAATTTCTTAGATGGCTTCTTATATCTTATATCTCTCCTTCCCAGCAAATGCAACACTTCAGTTAATTTTCCCTTGTGGCCATGTGGAAGTACTGTATCTTTAAATCTTCACCAACTTTGTCTCTGTCCAAGGTAGGGTTGAAACAATGTCCCCTGCTGGTTTTGTCTGGGATGAGTTGAAACAGTTGCTCAGTTAGGACCCAGGTATCAAAATTTGTTGAGCAAAATCTCTGATTAGTGATTAGTCATACCCACCCCTGCTCTGGGGTAAAAGAGTTGTATGTCCCTTTCTGTCATCAGTGAGCTTTCCAAGGACTGGACCTCAAAGCATCCAGCCATGAGAGTGGGGGATGGGTGCCCATAGACATTGTGCAGAGAGAGCAAATCACCATTCTTATAATCAGCCTTTTCCTTCTTCTCTTGACTGGATACTTTACAGTGTTCTTCCAGGCTCTGGAGGCACAGAACAGTTGTTTCACACAGTTCCTGCATGTTTAATAGCAGTTTTTGGAAGGACTGAGGCCTGGTGCTCCCTATTCTGCCATATTACCATCTCTACTTGATTGCTTGTTTGACCCATGGTATTTATCAAATTTAGACTATTTTAAATTACTTTATAATTTCTAACTGGAATTCTTATTGGTGAGTATGTTAATTCCAGAGCAGAGTTTTTTGTTTTGTAAAAATCTGTCACTCTGATCCAGTTCTTCTTATGGTTTTATCTCATTTGGCTTATTTATTTGAATCTATATTCTTAATTGAAGATTATTTTAAAATATTTGTATATAACTCTTAAACTCAAATTTTACTATTAGCGACAGTCACTATCTTAAGAATATATTTTTCTTAATGCCTAAATCTTTTTGGCATGATATGGATTGACTCTCTATCTTTATTTGCCTAGTTTGCCATTTTCTGCAGTAACTTTTTATTTCTTAATTTATTTTAAAGATACTTTAGATTACATAAATGTTAGACAAAAAATATAGGGGATTCCTATATGCCCCACTGCCTCTCCCTACCACATTTTTCTACATTAACAACATCTTTCATTAGTGTGGTACATTTGTTACAATTGGATGAAAACATATTGAAGCATTGTCACTAATGGTCAATTATACTTTATATTATAATTTACATTTTGCCCCATGCAATTTTGTAAGTTATGACAAAATATATAATGGTTTGTATCTGTCATTGCAACATCATGCAAGACTATTCCAACATCCCAAAAATGTCCCTGTATTACACCTATTCTTCTTTCTCCCCTCAGAACCTCCAGTGGTCACTGCCTCCAAATCAATGATTAAAGTTCTTCCATTGCTTGAATAGCAATAATCTATAGTAGAATAATAGTAAGCCTACTATAGTCGATTACTAATTTCCCAGTCTTGAGGATTTGGGGATGGTGATGCCCACTCTACTCTTAATTGAGAGGGAGCTTTGATACCATGGGGAAGATGGATGGAACTATCTTGTTTGAAGATGCACTCTCTGTTCCTTAGGATGGGGGTTGTCCTTCATCATCAGCTTGTTAGCTGTCCTGGGTGAGTCCAATGAACTGGAGAGTAGGTGGTGCAACTCTGCTGAGATTCAGGGCTCAACTGGCACATGAATGGACCAAAGATTTAAGTCTCTTGGACATACACTTAACTAGTATAGTACTAACTATAATTTCAAAGGGAAGGGGAAGAGGAGCCATATGCAGGGAAATGACAACTGAATCCAACATAATCACTGGAGTGCATAAGTTCCAAAAGTCCACTGACAAGGTGCCAAACTCCTGAGCTGTGTGCCTAGCCTATAATCTTGAGATGTCCCTAGACCTCAGGATCCCCTGTATTTGAGACAATATTTACTGTGGCATTCAATGAGATCCTGCTGAGATGTTCACAAATCTAACCTCTGGAATGATCTCCCAACTCACTATGAAATCTCTTAGCCATAAAAACTCATATGTATTTACAATTTCCCCCTTATGGTCAAGGTCTTTTTCAGGTGCATTGCTAGTTGTCACTGGTAATAATTACTCAGTGCCAGAGAGGATCACTCTTGGGAGCCATGTCCCATACCAGGGGAAGGGGAATGTAATGTATTTATATGATGAGTTTGTCTTAGAGAGAGGTCACATTTGAGCAACAAGAAGGCCCTCAGGGTGTACTCTTAGGCAACATATAATACTAGGCTAAGTTTCAATTTCAAAGGAAAGGTTCATAAGTACAATCATCAATATCAAGAGCCTGGAAGAAAAGTCTCTCCTTCTTTAAGCACTGCCCCTGTACTTGAGGGATTTTTGCTGTCCCATTAGAGAATGTAGCAGAACTCCCCAGGATGAGAATTCAATATTCTTTTTTACACCATAACAATGTCCATGAACACTTGAACACATTCATATGCTTTTGAGACTTGCCCCAGATGAACACCCTCCCATTCATACCCCCATCACCAACACCCCACACCAATGTTCCTCCCCTGCCACACTTGTGACCATTCTGTGATCCAAAACCTCTCCAAGATGAAGACAAGAAAATGACCAAATAAAAATAATAAGAAAGTGAAATAACAATGATAGATTTGTGACTCTCAATGTTTCCTTTTCCTTAGATTGCAAACACCCCTTAACGAATTTATTTCTCTTTAGAAATTCTATGTGAAAATACACTCTTTTGATTGTAAAACTCAATATATTAATTATTGATATTAATTATATGTGAAATGATTTCTTCCATTCTTTTATTTTAATCCAAAATTATTTTCTCACATATCTTCTTTTGTCATATTTTCTAAAATAGAATTTTTTGTTGTGTAAAAATTTACAGTTTACCTAAAATCTAACTTTTATGGGTATGGTAGAAACTGTTACATCAAAAAGGAACATAATAAATTCTAAAATAAAGACTTTCTAAAATCATTAAATTGAAAGAAATTTCAGAAAGCTTTATCTGTTATCACTAAAAATTGTGCATTATTCTCTGTAGGACATATTCTGCACTCACTGATACTAATATATATTTTTTAATACTGCATTTAATCTTGACTTATACTGTAAGTTTCTAAATTTGATTTTATGTCATATTACTTTTGAGATGCATTCTCTCTACATTCTACCTTTTAGATCCATAATATTTAATAACACTTCTACCTTCCAAGTTATATTTCTTCATATTATAGACGACAATTACATATTTTAAAAACAGCAAATATTTTAAGATAATTATTGTTGAATATATGGAATATAACTGTTCACAAAAGATATTTCTTAAGGTAAAATAACAAAAGTATCATTTGTGTTAACATAATATAATTATTTCATTGAAGTTGTCTTTGAAATAGAATCTATCTACCAAAGATGGAATAACAAAGAACAGATTTATACCCCCCTGAAACCAAATGTGTTGACAATAAATGAAACAATGATTCTCATGGCACTGGAAATGAAGCAATTGAGGACAATAATCTATAAGAAAAAAGAAGCAAATGAGGTGATACCTATGCTTGCTACAGTTCTGACTTGATAGAATATCCAACTCATGGTTTAGCTTGCAGATCTCAGACAAAAGCTGACAGACTCACTGAGATGAGAAAATTAAGCCATATAGTAGGAGAGGCCAAGAAATTGAGACTTCACAAGACAGTGTTTCAGAGAATAAAGAGCTTCACATATTTTAAATCCTGGGGATAGAGAGAAGCTCTCTGTCAAGTACTTGGCTGGATTATTGCTCAGTACATTAGTATAAGGAAACCCTCCAAAAGTGGGGAAAGAAACACAAAAAATTGTATAAGTATCAATGAATGACTTAAACTGGCCCACATCCGGGAATTATCCCTGTTAATAAGAGTCAGACTGGAAAATATAAAGACACTTGGGGTATTGGTTACATTACACAAGGGTATATTGTCTTGATTGTGTGGGGAAATTAAGTCTAAACTGATGACCTCTACTCCTACAACCTGCAAAATATTTTTAAAGCAAGTCCCCAAATAATCAAACTGTTTCTAAGTAAAAGTCTCATAACAAAGGTCAAGAGTCTTATATGAATATAATAATATCCAGGATTTAAAATGGTAAAATTCACAGTACAATAAAAATTAGCCCCTATGAAATGAATTAGGAAAATAAGACCTATTGTAGCAAAATAATCAACATCATTATAAACTCAATGGAGGTGATATACTACATGGAAAAAAATATTGAAACAATCATAACTGTATTATTTTCCCATATAGTACACATGAAACTAGTTCATACTTTTAAAAAATATTAACGCATTTCATATTTTGATATACTATAGTTTATCTAATCTTATTATTTAAATGACTTGAGGTTTTACTGAAATGATCCAAGGTATATTACTGCATTACCAATTTTCCCACTGCACACCTATGGCAGTATATCTAGAGGATATTTTTTAGAAAAATTTTTACTGAAATTTAATTCACATACCATAAAATTCACACTTTGAAAGTGTGCAAGTCCTTGGGTTTTATTAGATTCAGAAGGATATGCAATCATCAGTGTAATCTAATTCCCAAATATTTCCATCACCCCAAAATAAGCTATATATTTACTGATTTTAATCAATTTTATAAACTTTTATTGCTGATTGTAATAGTTATTTTTATATTCTGATTGCAATCAACATATCAGATATATTATTTCTACATATATTATCTCAATATAATTCTTGCAAATACTTCTCTCACTTCTATGGTTCTCTTAATTTTCAAATTTTGTTTCCAATTTCTTGATGTCCTTTGAAACACAGACAAATTTAACTGTTTTCTTTTGATGCACATGTTTTAGTTGTCATATTTATGAAACCATTATCTAACACAAAGCCAAAAATATTTAACTTGATATTTTCTTCAAAGATTTTAATATCTTATCTTTTAGATTTAGGGCTAAGATCCATTTTGAGTTAATTTTTGTATATGCTGTGAAGTAGAAGTGCAATTGCTTTATTTGCACTTTCATTATTTGCACAGTTGTTCCTTGTACCATTTAATGAATAGATTGTGGTTTCCCCCCAAAATTGTTTGGTCCCTTGTCAAACATACATGTTATCTATATGAACAGAAAAACTAATTTGAATCTTGGAAGATATAAAAAAGACCAAAATCAAACTTCTGATGGATTAATATATAAAGTATGTGAATGAATGCACCCAATGGGGCTACTGGCACAGTAAGTGCAAATAATATTACCAGGGCCAAAAAACATCATTTCATAATTCTCAAAGTGTCAATTTATCAAGAGGACATAGCAATCCTAAACATATATTCTTGTAATAACAGAACATATAAGTTTATATCTAAACCTGATAAAAATGCAAGAAATACACAAATCCATAATTATTTTGAAAATGTTAAGTCTTCCCTTAATATCTGATAGAACATATAGAGAAGAAAATCAACAATGCTACACAAGATTTGAACAGCACTGTCAAATGACTTGACCTAATTTTCATTTATAGAATACTCCATATAACAATAAATGTATACATATTTATTTCTCAAGTGCATATGGAAAATATACAAGTATAAACTATATTTTTAAACAAATTCTATAGAATGCAAATCATATAAAATATGTTTTCTGGTGACAATATATTAAAATTAGGACTCCATAAGGGAAATATATCATGACAAACTTCAAATATTGAAAATTAAATCACTCACTGCTAAAGGACACATGAGCAAAAAATGGAAATAAAAATCGAAATTAAAATTGTTTTGCACTTAAAATAAATTCAAAATTTGTAGGAGCAAGTTCTCAAGAAGTAATTAGGGGGAAATTTATGGCAGTAAACACCTACACTAAGGAAAAAGAAACATTTCAAATAAGTGACCACCGTATTAACTGTAGCAAGCAGAAGTATAGGAGCAAATTTAACACAAATAAACAACAGAAAAAAGAAAGCAAACAAAAAAGGTCAGAATAAAAATCCATTAATAATGATATAAAACTAAGGACAACAAAATCTAGTTCACTTAGCTAATCAATAAGATGTTCAAATTTCCAGGCAGATGGAACAAGAACAAAGAAAGAAGACACAAATTATCAAAAATTTGAAAGAAAAACTTGACACCCCAACAGATTCTGCAATTATTAAAAGGATAGGAATGGAATGACAAAAATAATATTTGCCACTGATTTGGACAAATAAAGTGAAATATATAATTTTTTTCAAAGATCTAACTACCATAAGTCATGCAGAAAAAAATGGATAGCTTGAATAGCCATACTTCCATTATAGAAATCGACATTATAAATTAAAACTTTTCCACTACAAAGCCTGGAGGAACATATGTCTTAATTTGTGATTAAACCTAGATAAAACAGAGGAAATACCAATATTGAGAGACATTTTTCCAAAAATTGAACAGGAAGAGACAATTTTTAACTCATCCCATGGGATCAGTATTACCTCATAACATATATAGTAAAAAAATTGCAAAAACAATAAAATGAAAGTGATATATATTCTTATGAGCACATAGATTGTTCTCCAGCTCAGCCCACATGTTGGGTCACAAAACAAGTCTCAAATTTTAAAAAGATTGAAATTATGCAAATCACTTTCTATACCATAATGAAATGATGCTGGAAAGCAATAAAAGGTGGAGAAATGGAAAACCTACCAATACAGAATTGGTAAAAAACACATTCTTAAACAATCTGTGCAACAAAGGAAAAATTTCAAGGAGAACCAGTAAATATCTTGAGATGAATGTAAAAGAGATCACAACATATCAAAACTTAACAGGACGAGGTAAAGACAAGGATGAGTTGGAAATTTACATCCCTAAAAGTGCATTAGTATTGAGGGTTGTAGGAATGTGGAAAAGCATTGGAAAAATATAGTTTGAGTGACCCATGGACTAAGGTCCATAGGATACAACAATACTCTAATATTCTTACATCAATGCCAAAGATGTACTGTATTGATATTGTGGTGAGTATGGAAAAAGTGTACCAAATATATGCTATGGAACATGCTTGGTGGTAATAGTTGGATGATATTATTTCATAATCTGTAACAAATATTCTAGCACAGTGTGGTGTGTTGGTGAAGGGGTGTTGTATAGAAATTCTACACACGTGATGATTGTTTTGTAAGTTCACAACTTCTGTAATTTAAAATACATTAAATAAAGAAAGCTAAAATCAATTGCCTATGCCCCTACCTGGAGGAACTAGATAAAGAAGAGCTAACAAGTCACAAAGCAAGCAGAAGGAAATAAAGACTAGAATATAATTAAATGTAATAGAGAAACAATAATAGAATTAACAAAACCAAATGCTGGTTCTTTGCAAGATCAAGAAAAGTGACAACTGGACTGAGAAAGACAAAAAAGAGAACCAAATAAACAAAATCAGAAATGTGAGGTAGCATTACCACTGATCACACAGAAATAAAGAAAATTATCAGAAGAGAATATTATGAGCAATAAATTAGACAAACTAGATAAAATGGAGAAATTTCTAGAAACACAGGAACAAACTACACTTACTCTAGAAACAGAATTCTTCAACAGAAAAATTAAGAGATTGTGTTAGTCATCAAAAATCTCCCAAAAAAGAAAAGCCAAGGATAAGATGGGTCATAAGTGAATTCTACCACTTTCCAAGAAGAATTAATACCAACCCTGTTCAATTACTTCCAAAATATTGAAAAGGAGAGAACACTACCTAACTCATTTTATAAAGCCAATATCACCCAAATACTTAGTTTCTGGGCTTTATTGAAATAGTCTTCATTGAGAAATATCTTCAAAACCACAAACACCATGTCAAATATAATTTTAAATAATGATATGAAATTTTGCAGATTAGCATTTTCTAAATTAGGAGTTATAAAAATTTTAAGAAATCATTAGATTGGATATTTAACTTGAATAATTGTTCATGTTTGTCATTATAGATTGAAAATATGTATTTTATTGGAAAACTCCAAGAAGATATTTATGCATTTTAATTTGTTACTATTAGCAATTTATTTCATTTGAACATCACTTTCCATGGTGTTTATGTTTAAGATCTTAATTATTTTTTATTTTAATGAAAAAGATCAAGTTTCGCTCATTATGAATTAATGGATGAAACAATTTTGAGAAATGTATTAGTAAGGTTTCCCTCAGGAAACAGAATCAACAGGAGATATCTGTCAATAATATGATATTTTACAAAAGTCTGTCAGATGACCATGGGGATACAGAAGTCCAGGTTCCACAGGCCAGCTGCAAACCAGGGGCTCTGATGAAAATCCAATGAAAGGTCCCTGATGAGTTTCTGGGAGAAGTTGGCTGTCCAAAGACGAGCCGGGAAATTCTCTCTGAATGTTGAAATCACTTCCCCTTTTAAGGAACTCAACTGATTGGATAAAATCATCATCCATAGCTGATGTACTCTCCCTGATTGATGCAGAAATAATCAGCCATCTACACAGTAAATTCAATGGTGACCAAAGTCCATAAATGCTCTCATATTACAATTAGCCCAGTGCTTGATTGACCCAACACCTGGGCACAATTACTTGGCCGAGTTGACACATTAGCTTAACCATCACAGTCCACCCCTTGTCTACTCAGCAACCATACACATTACCTTAAGCCGTACTTAGTCTCTAAGTAAAAACAATAACAGACAATCATACATATATATTTCCAACTAAAAATGTTCCTCTTGCCTGTGTACAACCAGAAAAGTTTGATTCCCTAGAGAATAGAATGCAAGTCCTCATGTAATATTCATTCTTAAACTTCACAGATGACATGAAATTAGTACAACTTTTCATATGATAGGCGAAAAGTTTGGGGAAGAAAACAAAGAAATTCATTTTGTGTACATATACAGTCATACTCAAAACAAGGAAGAAGGTTTCATGACCATTACAGTCCTCATTTCTGTAACTGGTCATAGGGTCAACTTTCATATTTATCACTACCTTCTTCCACTACCCATTCCATGTTCCCATTACCCTCAGCAAGCACTTTAGCTGGCCATGGTTCTTTGCATCTGTAATTTGAGTTAAGGTATTGTTCTCTTGACCTAGAACTCTTCTGCTTACACAGATCCATAAGAAATTTAGTAGACTGCCCATTTATTTCACTTCTAAACTCCCCATGACCTATTAGCCAACACCATAACTACACACAATGCAGACTCTTCTGAGTATTGCTTAGAATCTGCCTCTGATTGGGTTAGCCATTCCCACCTTTCCTTTGGTGATTAACTGCCCATACTTGACTTTTGCCAGAACAAGATCTGATCATCCCCATATTGTTTTAGAATTCCAATTCCACTGCAGCCTCCCTACAGTAATATCTGGACTATAGAGAAGAGCAACCATAGAGCTCTTCAGAGAATATGGGTTTAGTTTTACAAATTTATTTCTTACAGTCCTGGTTAAAGGTGTGTTCTCTGGACATTCCTGGGGTGGGAGGGCAGGTCTCAAATGGTAAATCCATTCTAGCATTCCAATCTCTCTAAGTCTTTAAATCCCCTCATCTACTGTATACCAGGGCAAATCGGGCATCTCAAAATCAGACATGCTAGGCCATCGTTTGGTCCAGTTTCTAGTCAACCTCCCAAACAAACTGTTAGAGCCCCTTCTAACCCCAAGAGCTACAGCACTGAATCCAGAATTTCTGCTTAGTGGGCCCATATCAGCCTGATCCAACTTTATATTCCTTCCACAATTATACCATACCCTTAGTTTCCATTTCCACACATATTCCCCTGATTTCTTTCTATATATGTTGGAAATCTCATGCAGTTCTTTCAGAGTATAGCATACTACCTCATGGGTCACATTTTGTATTTCACCTTTGGGGGCTTCTTGTGATTTTAGTCTATTAATAGGTCTCAAAGACAAGAGGGTTGGTGGGAGTGGGTAAGGAGAAGGATTGGAAATGTCTTGCAAGGTACTGACATCAGAGCGTTACTTTGCCATTTTCTTCTTGGGATTGGGGGAAGAGCTATGGAGTAGAGTGGACTTCCTGGAATTCTGTTATAGTCATATTGTGATTCAAGCAATGGAAGAAATTACAACATAAATGTGGAGCCAGTGGCCACTGGACAGTTTGGGGATAGGGAGAGGGAGAAGCAGTTGTAATACAGGGACATTTTCAGGACTGGGGAATTATCCTGAGTGACATTGCAATGGCAGATATAGGCCATTTTATATCATCATATAACATGCAGACTAAATTCAAAATTTGAAGAAAATGTGCCATATACCCACTGAGCTTCAATAAGACCCACTGATACAAACTTCACATTTGGGGTGTATAGTACAAAGTGCTAATGTCAACATGATGCAGACAGCATTAATCATGACATAAGATCTCTCTATTTGAGAGAAGCATTTAAGTGCTTTCAGGATTAAATGCTGGGGAGTTCATCTGAGAGAGACTCCTCTAGAATGTTGTATAGAAGCAGCCATTTCTGACATGCTTGTTTGTCAAATATTATGATATGTTGATGGGAATTTCATGTCTGTATGTCAGAGATGGGTTAGGAGGATTTTCAACCCTGAAAGGACATTGAGTTCAATGAGCTGAAAATATGTTTCATTTTTATAACATTATGATTATTGAAGACTAATATTTCAGGGTGCACTGAAAGATGTTTGTGCTGAATCTCACTTGATTTTTGAAACATGTTATTAGGCAAAGCCTACAATATAAAATAGAATATAATATAGATAGATTATTAATCTAGGACAGAAAGAAAATCTTATAAAGTGTCCCACACCAGTCATTGTTTATATGTGCAGCATTGAACACACAGTTTTGATGTTGCTTAATATCTCTACCTCCTTCACAGCTACATAACAATGGTGAAGATAGCTCTCTTCCCAGGTCAGTGATAAAATCACAAGAATGGGTTTAAAGAGTCAGGTGGGAGACCTGAGTGCCTTAATCTGAGATTAGCATCTGTGGGTTAGAACAGTGCCTTTGTGATTATGTCTCCTTAATATAGGGGTTCTGCTTTCTCTTCTTCCAACCAGGTGTGAGTATGGCTACAAAAAGTGGACTGTGGTAAAAGAAGTCAAGAGATGCAGACAGGGGAATCAGTTCACAACTCTATTTTAAATTAGAGATTGAATCTATAATCAGGAGAAATAACCTGGCTTTTGTCAAGAGAAATCAACTCAGATGTTTGAGCAACCTAAGTATAAAATAACCATGTCTAATTTCATGACATTAATTTTGTATGATAAAAATATGATATTTTATTCTGAGAACATAATTTCTTTTGGGTTCTCAAGAATTCAAACAATGAGAGCCTTGTGTCATCAAAAAATTTTGTGTTATGTTTCCATTGCATTTGTTCATCTTTGATTCCACATTAAGAAAAAAACATTACTCCTTCAAAAAAGCTTGGTTTATCATAGTGTAGAGATGCCCACCACTATATATTTTCATCTTGTAACTCCATATTCTCTTAGGCTGGCAATAGCTTTCTTTTGTGTTGTCAGGAAATTTTCTAAATTTTTGAAAATTGCTTGACTGTTGAGAAATTGCCATGGTCCTTTCTTCCATGGAGCAAATTGGAATGCCATTAAGCTCCACATCTTCATTAAATCCACATGGGCCCTTTTCATCTGAATAGCAAGAAAGCAATCAAAATACGAAGAAGTACAGAAGGAAATATATTCGGTTTATCTCTAAATTCTTTTACTCATTATTAACTTATTAAATGACAGCTGGGCACTATTTGGCAAGAAATACTAATGAATGGAATCAAGAATTCACTTCATTGATATAATAGTATATTCATAGAATTCACATCAATGGACCTATCAATACCTCAAGATTTACCCTCAGAAGGAATCACAGTAAAATCATAGTAACTCACAATTTTTAAAATACCAACACTTCATACTCTACATGTAGAATACATAATTAAAAAAATAAATTCACCATCAGTAGAAGAAGAAAACAATGAGAAAGCAGAAAAATGATTCAGGGTGTGTTGTTGATTGAATCATAACCTTCCACACCCACAAAGACTTGTTCCATGCCCAGTACTGTGGATGTTAATGAATTTTTTAATTGGATCTTTGAAGATGTTATTCATTGAGATGAGCTCAAACTGAATCAAGGATGTACTTAATCCAACATGACTAGATTCCTCATAATCACAGGTCATTTAACTCAGTCAGTAGGACACAGTCAAAGAGAGAAATAGCCTTATGATGAAGGCATAGATTGAATTATGGATTGCTGGTAAGCTACAACCAGTAAACTACAGAGTTGAGAGAAATCATTTTTTGACATCTTGATTGTGTATTTATAGTCTCCATAGTTGAGAGACAAAAGATACAAACTGTGTAAGCCAACCAGTCTCTGTTATTCAGTATATCAGCCCTGGCAAACTAAGACACAAAACAAAACAGTTAATGAATTAGTGTATTAGATTAAAAGGTTTTGCACAACTGCATATAATTTCCTAAGTCTTATTTTAAATTTTTGGGATGAATAAATGAATAAACTCTTTTCTCAGGAAGCTCTAGTAAAGTAAAGCATTGTTAGTAAAAAGGTGTTTCTATTTGATAAATTCATAAAACATTATAAATATGTATGCAGAGTGCCATGTGATGTTAATAATAATAAAGAATTGGGTCTAAATTTGAAATTGAGTTAGGCTTTACAGAAGGGATGTCAGATCATTATAGTCAGCATCTCTATGTTCTCACTAAGAATTTTGGAGATTAATAAGTTCCTCTTATCCTGAATATAAAAATAGGTACTTCTGAATTGGTTAAAAGGCTGTTTGCAAATCTTTGGAAATGAATGGAAATGGTGACAGTACATCTTGGTATTTATAACTAGCAGAACTATTATATGGGTATGACAGTGGTTGAAAGGCAAATTCTATCAGCATACATATTACTGTAAAGAAAGCAAAAAAATGTAACATTTAAGTTAAAAATGTAGCAAATGAAACATGTTACAAATTATGAAAGAGTATCATCAAAATCATACTATTAACTATAGTCCATATTCATATTTGGTGTATCTTTCCCCCAACCCACCCAATTGTTTAATAATATATTTTTATTACAGAGGCTGAGAGTTTACATAACAATCATTTGCTGTGACCTATGGACTGTGGTTAACATCAATACTGTAATATTCTTGCATCAATGCCAAAGATGTACTGGGTTGATAATGGGGGGGTATGGAAAAAGTGTGCCAAATGTATGCTATGCACCATGGTTGGTGGTAATAGTCTGATGAGATTATCTCATAATAGAAGACATCAACAAAACAATCACAAGTGAAGAGATTGAAACAGTCATCAAAAACTTCCCAAAGATGAAAAGTCCAAGACCAAATGGTTCATAGGTGAATTCTACCAATCATTCAAAGACAACTTAATATGGATCTTGCTCAAGCACTTCAAAAAAATTGGGAAAGAATGCTACCAACTCATTCTATGAGTACAATATCACCCTAATACCACAACTAGATAAAGATAACATGAAAAAAGAAAATTATAGACATATCTCAAATGAATATAGATGCAAAAACCAAGACAGAGCAAGATGGTGTCAGTTTATGTGGCACTCACCAACTCTCTCACAGAAGACGGCTGACTGGAGACAGGATCCTGCCTGAGTCTTCTGTTCTCGGAGCCCATGGAGCAAAAAATTTAGGGACATCAATCTGGAGGGATCTGGACAGTGAGGTGGATTGCTCAAGATAAAATCATGAGTTTTTCCCAGCTGGAAATCATGGACATGGACAGCAAAGCCTCACCCTCAGGGCAAAGTGATAGGGTGAGCCTCGACCACTGTGGGCAACCTGGTGAGAGGGAGCATTCTCCAAGAGTAAGAGGGTTTTTGTAGAGGGTGGAAAGGGTTTTTATTTCTGTGGGTTTGGCTGACCGGACCCCCTTGCAGCTTTGGTGGACACACCAGCCGGCTTGAAGTGGTGCCGGGCTGAGTGGAGAGGCGAATCTGCTGAGGAAGCCTGATTTACCTAGCCATTGTGGGATACTGATGCTTGGCTCAGGAGGGGGTGGAGTCAGCCAATTTTATAGTTCCATGCTGAGGAGTATCCGTTTCAGCACCCCTGGGGGGTTAGGCAGTGGGAAGTGTTTGATAAGTTTCCACAAGCCTATTTAGGTTCCCCTCGGTGGTGTCATCTAGAAGAAGCTTTCTTTTAGGACATTTATTTATCCAAAAAAAAGAAAAAAAAAGGTTACTTAAAAAAATTCACTTAGGTTACTTGCTAAAATCTGCCTCAAAACCTGCAGAGAGAAACCTGCAAGATAATTGATTGATGAACACAACCAGGCTGAGAGGCTCCACAAGGGCACAAGAAGGAAAGCTGTTCTTCCTTACCTTTGAGTGCTTCCTTGTGTGTTGGTTTGGTTTTTCTTTGTTTCTTGCTTTTATTTCCTCTTTCTTCAGCCTGCCCTCTTTTTCCTTTTTTTATTTTTTTAATTAGGTGCTGTTAGTTGTTTCTTCTTTGCTGTGCTTCTTCTTCCTTGATTTCCAATTCTCTGCTATATTGTTTTTGTCTAACAATTCTATGTTTTTTCCTTTCTTCATCTTTCTACCTTCTGCTTTCTGTTGTGGTTCTTACATTCCACCCTTTTTCATTAGTCCTCAACTTCACATGTGTCAATTTCTATCTTGTCTATTCTGCTTTCTTTCTTTCTTTCTTTTTTTTTGATTATTATCTGTTTCCTTTCACCCCTTTCTTTTCTCTTTCTCTCTCTCCTAATCATTCTGGCCTTTTTAATCATTCTATATATATATATCTATTTGGTTTACCATTCCATTGTAGGTACTCCACTTTTGTTTCCCTATTACTCTACACTGCATACATGAGTTAAATCTTCATTTTACCTAAGTCTTATACAGCCTCTCTTCTAACTTTTATCAATATCACTATTATCCTTTTTCCTTTCTTACCACTTTTGATTCCACTGGCCCTAATTTTTTCCTTCAAGGGAACATAGAAAAAAGCAAGGACATAGAACAAGGAGAACACAGTATCAAAGAGAAAAATTAACACATAAATAGAACCACCAGGTAAATAAAACTCAAGAGAAGAGAGAGAATCTAATCAACTGAATAAACCAAAAAAAGATAAAATGATGACCAGAGGGCAACAAAAATTACAAACCATTGAGAAACAGGAAGACATGGCCCATCCAATGAACAAACTAAAAACCAGGAAGAGTTGCAGAACATCTAATCAAAGCTGTCCAAATAAATATGGACCAACTTAATGAAGTGAAGGAGGTGATTAAGGATACTAACATTCCCTGGTGTATGGTATATTCACCAATGTGAATTCATCTCTTAAATTATTATTAATCTATTCCAATATCTCTATGAAAATTATAGTAAAGAAAGAAAAAGCAGATGAATGAAAAAGAAATTCTTCACTTCTCAATCCTTTTGATGACACAGCCATACAGAGGCATTTTTCTGGTTCTACTTTCACATTTTTTTAAATTTATCTATCAGTTTTATTGATATATGATCACCTACCACCTCATGTGAAGAAAGTGAACAATAAAAGGCTTCTTTAAAGCTGTTGAAAAGGCATTTATTTTAAAATTATAAATTGAAATGGACATCAGACTGAAAGAAAATGTAAATTTTGAAAAACAGTTTATCAGTTTAATATTTATCTATAAAAGATATGGGATTCAAAATAGTCATTTTGTGAGGACATGTACACCCAAGGTGAGTCATGCATCATGGTTAGTAGTCGAATTTGAAAGGTGCTCTGGCCAAGTTTTTAAAAATAAGCCACTATTCGGTTTCTGCTGGAGATATGTGTATGGGACCCCTTTAAGTTGCTATGTCCTTTAATTTTGAAGATCATGAGTTGTTTTGCTCTACACAACAAGAATATGCATGTTCAGGTACGAATGATACCCGTCACTGAAAAATAGATTAAGAGAAAGAGGGTGGTGAGTGTGAAACATGATGGCTTGGATTTGCCTATTTCTCTAAAGTTGTCTTAGTTTTGTGTTTCTTCATTGTTGGAGGACATAATCACGTGTGCATAGAATGGAACGTGGTGCACAGTGCTGGATGGATTGGGTTCTTGTGTTTTATTACTCATTCCTCTCCTCCATGATATCTTGTGAATATTTGAGTTCCTCTTTGTCAACTTATGTATGCTACCAGTGCCTTTTATCTCCAGGGTGTGGGCAGGGGCTTTCACAAGCCATAGGAAAATTTTGCGGTGGGGAGCTCCTTGTATTCTGAGTTCCGTGGTTTATCTGTGGATTCTTCTTTCTTTGTAAGAGTGAGTGTAGTTTTGCTCCAAGCACTTCCTGAAAAATTAAAATGTGGCATAAGAGCAGTGTTTTATATAAGGATAACTGCATCATATTCTCTCAGCACTAGGTAACTATGAAAATTGTCCAGAAAATCAGGACTGGTTTTCTTGAAACAGAACCTGGAACCTTATAAGCATTCAGTAAACACTGGTGAAGTCATGTAAAATGAACTTCTGTGAATTATCATCTAAAATTTTGTTATTCAAAAACTGAGGAATTACTGAGAAGCATTTCTTTTCCTCCCATGACTATTCTTGAAGTTGAAGTGATTTAATATTATTTCATTAAGCATTAGGAGGAAAATCAGTTCCAAATATTTATGTGAAAAAATTTTTCCACGCAAATTCATATCATTGGAACCACTTATTTTTAAAATCGTATTATTTAAAAGGGCTAAGAACATTCATTTGCAATTAGCATTCACAGGGTATGTGGAAACATTCTCTCCCTCTAAGTCATGGTTTATTTGAAGATGATAATAGATATTTAACCAATCTTTTAAAATCCATTATTCAATGAAAACTTTTAAAAAGTTTTTCTTTATTTTTTTTTATTTTTTTATTTTATTTATTTATTTTTTATTATGGGTAAAAATCAAAATTCTCACAATACATACAAACATTTGCAAAATGATACATAAATATATATGCATATATATGTGTATTTGCTTACAAAAATGTTATTTATATATATATATACATATATTTTAAGAGGTGCTTAGATTACCCAAAATATTACACGGAATCCACTGGGATTACAATGGTTACTGCGGGGGATTATTAGGGGGGATGTCTGGGGGGGGTTTCGTGGGGATTGGTTCATCCGAATATACATGAAAGATATACAAAATCATTCAAAGGATCGGTGGATGGGGCATGGTCACGATGGGTGGATAATCACACAATAAATGAGGGAATCTGAATTCCTAGCCTGGAGAGCTCTGCCACAGTCTCCAAGGGAACAGCAATAGTCCTCTGAGTGTAGGGACAGTGCCTGTCAAAATATGATGACCCACTGATGTTTTTTTTTTTTATTGATGACTACCCTTGTGAGTCTTTCTTTATTTTTGATATACCAAATTTGCATATGAGAGAATATCATCCTAAGCTGTTTTATATCTAGTTTTCACCACCATACCCCCACATTCATGGATTTATATATGTATTTTTTAACAAAATGTGTAAAGGAACAAAACATTGATGCACTCAGTCAGAATACTCACACCATTTTCCTTCAGCCTCACACCACACTGGGGTGTAATATTTCCTACAGATCATGATAAAATATCATGGGATTGTCCCCCCCAGTCACAGACTATACTATATGCAGAAAACTGATTATCCTTACCCAGCCTTCAACATGTCTGTAGAGTTGTGTGTATGTGTTGTGATTGTATTAAAGACTCTTGTGTTTTAATTTTTTCCACATAGTCATGAATCGACTGGTGGATTTTTTTCCTTTTTCTGCTAATTTTTTTAAACAATTTATTGAAGTATATCAGTCATACATGAACATACATAAACTATAAGTGTTCTGTAAACATCATGAACTTACAAAACAAACATACATAACATCATAGGGCTCCCACAGATCACCCCCCCACACACACTCTTCATTGTTGTGAAACATTTGTTAACAAATCATGAAAGAGCATCGTCAAAGTATTACTACTAACTATAGTCCGTATCTTCCCCCCCCTATACATTTTTCAAAGGATTTATTTATTTACTTTTATCCATTTTTATACCCGCCATATATAAAAATGGATAAAAGTAAATAAATAAATCCTTTGAAAAAAGTTTTTCTGCTAATTTTGAATCTGCACCTAAAGGTTCTTCAAAAGAGAATTGGAGTTTATTTTCTTTTCTCCACCATTCCAGTCTCTTTCTCTTTCTTTTCTATTTTTCACAGTTCCTTCCCTCAGGATGCTGTATGGAAAAAACCCATCTAGGATCCCTGTGGTGGAGGAGGGAAAGGAGCCACATGAGGCCAGTTGCTTGGAATCAATTCTTTGCAGTTTTTCTTTGGTCACAAATGGCAGGATAACTGTGAACCTAGCGTTTCAGGTTCCACAAAGTGGGGGCCCTTTTGAGATCTGGGGCAAAAAGTTCAATTCTATGTTACTTGAAACACTTATCCTTTGCAGTTTGCTGGGATGTATCTGGTGTCTGGTGAATTTTGATAAGGATGGCTATTCATTGAGATGACAATGCTTTCTCATTCTTTTCACATTTCTTCCTCTGCCTTGGATTCCTTTGTTATAAGGATTGCTGGTTGGAAATACTATGGTTTTCCTTGTGGTCTTGTTTTGTGTACTAATTTATGCCAATGAGATGTATGCAAGACCAAAGAGTAATTAGCATGAAAAAATTATTTTTTCCTAGAGATTATTTTGTCTGAGTGTCCTAACTGGAATATAATTTGAATTTTGTTTTAATTTATTGTCATTATATCAGACTAATTATTTTCCTTTATAGGCGTTAGTGCCATACGATCTAATTCCTATCATTGATTATATTAAATCTAACCTACCCTTCCATTCCCTTCTAAATTTACATTGTCTTTCAATGTGATGTCCATTTCAATTTATAATTTTAAAATAAATGCCTTTCCAACAGCTTTAAAAAAGCCATTCTTTGTTCACTTTCTTCACATGAGGTGGTAAGTGACAGTATATCAATAAAGCTGATAGATAAAAAATATTGTTAATGGAGAGCCATAAAAATGCCTCTGCATGGCCGTGTCATCGAAAAGATTGAGAAGTGAAGAATTTCTTTTTTCTTCATCTGTTTTTTCTTTATTATAATTTTTATAGAGATATTGAAAAGATTTAATAACGATTGAAGAGATGAATTCACATCGGTGAATATACCATACACCAGAGAATGTACACATTGGAAAAACAGATCATCTCTTTAATATTTACCAATAAAAGAGATGTGTTTAAAAATAGTCATTTTGTGAGGACATGTACACCCAAGATGAGTCATGCATCATGGTTAGTATCTGATTTTGAAAGGTGCTCCAGCCAAGTTTTAAAAAATGAGCCACAATTCGATTTCCACTGGAGATGTGTGTATGGGACCCCTTTAAGTTGCTATGTGCCTATATTTTGTAAGGTCATGAGTTTTGCTCTACACACCAAGTTTATGTATGTTCATGTAAAATGATATCCCTCACTGAAAAATAGATTAAGAGAAAGAGAGTGATGAATGTCAAACATGAAGTCTTGGAGTTGCCTATTTCTCTAAAGTTGTCTTAGTTTTGTGTTTCTTCATTGTTGGAGGTTAAAATCGTGTGTGCATAGAATGGAGCATGGTGCACACTGCTGCATGGATTAGGTTCTTTTGTTTTATGATCCATTCCTCTCCCCCATGCTATCTTGTGAATAATTGAGTTCCTCTTTGTCAATTTACGTACCTAAAATTGTCTTTTCTATCTAGGTTGTGGGCAGGGGCTTTCACAAGCCATAGGAAAATTTTGTGGCTGGAAACTCTTTGTATTCCAAATTCTGGTGTTTATCTGTGGATTCTGCTTTCTTTGGAAGAAGGAGTTTGAATTTATTCCAAGTTCTTTCTGAAAAATTGAAATGTGTCATAAGAGCATTGTTTGTTATATTGATACCTGCATCACATCCTCTCTGCCCTCGGAAACTACCCAAATATATCCATAAAATCAGGACTGCTTTTCTTGAAACAGAACCTGGAGTCTTCTAAACCTTCAGTAATCACTGATGAAGTCAAGTAAAATGATCTTCCCTTAATTATTGATTTAAAATTGTGTTATTCAAAAGTGAAGGAAACCCTGAGAAGCATTTGTTTTCCTCCCATGACTTATATCCAAGTTTAAGTAGTATAATATTATTTCATTAACTATCAGGAGGAAAATCTGTTCCAGATACTTAAGTGAAAAATTCGTTCCATGGGAACTCATGTCATTGAAGCCACTTATTTTTAAAATCTTATTATTTAAATGGGCTAAGGACTTTCATTTGCAGTTACCATTCACAAGGTATGTGGAAACATCCTCTCCCTCTAAGTAAAGGTTTATTTGTAAATGATAATAGATATTTAACCATTCTTTTAAAATCCATTTTTCAATGAGAAATTTTTAAAAGATTTTCATTATTTCTAATATGCCAAATTTGCACATGAGAGAATGTCATCCTAATCTGTTTTATATCTAGTTTTCACCTCCTATCCTCCACATTCATGCATTTTTAAATAAGTATTTCCTAGCGGATAGTGTAAATGAACAAAATATTGATGCACTCAGTCAGAATACTCACACCATTTTCCTTCAGCATCACACCACACTTGGGTGTAATATTTCCTACAGATCATGATAAAACATCATGGCATTTTCAGCCCCAGTCACAGACTATACTATATGCAGAAAACTGATTATCCATGCCCTGCCTTCAACATGTCTGGAGAGTTGTGTGTATGTGTTGAGATTGTTATAAAGACTCTTGGGTTTTAATTTTTTCCACATAGTCCTGAATTGACTGGTGGATTCTTTTACTTTTACTACTAATTTTGAACCTGCACCTAAAGGTTCTTCAAAAGAGAAATCAAGCTTAGTTTCTTTTCTCCACTATTCCATTCTCTTTCTCTTGTATTTTTCACAGGGCCTTCTCTACAGTTGCTATCTGTTCCAAAGTGCTCACCCTCCATTCCCCAAGCTCCAAATATTTATTCTCTTGCATTGTATGGAAAAAACCCATCTGAGATCACTTCAGTGGAGGAGGTAAATGAGCCACACAAGGGCAAGTGCTAGAAATCATTTTTTTTGCTATTTTTTTGCTATTTTCCTGGGTCACTAATGGTAGGATGACCATGATTCTAGCGTCCCAGGCTGAACAATTGGGAGCCTTTTTGAAATCAGGGCAAAAAGTTCAATTTCATCTTACTTGAAAAGCTTATCCATTGCACTTTGCTGGGATGTATCTGGTGTCTGGTGAATTTTGATAAGGATGGCTCTTCATTGAGATGACAATACTTTCTCATTCCTTTCACATTTCTTCCTCTGCCTTGGATTCCATTGTTATAAGGATTGCTGTTTGGAAATACTATGGTTTTCCTTGTAGTCTTGTTTTGTGTACTAATTTATGCCAATGTGATGTGTGCAAGATCAAAGAGGAATTAGCATGAAAAAAAATTATATTTTTCCTATAGATTATTTTGTCTGAGTGTCCTAACTGGAATATAATTTGAATTTTGTTTTAATTTATTGTAATTATATCAGACTAATTATTTTCCTTTATAGGTGTTAGTGCCATACTATCTATTTCTTATCATTGATTTTATTAAATCTAACCTAACCTTACATTCCATTCTAAATTTACATTTTCTTTCAATGTGATGTCTATTTCAATTTATAATTTTAAAACAAAGACCTTTTCAACAGCTTTAAAAAAGTCTTTCATTGTCCACTTTCTTCCCCTTGAGGTGGTAAGTGATCATATATCAATAAAACTGATAGATAAATTGAAAAAAAAATGTGCAAAGAGAGCCAGAAAAACACCTCTGCATGGATGTGTCATCAAAAGGATAGAGAACTGAAGAATTTGTTTTTTGTTCATCTGGTTTATCTTTATTTATTTTAATTTTTATAGAGGTATTTGAAATGATTAATAACAATTGAAGAGATGAATTAACATTGTTGAATATACCATACACCAGGGAATATACACATTGGATAAACAGGTTATTGGTTTAATATTTATCAATAAAAGAGATGTGTTTCAAAAAAGGTATTTTGTGAGGACATGTACACCCAAGGTGAGTCAGGCATCATTGTTAGTAGTCCAATTTGAAAGGTGCTCTGGCCAAGCTTTAAAAACTGAACCACAATTCAATTTCCACTGGAGATGTGTGTATGGTACCCCTTTAAGTTGCAATGTCCCTTTATTTTGTAAGGTCATGAGTTTTGCTCTACACACCAAGTTTATGCATGTTCATGTAAAAATGATATCCGTCATGGAAAAATAGATTAAGTGAAAGAGGGTTGTGAGTGTCAAAAATGAAGGCTTGGAATTGCCTATTTCTCTAAAATTGTCTTAGTTTTGTCTTTGTACATTGTTGGATGCTATAATCTTGGGTTCCTAGAAAGGAACTTGGTGCACAGAAATGATAGATTAGGTTCTTGTGTTTTATAACCCATTCTTCTCCCTCATGATATCTTGTGAATAGTTGAGTCCCTCTTTGTCAACTTATGTACCCTACAAGGGCCTTTTCACTTCAGGGTGTGGGCAGGGTTTTTCACAAGCCATACAAAAATTTTGTGGTTGGGAGCTCTTTGTATTCTGATTTCTGGTGTTTTTCTGTGGATTCTGCTTTCTTTAAAAGAATGAGTTTGATTTTATTCCAAGTACATTCTGAAAAATTAAAATGTGGCATATGTGCATTGTTTTATATATGAATACCTGCCTCACATCCTCTGTGCACTAGAGAACTACTGAAATATGTCCTGAAAATCAGAACTGGTTTTCTTGAACCAGAATATGGAGCCTTCTAAACATCCAGTAAACACTAGTAAAATCATGTAAAATGATCTCCTGTGAATTATCGCTTTGAAATTGTGTTATTCAAAAGTGGAGGAAACACTTAGAAGCATTTCTTTTACTCCCATGACTATTCTTCAAGTTGAAGTAGTTTGATATAATTTCATTAACTCTTAGGAGGAAATTCTGCTCCAGATATTTATGTGAGAAATTCTTTCCATGTGAACTCATATCATTGAATCCACTTGTTTTTAAATCTTATTATTTAAAAGGGCTAATAACATTCATTTGCAATTAGCATTCACAGGGTATGTGGAAACATTCTCTCCCTCTAATTAAAGGTTTATTTGTAGACGATAATAGATATTTAACCATTCTTTTAAAATTCATTTTTCAAGGAGAACTTTTAAAAAGTTCTTATTTATTTCTAAAATACCAAATTCGCATATGAAAGAATATCATCCTAATCAGTTTTATATCTAGTTTCCACCTTCAAACCCCCACGTTCATGCATTTTTAAATAAGTATTTCCTAGCAGATAGTGAAACGAACAAAACATTGATGAACTCTGTTAGAATTCTCTGAGAATTTTAATTCACCTCACACCACAATGGAGTGTAATATTTCTTACAGATCATGATAAAATATCATGGCATTGTCACCCCCATCACAGACTATACTACATGCAGAAAAGTGATTATCCATACCCTGCCTTCAACATGTCTGGAGAGTTGTGTGTTTGTGTTGTGTCTGTTTTAAAGACTCGGGGTTTGTTTCTGCATACTCATGAATTGACTTCTGGATTTTATTCTTTTTACTGCTAATTTTGAACCTGCACATAAAGGTTCCTCTAAAGAGAATCCTAGCTTAGTTTGTTTTCCCCATTATTCCATCCTCCTTCTCTTTCTTTTCTAATTTTCACAGTGCCTTCTTGCCAGTTGCTGTCTTTTCCAAATAACTCATCCCCTATGCCCTGAGCTCCAAATGTTTATTCTCTAGCATTGTATGGACAAAACCCATCTAGGATCTCTTTGGTGGAGGAGGGAGAGAAGTCACACAAGGCCAGTTGCTAGGAAAGATTTCCATGCCATTTTTCCTGAGTCACCAATTGCAGAATGACCACGATTCTAGAGTTGCAGGCTCCAGAAGTGGGAGCACTTTTGAAATCTGGGACAAAAAATCAATTTCATATTACTTGAAAAGCTTATCCATTGCACTTTGCTAGGATGTATCTGGTGTCTGGTGAATTTTGATAAGGATGGCTCTTCATTGAGATGACAATAATTTCTCTTTCTTTTAACATTTCTTCCTCTGTCCTTGAATTCCATTGTGATGAGGATTGCTGTTTGGAAATAGTATGGTTTTCCTAGTGATCTTATAATGTGTACTAATTTATGCCAATGAGATGTGTGCAGTACCAAAGAGGAATGGGCATGAAAAATAATTTATTTCATTCCTAGAGATTATTTTGTCAGAGTTTTCTACCTGAAATATAATAATTTGAATTTTGTTTTCATTTATTGTCATTATATCAGAATAATTATTTTCCTTTATAGAAGATAGTGCAATACTATTTTTATCATAGATTATATCAAATCTAAGCTAATCTTACATTACCTTCTAAATTTACATTTTCCTTCAATGAGAAGTCCATTTCAATTTAAAATTTTAAAATAAAGACCTTTTCAACAGCTTCATAAAATCCATTCATTGTTCACGTTCTTCACATGAGGGGGTAAGTGATCATATATCAACAACACTGATACATAAATGAAAAAAAAAGTGAAATGAGAGCCAGAAAAATGCCTCTGTATGGCTGTGACATCAAAAGGATTGAGAATTGAAGAATTTCTTTTTGTTCATCTGGTTTTTCTTTCTTTATTATAATTTTTATAGAGATACTGAAAAGTTTTAATAATGATTGAAGAGATGAATCAAATCCGTGAATATACCATACACTGGGAAATGTACACATTGGAAAAACAGGTTATCAGTTTAATATTTATCCATAAAAGAGATGTGTTTCAAAATAGTCATTTGTGAGGTCATGTACATCCAATGTGAGTCATACATCATGGTTAGTAGCCAAGTTTGAAAGATGCTCTGGCCAAGTTTTAAAAAATATGCCACAATTCAATTTCCCTCTGTAGAGGTGTGTATGAGACCCCTTTAAGTTGCTGTCACTTTATTTTGTAGGGTCATGAGGTTTGCTTTACACACAAGTTTATGTATGTGCATGTATGAATGAAATCCGTCACTGAAAAATAGATGAAGAGAAAGAGTGTGGTGAGTGTAAAACATGAAGTCTCAGAATTGCCTATTTCTCTAAAGTTGTCTTAGTTTTGTGCTTCTTCATTTTTGGAGGCTATAATTGCGTGTGCATGGAATGGAGCGTGGTGCACAGTGCTGGATGGATTGGGTTCTTGTGTTTTATGACTCATTCCTCTCCCCCAGTATATCTTTTGAATAGTTGAGTCCCTCTTTTCCAATTTATGTGCCCTACCAGTGCCTTTTCTCTCCAGGGTGTGGCCAGGGGCTTTCAAAAGCCATAGGAAAATTTTGCAGTGGGGACCTCTTTGTATTCTGAGTTCCGGGGTTTAGCTGTGGATTCTCTTTCTTTGTAAGAACGAGTGTGATTTCATTCCAAGTTCTTTCTGAAAAATTAAAATGTGGCATAAGAGCATGGTTTTATATATGGATAATTGATTTACATTCTCTCAGCACAAGGTAACTACCCAAATTGTCCAGAAAATCAGGGCTGGTTTTCTTGAAATAGAACCTGGAAACTTCTGTCCATTCAGTAAACACTGGTGAAGTCATGTAAAATGATCTCCCATGAATTATCGATTTAAAATTTTGTTATTCAAAAGTGAAGGAACTACTTAGAAGCATTTTGTTTCCTCCCATGACTATTCTCTAAGTTGAAGTAATTTAATATTAATTCATTAAGTATTAGGAGGAAAATCTGTTCCAAATATTTATGTGAAAAACTTTTTCCACGTGAATTCATAACATTGAAGCCACTTATTTTTTAATATCTTATTATTTAAAAGGGCTAAAAACATTCATTTGCAATTAGCATTCACAGGGTATGTGGAAACATTCTCTCCCTCTAAGTAAAGGTTTATTTGAAGATGATAATAGATATTTAACCAATCTTTTAAAATCCTTTTTACAATGAAAACTTTTAAAAATTTTTTCTTTATTTTTAATATAAAAAATTTGCATATGAGAGAATATTATCTTAACCTGTTTTATATCTAGTTTTCACTTCCATACCCCCACCTTCGTGGATTTTTAAATATGTATTTTTTAGCAGAATATGTAAAGGAACAAAATATTGATGCACTTGGTCAGAATCCTCACACCATTTTCCTTCAGCATCACACCACACTGGGGTGTAATATTTCCTACAGATCATGATAAAATATCATGGCATTGTCACCCCCAGTCGCAGATTATACTATATGCAGAAAACTGTTTATCCATGCCCTGCCTTCATCATGTCTGGAGAGTTGTGTGTATGTGTTGTGATTGTTTTAAAGACTCTTGGGTTTTAATTTTTTCCACATAATCCTGAATTGACTGGTGAGTTTTTTCCTTTTTCTGCTACTTTTGAACCTGCACCTAAAGGTTCTTCAAAAGAGAATTTGAGCTTATTTTCTTTCCTCCACCATTCCATTCTCTTTCTCTTTCTTTTCTATTTTTCACACTGCCTTCTCTCCAGTTGCCGTCTTTTCCAAAGCGTTCAACCTCCATGCCCTGAGCTGCAAATATTTATTCTCAGGCATTGTATGTACAAAACCTATTTAGGATACCTGTGGTGGAGGAGGAAAGAATCCACATGAGGCCAGTTGCTTGGAATCATATCTTTGCAGTTTTTCCTTGGTCACCAATGGCAGGATGACCGTGATTCTAGGGTTTCAAGGTCCACAAGTGGGAGCCTTTTTGAAATCTGTGGCAAAAAGCTCAATTTTATGTTACTTGAAATGATTATCCTTTGCATTTTGCTGGGATGTATCTGGTGTCTGGTGAATTTTGATAAGGATGGCTCCTCATTGAGATGACAATACTTTCTCATTCTTTTCACATTACTTCTTCTAACTTTGGATTCCATTGTTATTAAGGATTGCTGGTTGGAAATACTATGGTTTTCCTAATGATCTTGTTTATTGTATTAATTTATGCCAATGAGATGTGTGTAAGACCAAAGAGGAATTAGTATGAAAAAAATTATTTTTTCCCTAGAGATTATTTTGTCTGTGTATCCTACCTGGAATATAATAATTTGAATTTTTTATTAATTTATTGTCATTATATCATACTAACTCTTTTCCTTTATAGGCATTAGTGCCATACTATCTATTTCTTATCATTGATTATATTAAATCTAACCTAACCTCACATTCCTTTCTAAATTTACATTGTCTTTCAATGTGATGTCCATTTCAATTTATAATTTTAAAATAAAGGCCTTTTCAATAGCTTTAAAAAAGACTTTTATTATTCACTTTCTTCACATGAGGGGGTATGTGATCATATACCAATAAAACTCATATATAAATGAAAAAAAAAAAACGTGAAAAGAGAGCCAGAAAAATTCCTCTGTATGGCTGTGTCATCACATGGATTGAGAATTGAAGAATTTCTTTTTTGTTCATCTGGGTTTTCTTTATTTATTTTAATTTTTATTGAGATATTGAAAAGATTTAAAAATGATTGAACAGATGAATTCACATCGGTGAATATACTATACACCAGTGAATGTACACATTGGAAAAGCAGGTTATTGGTTTAATATTTATCAATAAAAGAGATGTGTTTCAAATTATTAATTTTCTTAGGACTTCTACACCCATGGTGAGTCATGCACCATGGTTAGTAGTCTAATTTGAAAGGTGCTCTGGCCAAGTTTTAAAAAACGAGCCACAATTCCATTTCCCACTGGAGATGTGTGTATTGGATCCATTTATTTATTTATTTATTTAAAAGGCTAAGAACTTTAAATTCCGATTAGCAATCACAGGGTATGTGGAAACGTTCTCTCCCTCTAAGTAAAGGATTATTTGTAGATGATAATAGATATTTAACCATCCTTTTAAAATATCCATTTTCAAAGAGAATTTTAAAAAGTTTTTCTTTATTTTTAATATATCAAATTTGCGTATGAAAGAATATCATCCTAATCTGTTTTATATCTAGTTATCACCTCAAAATCCCCACATTCATGCATTTTTAAATAAGTATTTCCTAGCAGATAGTGTAAATGAACAAAACTTTGATGCTCACGGTCAGAATACTCACACCATTTTCCTACACCATCACACCACACTGGGGGGTAATATTTCTTTTGTATCCTGATAAAATATCATGGCATTGTCACCCCCAGTCACAGAATATACTATATACACAAACTGATTATCCATGCCCTGCCTTCAACATATCTGGAGATTTGTGTGTATGTGGTGTGTCTGTTTTGAAGATGCTTGGGTTTTAATTGTTTCCACATAGTCGTGAATTGACTGTTGGATTTTTTCCCTTTTACTGCTAATTGTGAAACTGCACCTCAAGGTTCTTCAAAAGAGAATTCGAGCTTAGTTTCTTTTTTCCACTACTCCATTCTCTTTCTCTTTCTTTTCTATTTTTCACAGTGCCTTCTCTCCAGTTGCTGTCTTTTCCAAAGTGCTCACCCTCCATGCAACGAGCTCCAAATATTTATTCTCTGGCATTGTATGGACAAAACCCATCTAGGATCCCTTTGGTGGAAGAGGGAAAGAAGTCACACAAGGCCAATTGCTAGGAATCTTTTTTTTCCCCGATTTTCCTGGGACACCAAAGGAAGGATGTCCGTGATTCTAGCATTCCAGGGTCCACAAGTAGGAGCATTTTTGAAATCCAGGGCAAAAATTTCAATTTTATGTTACTAGAAATGCTTATCCTTTGCACTTTGCTGGGATGTATCTGGTGTATGGTGAATTTTCATAAGGATGACTCTTCATTGAGATGACAAACTTTCTCATTCTTTTCACATTTCTTCCTCTGCCCTTGGATTCCATTGTTATAAGGATTGCTGTTTGGAAATACTATGGTTTTCCTAGTGATCTTGTCTTGTGTACTAATTTATGACAATGAGTTAAGTGCAAGATCAAAGAGGAATTAGCATGAAAAATTATTCTTTGACTAGAGATTATTTTGTCTGAGTGTCCTACTGGGAATATAATAATATGAATTTTCTTTTAATTATTGTCATTATATCAGACTAATTATTTTCCTTTATAGACGTTTGTGCCATACTATCTATTTCTTATCATTGATTATATTAAATCTAACCTAACCTTACTTTCCCTTCTAAATTTACATTTTCTTTCAATGTGATGTCCATTTCAATTTATAATTTTAAAACAAAGGCCTTTTAAACAGCTTTAAAAAGCCATTCATTGTTCACTTTCTTCACATGAGGTGTAAATGTTCATATATCAATTAAACTGATAGATAAATGGAAAAAAATGTGCAAGGAGAGCCAGAAAAATGCCTCTGCATGGCTGTGTCATCAAAAGGATTGAGAAGTGGAGAATTTCTTTTTTGTTCATATTGGTTTGCTTTCTTTATTATAATTTTTATAGAGATACTCAAAAGTTTTAATTATGATTGAAAAGATGATTCAAAAAAAAAAAAAAAAAAAGAAAAGAAAAGATGATTCAAATCCAGGAATATACTATGCACCAGGAAATGTGCAAATTGGAAAAACAGGTTATCGGTTTAATATTTATCAATAAAAGAGATGTGTTTCAAAATAGTCAGTTTGTGAGGTCATGTACACCCAAGGTGAGTCATACATCATGGTTAGTAGTAGAGTTTGAAAGATGCTCTGGCCAAGTTTTTAAAAATGAGCCACAACTCAATTTCCCACTGGAGGTGTGTATATGGGACACCTTTAATTTTCTATGTCTCTTTATTTTGTAAGTTCATGAGTTTTGCTCTACACACCAAGTTTATGTATGTTCATGTACGAATGATATACATCACTTAAAAATAAATGTAGATAAAGAGTGTAGTGAGTGTCAAAATGAAGGCTTGGAATTGCCTATTTCTCTAAGGTGTCTTAGTTTTGTGTTTCTTCATTGTTGGAGACTACAATCATGTGTGCATAGAATGGATTGCTGTGCACACTCCTGGATGGATTAGATTCTTGTGTTTTCTGACCCATTCCTCTCCCCCATGATATCTTGTGAATGGTTGAGTCCCTCTTTGTCAATTTATGTACGCTACCACTGCCTTCTCTCTCCAGGGTGTGGTCAGGGGCTTTCACAAGCCATAGGGAAATTTTGCGGTTGGGAGCTCATTGTATTCTGAGTTCTGGGGTTTATCTGTGGATTCTGATTTCTTTGTAAGTATGAGTTTGATTTTATTCCATGTATTTCTGAAAAATGAAAATGTTGCCTAAGAGCAATGTTTTATATATGGATACCGGCATCACATACTCTCTGCCCTCAGGAACTACTCAATTAAATCCAGAAAACCAGGACTGGTTTTCTTGAAACAGAAACTGGAGCCTTTTAACCATTCAGTAAACACTGGTGAAGGTATGTAAAAGGATCTCATGTGAATTATCTATTTAATATTGTGTTATTCAAAAGTGGTGAAACACTGAGAAGCATTTCTTTTCCTCAAATTATTATTCTCCAAATTGAAGTAGTTTAATATTATTTCATTAACTATTAGGAAGTAAATAAATTCAAGATATTTATGTGAGAAATGCATCCACATAAGCTGATATCATTGAAGCCCTTATTTTTAAAAAGCTTATTATTAAAAAGAGTTAAGAAATTTCATTTGCAATTATCATTCACAGGGTATGTGGAAACATTCTCTCTCTCTAAGTAAAGGCTTATTTGTAGATGATAATGGATATTTAACCATTCTTTTAAAATCCATTTTTCACTGAGAATTTTAAAAAAGGTTTTTTTTTAATTTTAATACACGAAATTTGCATATAAGAGAATGTCATCATACTCTGTTTTATATCTACTTTTCACCTCCAAACCCCCATGTTCTTGTATTTTTAAATATGTATTTTTAAAAGTATCTGTAAAGTAACAAACATTGATGCACTTTGTCAGAATCCTCACTCCATTTTTCTTCAGCATCACACCACACTGGGGTGTAATATTTCTTACATACCATGATAAAATATCATGGCATTGCCACTCCCAGTCACAGACTATACTATATGCACAAAACTGAGTATCCATGCCCTGCCTCAACATTTCCGGAGAGTTTAGTGTATGTGTTGTGTCTGTATTAAAGACTATTGGGTTTAATTTTTTCCACAAATTCGTTAATTGACTGTTGGATTTTTTCCCCCTTTACTGCTAATTTTGACCCAGCACCTCAATGTTCTTAAAAAGAGAATTTGAGTTTTGTTTCTTTTCTCCACTATTCCATTCTCCTTCTCTTTCTTTTCTATTTTTCACAGTGCCTCCTCTCATTGCTGTCTTTTCCAAAGAGATTATCCTCCATGTCACAAGCTCCATATAATTACTCTGCAGTATTGTATGGACAAAACCCATCTAGGACCCCTGCTTTGGGGGAGATAAAGAAGCCACACAAGGCCAGTTGTTAGGAATCATTTTTAGCAATTTTTCTCTGGTCACCAATGATAGGATGACTGTGATTATAGTGTCCCAGTCTGTACAAATGGGAGCCTATTTGAAATCCAGGGCAAAAAGTTCAACTTCATGTTACTTGAAAAGCTTATCAATTGCACTTTGCTAGGATGTATCTGGTGTCTGGTGAATTTTGTTAAGGATGAATCCTCCTTGAGATGACAATACTTTATCATTCTTTTCTCATTTCTTCCTCTGCTCTTGGATTTCATAGTTCTGAGGATTGCTAGTTGGAAATTCTATGGTTTTCCTGGTGATCATGTTATAGATACTAATTCTTGCCAATTAACTGTGTGCAATACCTAAGAGGAATTAGTATGAAAAAAATTTATTTCATTCCTAGAGATTATTTTGTCTGAGTGTTCTACCTGGAATATAATTGAATTTTGTTTCAATTTATTCTCATTATATCAGACTAATTATTTTCCTTTGTAGGCATTAATGCCATACTATGTATTTCTTTTCATTGATTATATTATATCTAACCTAACCTTACATTCCCTTACCAAATTTATATTTTCTTTCAATCTGATTTCAATTTCAATTTTTAATTTTAAAATAAAACTCTTTTCAACAGCTTTTAAAAAGCCATTCATCATTCACTTTCTTCAGATGATGTACTAAATGATCATATATCAAATAAACTGATAGATCAACAAAAAATTTTGTTCTAGGAAAGCAAGAGATTCACATCTGCTTGGCTGTGTCATCAAAAGGATTGAGAAGTGAAGAATTTTTTTTTCACCTGGTTTTTCTTTTTTTATTAAAATTTTTATAGAGATAATGGAAAGGTTTAATAATGATTGAAGAGATGAATTCTCATCCTTGAATATACCATATACCAGGAAATGTGCAAATTAGAAAAACAGGTTTTCATTTTAATATTTATCTATAAAGGAGATGTGTTCCAAAATATTCATTTTGTGATGACATGTACACCCAAGTTGAGTCATATATGATGGTTAGTAGTTGAGTTTGAAAGATGCTATGGCCAAATTTTTAAAAAATGAGCCACAATTCAATTTCCTGCTGAAGATGTGTATATGGAAACCCTTTAAGTTGCTATATCTCTTTATTTTGTAAGGTCATTAGTTTTGCTCTACACACCAAGTTTATGTATGTTCATGTACGAATGATATACGTGACTGAAAAATAGATTAAGAGTAAGAGTGTGGTGAGTGTCAAATATGAAGTCTTCGGATTGCCTATTTCTCTAAAGTTGTCTTAGTTTTGTGTTTCTTCATTTTTGGAGGTTATAATCACATGTGCATAGAATGGAGCACGGTGCACACTGCTGAATGAATTAGGTTCTTGTGTTTTATGACCCATTCCTCTCCCGCAAGATATCTTGGGAATAGTTGAGTCCCTCTTTTTCAACTTATGTTCCCTAGCAGAGACTTTTCTCTCCAGGGTACGGGCAGGGCTTTTCACAAGCATAAGAAAATTTTGCCGGTGGAATGTCTTTGTATTCTGAGTTCTGGGGTTTATCTGTGGATTCTGCTTTCTTTGGAAGAATGAGTTTGATTTTATTCCAAGTACTTTCCGAAAACTTGAAATGTGGCATTAGAGCATTGTTTTATATATGTAGACCAGCCTCACAATCTCTCTGCACTAGGGAACTACCCAAATATGTCATGAAAATCAGGACTGGTTTACTTGAAACAGAACCTGGAGCCTTCTAACCATTCAGTAAACACAGGTGAAGTAATGTATAATGATGTCCTGTGAATTATCGTTTTAAAATTGTGTTATTGAAAAGTGGAGGAAACCCTGAGAAGCATTAGTTTTCATCTCATGACTTTTATCCAAGTTGAAGTAGTTTGATATTATTTCATTTACTATTAGGAGGAAAATCTCTTCCTGATATTTATGTTAAAACTTTGTTCCATGTGGACTCATATCATTGAAGCCACTTATTTTTAAAATCTTATTATTTAAAAGGGCTAAGAACTTTCAATTGCAATTGCCATTCACAGGGTATATGGAAACATTCTCTCCTCTCTAAGTAAAGGTTTATTTGTAGATGATAATACATATTTAACCATTCTTTAAAAATCCATTTTTTCAATGAGAACTTTTAAAAAGTTTTTTTTTTATTTTTAATTTACAAGGTTGCATATGAGAGAATAGCTTCCTAATCTGTTTCATATCTAGTTTTCACCTCCAAACCACACATTCATGCATTTTTAAATATGTATTTCTTAACAGAATGTATAAACAAACAAAGCACTTGGTGAGAATACTCACACCATTTTCCTCCAGCATCACACCACACTGGGGTGTAATACTTCTTACAGATCATGGTAAAATATCATGACTTGGTCACCCCCAGTCACAGACTATACTATATGCACAAAACTGATTATCTATGCCTTGCCTCAACATGTCTGGAGAGTTGTGTGTATGTGTTGTTTCTGTTTCCAAGACTTTTAATATTTTCCAAAAAGTAATGAATTGACTAGTGGATTTTTTTCCCTTTTATGGCTAATTTTGAACCAGCAACTCAAGGTTCTTCCAAAGAGAATTTGAGCTTAGTTTCTTTTCTCCACTATTCCATTTTCCCTCTCTTTCTTTTCTATTTTCCACAGTGCCTTCTCTCCATTTGCTGTCTTTTCCAAAGAGCTCATCCTCCATGGCCCAAACTCCAATTACTCTATGGCATTGATGGACAAAACCCATCTAGGGTCCCTGAAGTGGAAGAGGGAAAGAAGCCACACAAGGCCAATTGCTAGAAATCATTTCTTTGCCAATTTTCCTGGGTCACCAATGACAGGATGACCCTGATACTAGCATTCCAGGCTCCACAAGTGGAAGCCCTTTTGAAATCCCGGGCAAAATGTTCAATTTCATGTTACTTGAAAAGCTTATCCATTGCACTTTGCTGGGATGTATCTGGTGCCTGGTGAATTTTGAAAAGAATGGCTCTTCATTGAGATGACAATACTTTCTCATTCTTTTCTCATTTCTTCCTCTGCTCTTGGATTCCATTTTTATGAGGAATGCTGGTTGGAAAATCTCTAGTGTTCCTAGTGATCTTCTTATGTGTACTAATTTATGCCAATAGGATTTGTGCAATACCAAAGAGGAATTTGCATGAAAAAAATTTATTTCATTCCTAGAGATTAAGTCTGAGTGTTCTACCTAGAATATAATAATGTGAATTTTGTTTTAAATTATTGATGTTATATCAGACTAATTAATTTCCTTTATATGCATTGGTGCCATACTATCTAATTTTTTTATTGATTATATTAAGTCGAACATTACCTTACTTTCCCTTCTGAAATTTACATTTTCTTTCATTCTCATGTCCATTTCAATTCATAATTTTTAAATAAAGACCTTTTGAAAAGCTTTAAAAAAGCCATTCACTGTTCACTTTCTTCACAAGATGTGGTAAGTGATCATATATCAATAAAATTGATAGATTAAAATAAATTGTTTAAGGAGAGCCAGAAAAACACCTCTGTTTGGCTGTATCAACAAAGGATTGAGAAATGAAGAATTATTTTTTTGTTCATCTCATTTTTCTTTCTTTATTATTATTTTTTATACGTATACTGAATAGGCTTAATAATGATGGAAGAGATGTATTCACCTCTTTGAATATACCATACCAGAGAATTACACATTGGAAAAACAGGATATTGGTTTAATATTTTTAAACAACAGACATGTTTCAAAATAGTCATTTTTCAGGACATGTACACCCAAGGTGAGTCAAACATCATGGTTAGTAGTTGAGTTTGAATGATGTTCTGGCCAAGTTTTAAAAAATGAACCACAATTCAATTTCCTGCTGGACACGTGTGTATAGGACCCTTTAAGTTGCTATGCGCCTTTATTTTGTAAGGTCATGAATTTTGCTGTACACACCAACTTTATTTATGTTCATGTATGAATGATATCTGTCACTGAAAAATAGTTTAAGGGGAAGAGGGTGGTGAGTGTCAAACATGAGGGCTTGGAATTACCTATTTCTCTAAAGTTGTATTAGTTTTGTGTTTCTTCATTGTTGGAGGCTATATTCCCCTGTGCATAGAATGGAGGGTGGTACACTCTGCTGGATTGATTAGGTTCTTGTGTTTTATGAACCACTTCTCTACCCCATATATTGTGATTAGTTGAGTCCCTCTTTGTCAGCTTATGATCCCAACCAGTGACTTTCTCTCCAGGTTGTGGGCAGGTCATTTCATAATCCATAAGAAACTTTTTCAGTTGGGACCTGTTTATATTCTGTGTTCCTGGATTGTTGTTCGTGTATCTGTGGATTCTGCTTTCTTTGTAAGAATGAGTTTCTTTTATTCCCAAATAATTTATGAAAAATTAAAATGTGATGTTAGAGTATTGAGTTATATATGGATCCCTGCATCACATTCTCTATGCACTTGGGAACTATCCAAATATGTCCAGAAAAATAGGATTGGTTTTCTTGAAACAGAACCTGGAGCCTTATAAGCATTCAGTAAACACTGGTGTTGTCATGTAAAACAATCTCTTGTGAATTATTGATTTAAAATTGTGTTATTCAAAAGTGGGGAAACACTGAGAGGCATTTCTTTTCCATCCATTATTATCCTCTAAGTTGAAGTAGTTTAATATTATGTCATTACTATTAATAAGAAAATCTGTTCCAGATATTTATGTGAAAAATTCTTTCCACATGAACTCATCACATGAAGCCACTTATTTTAATAAAGCTTTTTATTTAAAAGGGTTCAGAACATTCACTTGCAATTAGCATTCACAGGGTATGTGGAAAACTACTCTCCTTCTTAGCAAACACTTATTTATGATGATAATTGATATTTAACCATTCTTTTAATACCTGTTTTTCAAGGAGAACTTCAAAAAAGCTTTTCTTTATTTTAATTACACCAAATTTGCGTATGAGAGAATATCATCCTAATCTGTTTTATATCTAGTTTTCACCTCCAAACAACCACATTCTGGTATTTTTAAATATGGATTTCTTAGCAGAATGTGCAAACCAAAAAAACATTGATGCATTCAGTCAGAATACTCACAGCATTTTCATTAAGCATCACACCACATTGAGGTGTAATATTTCTTACAAGTCATGACAAAATATTATGACCTTTTCCCCCCAAGTCACAGACAATACTATATGTAAAAAAACTCATTATCCATGTCCTGCCTTCAATATGTTCGGAGAGTTGTGTGTATGTTTTCTTTCTGTTTTAAAGGATCATGTGTTTTAATTTTTTCCACAGCCAGGAGTTGAGTGGTGGATTTTTTTCATTTTACTTCTAATTTTGAGGCAGTACCGCATGGCACAGCAAAAGAGAATAAGTGTAAGTTTCTTTTCTCCAGAACTTCATTATTCTCCTCTTTATTTTCTATTTTTAGCTGCGCCTTCTCTAAAGATGCTCTCTTTTCCAAGGAGCCCATCTTCCAAGCCCCAACCTCCAAATACTTATTCTCCACCACTGTATGGACAAAGCCCTTCTAATATCCCTGTGGTGGAGGAGGGAAAGAAGCCATACCAGGCCATTTGCTAGGAACCATTTCTTGGCCATTTATCCTGGGTCACCAATTGCAGGATGACCGTGATTCTTGCATTCCAGGTTCCACCAATGTGATCCCTTTTGAAATTCATGGCAAGAAGATCAATATCATGTTACCTGGAAAGCTTTGCTTGGATGTTTCTGGTGTCTGGTGAATTTTGAAAAATTTCCTCTTCGTTGAGATGACAATAATTTCTCATCCAATTCTCAATTCTTCCTCTGCCCTTGGATTCCATTATTATGAGGATTGGTGGTTGGAAAAACGATGGTTCTCCTAGTAATCTGGTATGTGTGATAAGTTATGCCAATGAGATGTATGCAATTCCTGAAGAGGAAATTTTTACTCAGAAAGAATGAATGACTTAATGGAAATTGCTAGAAATTAATTTCATTCCTAGAGATTATTATGTCCGAGTGTTTAACCTGGAGTATAATAATTAGAATTTTGCTTTAATTTATTGTCATTATATCAGATGAATTATTTTCCTTTGTACGTGTTAGTGCCATATTGTCTATTTCTTAACATTGGTTATATTAAATCTAACCTAATCTTACATTCCCTTCTAAAATTAACATTTTCTTTCAATCTAATGTCCATTTCAATTCATAATTTTAGAAGAAAGAACTTTTTTAAGAGCTTTAAAAAAGCCATTCATTGTTCACTTTGTTCACATGATTTGGTACATGATCATATGTCAATAAAACTGATAGGTAAACAAAAAAAAATTGTTTAAGTTGAGACAGAAAAACACCTCTGCTTGGATTTGTCAACAAAATCATTGAGAAGTGAAGAATTTCTTGTTTGTTCATCTGGTTTTTATTTATTACAATTTTTAAAGAGATATTGAAAAGGTAATAAAGATTGGAGAGATGAATGCAATTCATGAATATACCATAATCCAGGGAATGTACACATTGGGAAAATAGGATATTGCTATAATGTATCAATTAAACTGATGTGTTTAAAAATAGTCAGGTTTTCAGGACATGTACACCAAATGTGACCATGCAAAATAGAAGTCAGGTGAGTTTGAATGATGCTTTGGCCAAGTTCTAAAAAATTAACCAAAATTTGATTTCTTGCTGGAGATGTGTGTATGGGACCCTTTAAGGTGTTATGCCCCTTTATTTTTAAGGTCATGAGTTTGTCTTTACTCACCAAGTTTATGTGTGCTCATATATGAAATATACCCTTCACTTAAAATTAGTTTAATTGGGAGAGGCTGGTGTGTCTCAAACATGAAGTCTTGGAATTACCTATTTTTCTAATGTTGTCTTAGTTTTGTGTTTCTGCATTGTTGGAGGCTATAATCACGTGTGCATAGAATGGAGGGTGGTACACATTGCTAGATGGATTAGGTTCTTGTGTTTTATAAAGCATTCCTCTCCCTCATGATATCTTGTGAATAGTTGAGTCCCTCTTTGTCAACTTATGTACACTGCCAGTGCATTTTCTCTACAGGTTGTGGGCAGAGTCTTTCAAATGCCATAGGAAAATTTTGGTTTTGGGAGCTCTTTATATTCTGAGTTCCTGGGTTTTTGTTCGTGTATCTGTGGTGTCTGCTTTCTTTGTAACAATGAGTTTGATTTATTCCCAATAATTTCTGAAAAATTACAATATGACATAAGAACAGTGATTTCTATATGGATACCTGCATCACAGTCTGTCTTCACTTGAGATCAACCCAAATATCTCTAGAAAATCAGGAATGGTTTTCCTGTAAAGTCATGTAAAAAAATCTCCTCTGAATTATCAATTTAAAATTGTGGTATTCAAAGTGAAGGAAACACTGAGAAGCATTTATTTTACCCCATTATTTTTCTCCAAGGTAGAGTAGTTTAATATTATTCCATTAATATTTAGAAAGAAAAATTCTGTTGCAAAAATTTATCTGTAAAAGGCATTCCACATGAACTCATATCATTGAAGCCTCTTATTTTTAGAAAGCTTACTATTTAAAATGGCTAAGTAATTACCTTTGCAATTAGGCCTGATATGTTATGTGGAAAAAAATTTTCTTTCTAAGTAATGATTTATTTGTAGGAAAGAATAGATATTTAACCATTCTTTTAAAATCTGTTTTTTACTGAGTACTATAAAAAAGTTTTTCTTTCTTTTAAATGCAATAAATTTGCATATGAAAGAATATCATCTTAATCTGAGTTATATCTAGTTTTCATGAACAAATTGCCACATTTTGTGTTTGTAAATATATATTTCTTAACAGAACCTCTAAACTAAAAAAACATTTATGCAATTGGTCAGTACACTCATACCATTTTGCTCCAGCATCACACCACTCCATGGTGGAATAATTCTTACAGATCATGATAAAATATTTTATCATTGTTCCCCTCAGCCACAGACAATTCCACATGTTCAAGACTCATATTCCATGCCATGCCTTCAACATGTCTGGAGAGTTGTGTGTATGTGGTGTGCCTGTCTTAAAGGCTCTTGTGTTTTAATTTTTTTCCCTCATAATCATGAAAAGACTGTTGGTTTTTTCCTTTTACTTCTAATCTTAAAGCAGCACTGTACAGCACTGCAAAAGAGAATTAGAGCTTTGTTTCTTTTCTCCAGGATTCCATTCTTCTCCTCTTTCTGTTACATTTTTAGCAGTACCTTGTCTCTAGTTGCTGTCTTTTCCAAAGAGCCCTTCCTGCATGCAGCTGAGCTCCAAATAATTAGTTTGTGACATTATATGCACAACACTCATCTAAGATCTCTGCAGTAGAGGTGGAAAGAAGACAGGCCAAGACAGTTATGGGGACCAAAACTTGGCCATTTTTCCTGAGTCAACAATGGCAGGATGACCCTAATTCTAACATTTCAAGTTCCACAAGTGGGAGACATTTTATAATCCAAGGGAAAAAGTTCAATTCTGGTTACTTGAAAATGTTATCCATTGAAATTAGCTGAGAAGTATCTAGTGTCTTGACAGTTTTGATAATGTTGGCTCTTCATTGAGAAGACAATACTTTCTCATTCTATTCTCATTTCTTCTTCTGCCTTTGGATTCCATTGTTATGAGGATTGCTGGTTGGAAATACTATGGTTTTCCTAGTGATTTAGTTATGGGTGATAATTTATGCCAATGAAATATGTGCAATCTCAAAGAGGAATGTTTTACTCAGAAAAAAATGAATGCCTTAATGGAAATTGCATGAAAAATATTTATTTCATTCCTAGAGATTATTATGTCTGAGTGTTCTACCTGGAATATAATAATTAGAATTTTGTTTTAATTTATTGTCATTATATCAGGCTAATTATTTTCCTTTACAGGTGTTGGTGCCATAATATCTGTTTCTTATCACTGATTATATTAAAAGTAACCTAACTTTTCACTCCCTTCTAAAATTAACATTTTCTTTCAATCTAAAGTCCTACTCTATTTATAATTTTTCAATAAAGACCTTTTCAACAGCTTTCAAAAAGTCCTTCATTGTTCACTTTTTCCCCATGATGTGGTATTTGTTCATATATCAATAAAACTCATGGATAAATGAAAAAATTATTGAACAAGAGCCATAAAAACACCACTGCTTGACTCTCTAAATAAAAGGATGGAGTAGTGAAGATTTCTTGTTTGTTCATCTGGTTTTTCTTTCTTTATTATAATTTTTATAGAGATATTTAAAAGGTTGCATTATGATTGAAGAGATGAATGCACATCTGTGAATATACCATAAACCAGGGAATGTACACATTGGAAAAATAGGATACTGGTTTAATACGTATCAATAAAACAGATGTGTTTAAAAATAATCAGATTGTGAGGATATGTACTCCCAAGGTGAGCCATGCATCATAGTTTTCAATCGACTTTGAAAGATGCTCTGGCCAAGTTTAAAAAATGAACCACAATTGGATTTCCTGCTGGAGATGTGTGTATGGGACCCTTTAAGGTGTTATGCACCTTTATTTTGTAACGTCATGGGTTTAACTCACACACCAAGTTTATGTATACCCATATATGAATGATATCTTTCACTGAAAAATAGATTATGAGGAAAAGGGTGGTGTGTGTCAAAATTGAAACCTTGGAATTATCTATATCTCTAAAATTGTCTGAGGTTTTTGTTTCTTCATTGTTGGAGGCTATAATCATGGGTGCATAGAATGGAGTTTGGTACAGTCTGTGCGATGGATTATGTTCTTGAGTTTTATGAACCATTGCTCTCCCCCTGATACCTTGTGAATAGTTGAGTCCCTCTTTGTCAACTTCTGTACACTACCAATGCCTTTTGTGTCCTTTGTGTGGGCAGAGTCTTCAAGTGCCATAGGATAATTTTGCATTTCCAAATTCTTTGCATTCTGAGTTCCTGGGATTTTGTTCGTGTTATCTATGGAGACTGATTTCTTTGTAAGAATGATTTTGATTTAATTCCAAATTCTTTCTCAAAAATTAAAATGTGGCACTGGAGCATTGGTTTATATATGGACACTTGCATCACAATCTCTCTGAAGTCGGGGACTACCCACATAAGTCCAGAAAATGAGGAATGGTTTTCCTGAAAAAGAAACTGGAGCCTTCTAACCATACAGTAAACACTGGTGAAGTCATGTGAAACAATGTACTGTGAATATTTTATTTAAAATTGTATTATTCAAAATTGGAGGAAACACTGAGAAGCATTTCTTTTCCTCCAATTATTATTCTCCAAGTTGAAGTGGTTTAATATTATTTCATTAACTATTAGCAAGAAAATCTGTTCCAGATATTTATGTGAAAAATGCATTCCACACGAACTCATATCATTACAACCAATTATTTTTACAAAGCTTAATATTTAAAAGGGCTAAGAAACTTCATTTACAATTAGCATTCACGGAGTGTGTGGAAAAATTCTCTTTCTCTATCAAAAGTTTATTTGTGCATGAAAATAGATATTTAACCATTCTTTTAAAATCCATTTTTAAACAAGATTAATAATGTTTTTCTTTAAATTAAATACCCCAAATTTGCATATGAGAGAATATTGTCTTAATCTGTTTTATATCTAGTTATTACCTCCAAACCCCCACATTCTTGTATTTTTAAATATGTATTTCTTAGAATGTGCAAACTAACAAAACATTAATGCACACAGTCAGAATACTCACACTAGTTTCCTTCAGCATCCCACCACACCGAGGTGTAATATTGCTTACAGATCATGAGAAAATATCATGACATTGTTCCCCCCAGTTACAGACCATACTATATGTACAAAACTCATTATACATATCCTGCCTTCAACATGACCACAGAATTGGGTGCATGTGCTGTGTCTGTTTTAAAGTTTCTTGTGTTTTAATTTTTTTCACTGTCAGGAGTTAACTGGTGGATTTATTTGCTTTTACTTCTAATTTTGTAGCAGCACCACATGGCAAAGCAAAAGAGAATAAGTGTTAGTTTCTTTTCTGAAAGGATTTCATTTTTCTCCTCTTTGTTTTCTATTTTTAGCAGTGCCTTCTCTCATGCTGCTCTCTTTTGCAAAGAGCCCATCTTCCATGCCCCGAGCTCCAAATAATTATTCTGCAGAATTGTATGATCCACACCCATCTAAGATCTCTGTACTGGAGGAGGGAAAGAAGTCAAACCAGGCCAGTGGCTAGGAACCATTTCTTGGCCATTTCTCCTGGGTCACCAATGGCAGGATGACCATGATTCTATCATTCCAGGCTCCCCCAGTGGGAGCCCTTTAGAAATCCAGGGTGAAAAGTTCAATTTCCTGTTACTTAAAAAGCTTTTCCATTGCACTTTGCTGGTATGTATCTGGTGTCTGGTGAATTTTGATAAGATTGGCACTTCCTTGAGATGACAATACTTTCTGATTCTATTCTCTTTCTTTCCTCTGCCCTTGGATTTCATTGTTTTGAAGATTGCTGGTTGGAAATACTATGGATTTCCTAGTGCTCTTCTCCTGTGTACTAATTTAGCCAATGAGATGTTTGCAATTCGGAAAGAGGAATTTTTACTCAGAAAGAATTAATGCCTTAATGGAAATTGTATGATAAAAAAATTTATTTCATTCCTGGAGATTATTATATCCAAGTGTTATACCTCAAATAGAATAATTAGAATTTTGTTTTAATTTATTGTCATTATATCAGACTAATTATTTTCCTTTATAAGTGTTGCTGCCATACTATTTCATTCATTATATTAAATCTAACCAAACCTTACATCCTCTTCTAAAATTAACATTTTCTTTCAATCTAATGTCCATTTCAATTTATAATTTTACAATAAAGAGCTTTACAACAGCTTTTAAAAAGCCATTCATTGCTCACTTTGTTCACATGATATGATATGTGATCATATATCAATAAAACTGGTGGAGAAACAAAAAAAAAATTTGAACAAGAGCAAGCAAAACACCGCTGCTTGGCTCTGTCAATAAAATAATTGAGAAGTGAAAAATTTCTTATTGGTTCATCTGGTTTTTCTTTCTTTATTATAATTTTTATAGAGATTTTGAAAGGGTTTAATAATGATTGAAGAGATGAATGCATGTCCGAGAACATACCACACACCAGGGAATGTACACAGTTGAAAAAAAGGATATTGGTTTAATATATATCAATAGAACAGATGTTTTTAAAAATAGTGAGTTTGTCAGGACATATACACTCAAGGTGAGCCAAGCATCATAGTTCTCAGTCGAGTTTGAAAGATGCTTGGTGAAGTTTTAAAAACTGAATCACAATTTGATTTCCTACTGGAGATGTGTGTATGGGACCCTTTGAAGGTGTTATGCCCCTTTATTTTGTAACGTCATGAGTTTTGATCTACACTTTGAGTTTATTTATGTTCATGTATGAATGATATCCATCACTTAAAAAATAGATTGACCGAAAAAGGGTAGTGAGAGACAAACATGAAGGATTGGATTTACCTATGTATCTTAAAGTTGTCTTCATTTTGTTTTTCTTCATTGTTGGAGGCTGTAATCATCCACTGTACTTGGTGGATTAGGTTTTTGACTTTTATGAACCATTCCTCTCCCCATCGATATCTTGTGAATTGTTGAGAACTCTTTGCTAACTTATGGACCCTACCAGTTCTGTTTCTCTCCTAGGTGTGGACAGGAGCTTTCACAAGCCATAGGAGAAATTTTGAGGATGGAAGCTGTTTGTTTTCTGTGTTCCTCATTTTTTGTTCATGTATCTGTGGGATCAGATTTCTTTGTAAGAATGTGTTTAATTTATTCCCAATACTTTCTTAAAAATTAAAATCTGGCATAAGAGCATTGATTTATATGCAGATACCTGCATCACATTCTCTCTGCACTCAGGAACTACCCAATTTTGTCCAGAAAATCAAGAATGGTTTTCTTGAAACAGAAACTGGAGCCTTCTAACCATCCAGTAAACACTGGTAAAGTCATGTAAAACGATGTCCTGTGAATTACCAATTTAAAATTGTGTTATTCAAAACTGGAGAAAACACTGAGAAGCATTACTTTTCTTCCCATTATTATTCTCCAAGTTTAAGTAGTTCAATATTATTTCATTTAGTATTAGGAAGGATATCTGTTCTAGATATATATGTAAAAAATGCATTCCACATAAACTCATATCAATGAAACCACTTATTTTTAAACAGCTTATTATTTAAAAGGGCTAAGAACTTTCATTTGCAGTTAGCATTCATAGGGTATGTGTAAACATTCTCTCTCTCTATCAAAGGATTTTTGTACACAATAATAGATCTTTAACCATTTTTTAAAAAATCCATTTTTCAATGAGATCATTAAAACATTTTTCTTTATTTTAAATACAGCAAATTTGCTTATGAGAGAATATCATCTTAATAAGTTTTATATCTAATTTTCACCTCCGAACCCCCACATTCTTGTATTTTTAAATATGTATTTCTTTTTTTTTTTTTTTTTAAAGATTTTATTTATTTATTCATTTATCCCCCCCTTGCTGCTTGTGCTCGCTGGGTCAGCTAACCACGCCATGCGTGGCGGGCTTTGCCTTCACCAGGAGGCCCCGGGAACCGAACCCGGGGCCTCCCATATGGTAAACGGGAGCCCTACTGATTGAGCCACAGCCGCTTCCCTTAAATATGTATTTCTTAGCAGAATGTGCAAACTAACAAAACATTAATGCACACGGTCAGAATACTCACACAATTTTCCTTCAGCATCACACCACACTGAGGTGTAATATTTTTTACAGATCATGATAAAATATGAAGACATTGTTCCCCCCCAGTCACAGACCATACTATATGTACAAAACTCATTATACATGCCCTGCCTTCAGCATGTCCAGAGAAATGTGTGTATGTGCTGTGCTGTTTTAAAGACTCTTGGGTTGTAATTTTTTCCACAGTCAGGAATTGACTGTTGGATTTTTTTCCTTTTACTTCTAATTTTGAAGCAGCACTGCTTGGCACAGCAAAAGAGAATAAGTGTTAGTTTCTTTACCCAGGATTTCATTTATCTCCTCTTTGTTTTCCATTTTTAGCAGTGCCTTCTCTCAAGCTGCTCTCTTTTCCAAGCAGCCCATCTTCCATGCCCCGAGCTCCAAATAATTATTCTGCAGCATTGTATGGATAACACCCATCTACAATCCCTGCAGTGGAGGAGGGAATGAAGCCACATCAGGCCAGTTGTTAGGCACCATTTCTTGGCCATTTTTCCTGGTTACCAATGGCAAGATGACCATGATTCTAGTGTTCTTGGCTCCACCAGTGGGAGCACTTTGAAATCCAGGACAAAAAGTTCAATTTCATGTTTCTTGAATAGCTTAAATATTGCAATTTGCTGGGATGTATCTGGTGCTGGTGAATTTTAATAAGGATGGCTCTTCCTTGAGATGACAATACTTTCTCATTCTATTCTCATTTCTTCCTCTGCCCTTGGATTCCACTGTTATGAGGGCTGCTGTTTGGAAATACTATGGATTTCCTAGTGATCTTGTTATGTTAGCTAATTTAAGCCAATGAGAAGTGTGCAATTCACAAAGAGGAATTTTTTACTGAGAAAGAATGAATGCCTTAATGGAATTTGCATGATAAAATATTATTTCATTTCTAGAGATTATTATGTCCAAGTGTTCTGACTGGAATATAATAAGAAGATTTTGTTTTAATTTATTGTCATTATATCAGACTAATTTTTTTCCTTTATAAGTGTTGGTGCCATACTATCTATTTCTTATCAGTGATTATATTAAATCTAAATTAATGTTACACTCCCATTGAAAATTAACATTTAATTTCAATCTAATGTCCACTTCAATTTATAATTTTACAATAAAGACCTTTACAACAGTTTTAAAAAAGCCATTCATTGTTTACTATGTTCACTTGATGTGTTTTGTGATTGTATATCAATAAAACTGATGGAGAAACAAAAAATTTCTTCAAGGACTGTGAGAAAAGCACTTATGCTTGTCATGTCAACACAGTAATTGATAAGGGAAAATTTTTATTTTTGATCATCTTGTTTTTCTTTTTTATTATAATTATTATAGAGATATTGAAAATATTTTTTACTGATTGAAGAGATGAATGCACACATCCGTGAATATACCATATAACAGGAAATGTACACATTAGATCAATAGGATATTGGTTTAAAATGTATCATTGGAACAGATTTGTTTTTAAAATGGTGGGGAAGTCAGGACTTGTACACCCAAAATGAACCATCAATCATAGCTATTAGTCGTGTTTGAAAGACGCCCTGGCCATGTTTTTAAAAAATGTAACACAATTCAATTTCCTGCAAGAGATGTGTGTATGGGACCCCTTTAAGGTGTTATGCCCCTTTATTTGTAAGGTCCCGAGTTTTGTTCTGCATTTCACATTTATGTATGTTCATGTATGAATGATATCCATCACTAAAAAGGAGATTAAGAGAAAGTGTGTGGTGAGAGTCAAACCTGAAGATTTGGAATTACCTATTTCTCTAAAGTTCTCTTAGTTTTTTGTTTCTTCATTGCTGGAGGTTATAATCACTTGCACATAGAATGGAGGGCAGTACACTCTGCTGCATGGATTAGGTTCTTGTGTTTTATGAACCATTTTCTCCCCCATAATAGCTTGTGAATAGTTGAATCACTTTTTGTCAACTTATGTACCCTACCAGTGCCTTTCTCTTCAGGGTGTGGGCAGGGGCTTTCATAAAACATAGAATAATTTTGCTGTTGGGAGCTGTTTGTATTCTGAGTTCCTGGGTTTTTGTTCGTGTTTCTGTGGATTCTGCTTTCTTTGTGTGAATGAGTTTGATTTTATTCCAAATACTTTCTGAAAAGTTAAAATATGACATAAAAGCAGTGATTTATATATGGATACCTGCATCACATTCTCTCTGCACTTGAGAACATCCCCTGTTAGAAAGAAAATCTGTTGCAAAAATGTATGTGAAAAAGGCATTCCACGTGAACTCATATTACAGAAACCAATTATATTTTAAAAGTTTATTATTTAAAAGGGCAAAGAAGTATATTTTGCAATTAAAAATCTGAGGGTATGTGGAAAAATCCTTTCTCTCTAAGTAAAGATTTATTTGCACATGATAATAGATATAGAAACATTCTTTCAAAATCTGTTATATACCAAGTAATTCAAAAAGGTTTACTTTATTTTAAATACACCAAATTTGCATATGAGAGAATATCATCCTAATCTGATTATATCTAATTTTCACATCCAAACCACCACATTCTTGTGTTTGTAAATATTTATATCTTAACAGAATCTGTAAAATAACAATACATTTTTGCACTCAGTGAGGACACTCATACCACTTTGCTCCAGTATCACACCACACCGTGGTGGAATATTTCTTATAGATACTGATAAAATATCATGAAATTGTTCCACCAGCAACAGTCCATGCTATATATACAAAACACAATATCCATGCCCTGCCTTCAACATGCCTGGAGAGTTGTGTGTATGTCTTGTGTCTGTTTTAAGACTCTTCTGTTTTATTATTTTAAACATAATTTAGAGATGACTGGTGGAGTTTTTTCCTTTTCCTGATAATTTTGAAACAGCACTACAAGGTTCTTCAAAGGAGAATTGAGCTTGGTTTCAATTCTCCAGTATTCCATTTTTCTCCACTTCCTTTTCTATTTTTAGCAGTGCCATCTCTCCATTTGCTGTCTTTTCCAAAGAGCTCATCTTCCATGTCCCAACCTCCAAATAATTAGTCTGTGACATGGTATAGAGAACACCCATCTAAGATCCCTATGGTGCAGGAGGGAAAGAAGCCACACTAGGCCAGTTGCTAGGAACCATTTCTGTTCCATTTCCCGGGGTCACCAATGGCAGGATGAATGTGATTCAAGCTTTCCAGACTCCACCAATGGGAGCCCATTTGAAATCCAGGACAAAAAGTTCAATTTCATGTTTCTTGAAAAGCTTATCCATTGAACTTTGCTGGGATGTATCTGGTGTCTGATGAATTTTGATAAGGTTGGCTCTTCCTTGAGATGACAATGCTTTCTCATTCTATGCTCATTTCTTCTTCTGCCTTTGCATACCATTGTTATGAGGATTATGGTTGGAAATACTGTGGTTTTCCTAGTGAATTTGTAATGTGTGCTAATTTATGCCAATGAGATGTGTGCTATTCCCAAAGAGGAATTTTTTACTAAGAAATAGTGCCTTAATGGATATTTCATCATAAAATATTTTTATTTCATTCTTAGAGATTATTATGTCTGAGGGTTTTACCTGGAATATAATAATTAGAATTTTGTTTTAATTTATTGTCATTATATCGACTAATTATTTTCCTTTGTAGATGGTGCCATACAATCTATTTCTTATCACTGATTATATTAAATCTAACCTAACCTTATATTCCATTCTAAAATTAACATTTTCTTTCAATCTAATGTCCTTTTCAATTTATAACTTTACAATAAAGACCTTTTCAACAGCTTTAAGAAACACTTTCATTGTTCACCTTGTTCACATGATGTAGCATGTGATCATATATAAATAAAACTGATGGGTAAACAAAAACAAAGTACAAGGAGAGCGATAAAAACACCTCTGCTTAGCTGCATCAACAAAAGGATTGGGAAGTGAAGTATTTCATTTTTGTTCATCTGGTTTTTATTTTTTTATTATAATTTTTATAGAGATATTGAAAAGGTTTAATGATGACTGAAGAGATGAATGAACATACATGAATATACTATATGCTAGGGAATGTACACATTGGAAAAATAGGATATTGGTTTAATATATATCAATAAAACAGATGTGTTTCAAAATAGTCCAGTTGTCAAGACATGTACAAACAAGGTCATCCATGCATCATAGTTATTACTCAAGGTTGAAAGGTGCTCTGCCCAAGTTTTAAAAATGAACCACAATTCAATTTCCTGCTGAAGATGTGTGTATGGGACCCTTTAATGTGCTAGGCCCCTTTATTTTGTATGGTCATGAGTTTTACTCAACAAACCAAGTTTATGTATGTTCATGTGTTAACAATATCTGACAGTAAAAAATAGATTAAATGGAAGAGGTTGGTGAGTGTTAAACATGAGGGCTTGGAATTACCTATTTCTCTAAAGTTGTCTAAGTTTTGTGTTTCTTCATTGTTGGAGGCTATACTCGCATGTGCATAGAATGGAAGGTGGTACACTCTGCTGGATGGATTAGGTTCTTGTGTTTTATCTACCATTCCTCTACCCCATGATATCTTGTGAATATTTGAGTCCATATTTATCAACTTATGCACACTACCAGTGCTTTTTCTCTCCAGACTGTGGGCAGGGGCTTTCACAAGCCATAGGAATTGCAGTTGGGAGCTCTTTGTGTTTTGAGTTCCTGGGTTTTTGTTTGTGTGTCTGTGGATCCTACTTTCTTTGTAAGAATGAGTTTGATTTTACTCCAAATACTTTCTGAAAAGTTAAAATGTGGCATAAGAGCATTTCTTTATATATGGGTACCTGCATCAGATTCTGTCTGCACTCGGGACCTACCCAAATATGTACAGAAAATCAGGAATGGGTTTCTTCAAACAGAATCTGAGCCTTCTGACCTTTCAGTAAACATGGGTGAAGTCATGTAAAGTGATCTCTTGTGAATTATCAATTTAAAATTGTGTTATTCCAAAGTGGAGGAAACACTGAGAAGCATTTCTTTTCTTCCCATTATTATTCTCCAAGTTGAAGAAGTTTAATATTATGTCATTAACTATTAGGAAGAAAATCTGTTCCAGATATTGATGTGAAATCTGCATTCCACACGAACTCATCTCATTGAAGCCACTTATTTTTAAAAAGCTATGAAAGGGCTAAGAACTTTGACTTGCAACTAGCATTCACAGGGTGTGTGGAAAATTACTCTCTCTCTAAGTAAAGGTTTATTTGTGATGATAATAGATATTTAACTGTTCTTTTATAACCCATTTCTTCGATGAGAACTTTAAGAAAGGTTTTCTTTATTTTAAATAAACCAATTTTACATATGAGATAATATCACCCTAATCTGTTTTATATTTAGTTTTTGGCTCCAAACTCCCACATTCTTGTATTTTAAAATATGTATTTCTTAGCAGAATGTGCAAATGAACAAAACATTGATGCACTCAGTCAGAATCCTCACAGCATTTTCCTTCGGCATCATCTACACAGTTCATTATAAAATACCATGACATTGTTCCCCCCAGTCACAGACCATACTATATGTACAAAACTCATTTTCCATGCCTTGCCTTCAATATGTCTGGAGAATTGTGTGTATGTGTTGGGTCTGATTTTTAAGTCTCATGGGTTTTAATTTTTTCAACATAGTCGTGAGTTGACTGGTGGATTTTTCCCCTTTTACTGCTAATATTGACCCAGCACTGCAAGAATCTTCAAAAGTGAATTAGAGAATTATAATTCTAATTAGAATTAGTTGTTTTTCTGCAGTATTCCATTCTTATTCTCTTTCTTTTCTATTTTTAGCAGTGTCTTCTCTCCAGTTGCTGTCTTTTCCAAAGAGCTCATCCTCCATGGTCCAACCTCCAAATAACCACTGTGTGGCATTGTATGGACAACACCCATCTAAGATCCCTGATGTGGAGGAGTGAAAGAAGCCACACAAGGACAGTTGCTAGGAACCATTTCTTGGCCTATTTCCTGGGTCACCAATGGTAGGATGATTCTAGCATTCCAGGCTCCATCAGTGGAAGCCCTTTTAAAATCCAGGGCAAAAAGTTCCATTTCATGTAACTTAAAAAGCTTATCCATTGCACTTTCCTGGGATGCATCTGGTCTCTGGTGAATTTTGAAAAGGCTGGCTTTTCATTGAGATGACATTACTTTCTCATTCTATTCTCATTTCTTCTGCCTTTGGATTCCATTGTTATGAGGATCACTGGTTGGAAATACTATGGTTTTCCTAGTGAATTTTTTATGTGTGCTAATTTATGCCAATGCAATGTGTGCAATTCAAAAGGAGGAAATTTTTACTCTGAAAGAATGAATGTCTTAATGGAAATTGCATGATAAAAAAAAATTATTTCATTCCTAGCAATTATTATGTGTGAGTGTTCTATCTGGAATATAAGAATTAGAATGTTGTTTTAATTTATTATCATTATATCAGACTACTTATTTTACTTTATAAGGGCCAGTGCCATACTATCTATTTCTTATTAACTGTATTAAATCTAACCTAACCTTACATTCCCTTCTAAAATTAACATTTTCTACCAATAAAATGTCCATTTCAATATGTAATTTTACAATAAATAACTTTTCAACAGATTTAAAAAATCCGTTCATTGTTCAATTTGTTCACATGATGTGGTATGTCATCATATATCAATAAACCTGACAGATAAACCAAAAAAAATGTTGAAGGAGAGCCAGAAAAACTCATCTCCTTGACTTTGCCAACAAAAGTCTTAAGAATTGAAGAATTTCTTGTTTGTTCATCTGGCTTTTCTTTATTATAATTTTTATAGAGTTATTGAAAAAGTTTATCACGATTGAAGAGATGAATGAACATCCATGAGAATACCATACACCAGGGAATGTACACATTGGAATAATAAGATATTGGTTTAGGATGTATCAATAAAACAGATGTGTTAAAAATAGTCAGGTTGTCAGGACATGTACACCCAAGGTGAGCCATGCACCATAGTTATTAGTTGACTTTGAAAGACGTTCTGGCCAAGTTTTTAAAAAAGAACCACAGTTCGATTTCCTGCTGGAGATGTGTGTCTAAGACGACTTTAAGTTGCTATATCCTTTTTTTTTATAAGGTCATGGGTTTTGCTCTATACATCAAGTTCATGTATGTTCATGTACGAATGATATCCTTCACTAAAAAATAGATTAAGAGTAAGAGGGTGGTAAGTGTCAAAGATGAATACTTGAAATTACTTATTTTTTCTACAGATGTCTTAGTTTTGTGTTTCTTCATTGTTGGAGGCTATAATCGCGTGTGCATAGAATTGAGGGTGGTACATGTTCCTGGATGGATTAGGTTCTTGTGTTTTATGAACCATTCCACTCCCCCATGATATTTTGTGAATACATGATTCACTCTTTGACAGCTTATGTACTCTACCAGTGCCTTTTCCCTCCATGGTTTGGGCAGGGGCTTTCATAAGCCATAAGGCAATTTTGAGATTGGGAACTGTTTGTATTCTGAATTCCTGTGTTTTTGTTACTTAATCTGTGGATTCTAGGTTCTTTGTAAGAATGAGTTTTATTTATTTCCAATACTTTCTGAGTAATTACAATATGGTGTAAGAACAGTGATTTATATATGGATACTTGCATCACATTCTCACTGCACTTGGGATCAACCCAAATATCTCCAGAAAATCAGAAATGGTTTTCCTGAAACAAAACTTGTATCCTTCTAACTATTCAGTAAACAATGTTGAAGTCATGTAAAAAGATCTCTGAAATATGATTTTAAAATTGTGATATTCAAAAATGGAGAAACACTCTGAAGCATTTCTTTTCCCCGATTATTGTTCTCCAAGGTAGTGTAGTTTAGTATTATTTCATTAAGAATTAGAAAGAAAATCTGTTGCAAAATTTTTTGTGAAAAAGCCATTCCACGTGAAATCATATCATTGAAGCCTATTATTTTAAAAAAGATTACTATTTAAAAGAGCTAAGTAGTTACCTTTCCAATTAGGTCTGACACTGTACGTGGAATAATTTTTTCTTTCTATGTAATGTTTTATTTGTAGACGAGAATAGATATTTAACCATTCTTTTAAAATCTATTTTTTACTGAGTACTTTCAAAAGTTTTCTTTCTTTTAAAAAGTACAAATTTGCATATGAGAGATTATCATATTAATCTGAATTATATCTGGTTTTCATGACCAAATAGCCACATTTTGTGTTTGTAAATATACATTACTTAACAGAATCTCTAAACTAACAAAACATTTTGCATTCGGTCAGTACTCTCATACCACTTACCTCCAGCATCACACCACTCCGTGGTGGAGTATTTCTTACAGATCATGATAAAATATCATGTCTTTGTTCCCCCCAGCCACAGACCATTCCATATGTTCAAAACTCATTATCCATGCACCACCTTCAATATATCTGGAGAGTTGTGTGTATGTGTTATGTCTGTTTTAAAGGCTCTTGTGGTTTAATTTTTTCGCATACAGTCATGAATAGACTGGTGGATTTTTTCCCTTTTACTTCTAATTTTAAACCAGCACTGTACAGCACTGCAAAAGAGAATTAGAGCTTAGTTTCTTTTCTCCAGGATTCATTCTTCTCCTCTTTCTGTTCAATTCTTAGCAGTATCTTTTCTCCCACTGCTGTCTTTTCCAAAGCGCCCTTCCACCACCCAGCTGAGCTCCAAATAATTAGTTTGTGACATTATATTGGCAACACACATCTAAGATCCCTGCAGTGGAGGAGGGAAAGAAGACAGGCCAGGAGAGTTACTGGTTCCAATTACTTGGTCATTTTTCCTGAGCCACCAATGGCAGGATGACCCTGATTCTAGAGTTCCTAGTAGCACCAATGGGAGTCCTTTTGTAATCCAAGGCCAAAAGATAAATTTCATGTTACTTGAAAATATTATCCATTGTAATAACCTGGGATGTACCTGGTGTCTTATTAATTTTGATAATTTGGTTCTTCGTTGTCATGACAATAGTTTCTAATTCTATTCTCATTTCTTCCTCTGCCCTTGGATTCCATTGTTATGAGGATGCTGATTGGAAATAATATGGTTTTGCTAGAGATCTTGTTAAGTGTTTTAATTTATGCTAATGAGATATGTGCAATTTCCAAAGAGGAATTTTTTACTGAGAAAGAATGAATGCCTTAATGGAAATTGTATAATATAACAATTATTTCATTCCTAGAGATAATTATGTCCGAGTGTTCCACCTGGAATATAATAATGAGAATGTTGTTTTATTTTATTGTCATTATATCAGACTAATTATTTTTCTTTATAGGTGTTTGTGCCATACTACCTCTTTTTTATCATTGATTATATTAAATCTAACCTAAACTTACACTCCATTTTAAAATAAATGTTTTCTTTCAATCTAATGTCCATTTCTGGTTATAATTTTGCAATAAAGTAATTTTCAACAGCTTTCAAAACCATTCATTTTTCACTGTGTTCACATGATGTGGTATGTGATTATATATCAATAATGCTGATACATAACCAAAAATTTTATTCAAGGACAGGCAGGAAAACAACTATCCTTGGCTGTGTCAACACAGAGATTGAGAATGGAATAATTTCTTGTTTGTTCATCTGTTTTTTTTTTTTTATTATAACTAATTTAGAGATATTGAAAATGTTTCATACTGATTGAAGAGATGACTGCACACCTCAGTGAATATACTATGCACCAGGGAATGTACACTTTGGATAAATAGGATAATATTTTTATATGTATCAATAAAACAGATTTTTTAAAAAATTGTGGAGATGTCTGGACATACATCCAAGGTGAGCCATGGATCATAGTTACTAGTGGAGTTTGAAAGATGCTCTGACCTAATTTTAAAAAATGAATCACAGTTTGATTTCATGCTGGAGATGTGTTTATGGCACCATTTTAAGCTGTTACTGCCCTTTATTTTGTATGGTCATGGGTTTTGTTCTACAATTCCAGTTTATATATATTCATATATGAATGATATCCATCAATAAAAAATAGATTAAGAGAAAGAGGGTGGTGAAGTACAATATGAAAGTTTGTATTTACCTATTTCTCCAAAGTTGTCTTCATTTTGTTTTCTTCATAGTTGTACGCTATAATCACGTTTGCATAGACTGGAGCACTGTACACTCTGCTTGATGTATTAGGTTCTTTTCTTTTATGAACCTTTCCTCTCCCCCATGATATATTGGGATTAGTTGAAACCCTGTTAGTCAACTTTTAGTCAAAGGTGCCTTTTCTCACCTGAGTTTGTGCAGGGGCTTTCACAAGCAATAGGAGAAATTTTCAGGTTGGGAGACCTTTGTTTTCTGAGTTTCTGAGTTTTTTTGTGTGTATATGTTGGATTCTGCTTTCTTTATGAGTTGGATTTTATTTCCAATATTTTCTCAAAAATTACAATATGGCATAAGAGCAGTGATGTATATATGGATACATGCATCACATTCTCTCTGCACATGAGAACAACGCAAATATGTCCAGAAAATTGGGATTGGTTTCCTTGAAACAACACCTGGAACCTTCTAACCTTTCGCTAAACAATGGTGAGGTCATGTAAAAACATCCCCTCTGAATTATCAATTTGGAATTGTGATTATTCAAAAAGGGGGGAAAAACCGAGAAGCATTTAATTTTCTTCCATTATTATGTTCCAACTTAGAGTAGTTTAATATTATTTCATTAATTATTAGGAAGAAAAGCTCTTCCAAAAATTCATGTGGAAAAGACATTCCACAGGAACTCATATCATTGAAGCCTTTTATTTTTAGAAAGCTTTCTATTTAAAAGGTCTAAGTAATTTCCTTTGCAATTAATACTGACAGGGTATGTAGAAAAATTCTTTCTCTCTAAGTACAGGTTTATTTGTAGATGATAATAGATATTTAGCCATTGTTTTAAAATCTGTTTTTTATGGAGTACTTTAAAAAAGTTTTTCATTATTTTAAATACAACAAATTTGTGAAGGAGAGAATATCGTCCTAATCTGAGTTATATCTAGTTTTCATCTCAAAACCACCGAATTCCTGTGTTTATAAATATTTCTGAACAGAATCTGTAAACTAACAAAACATTTATGCACTCCTTCGGTATACACATACCACTTTCCTCCAGAATCACACCGCACGGTGGTGGAATATTTCTTACAGATCATGATAAAATATCATGACATTGTTCCCCCAACCACAGACCATACTATATGTTCAAAACGCATTATCCATGCCCTGCTTTCATCATGTCTAGAGAGTTGTATATATGTGTTGTGTCTATTTTAAAGACTCTTGTGTTTTAATTTTTTTCACAAAGTCGGGAGTTGACTGGTGGATTTTTTTCCTTTTGCTTCTAATTTTGAACCAGCACTGCATGGCATAGCAAAAGAGAATAAGGGTTAGTTTCTTCTCTCCAGGATTCCATTCTTTTACTCTTTCTTTTCTATTTTAGCAGTGTCTTCTCTCCAGCTGATGTCTTTTTCCAAAGAACCTATCCTCCATTTCCTGAGCTCCAAATAATTAGAATGTGCCATTGTATGGGCAACACTCATCTAAGATCCCTGCAATGGAGGAGGGAAAGAAGAGAGGCTAGGACAGTTGCTATGAACCAACTCTTTTTTTTAAAAATTAATTTTATTGTGGGTAAAATCAAAATTTTCACAATATTTGTAAAATGATATATAAACATATTTGCATATATGTGCATTTGCTTACAAAAATGTTATTTATATATATTTTAAGAGGTGCTTAGATTACCTAAATATTACATGGAACCTATAGGGATTCCCATGTTCCCCACCTCCCACACCTCCCACCACATCCCACTCAAACATCTCCAACAAGTGTGGCCCATTACACTCAATGGACTTACACATTCTGGGGTCTTGCCATCAACCTTAGACCACAGTTCACATCGTAGAACACATTCTCTCCTACACAGTTCTGAATGGTGTGGGCTGATTTAAAATGGCCTACATCTGTTGACACAATGGCACTCAGGACAACCTCCAAGTCCCGAAAAAGCCCCTGCATTTCAACTGCACATCCCCTCCCTGCCCTGGAAGTGTCCAGTGGCCAATGGATCCACCTCACTGTTATAATTTCTTCCACTGCTAGAATCACCATATGTGTACAACAGAATACCATTAAGTCCACTCTAGTCCATAGTTCTTCCCCCAATCCTGAGGGGACTGGGATGGTGATGTCCACTCCACCTCCAAGTGAGAGAGGGCTTATATGTCATGGATATGGTGGGTGGGATGAATCTGCCTGCAGATGCAGGCCCTTTCCATTCCCTGGGATGGCTGTTGCCCATTGTTGTCGCCTCACCCGGCGACATGGATGAGTCCATTGAGCTGTAGGGTAGGAGTTGCAGCTCCACCGATATTCCATGCACACCTGGCACATCGGTAGGCCAGAGGCTCCAGTCTCTGGAAATATACTTAAGAACTCCAGCATCACATATAGGTTTGAATAGAAGGGACTGATGAACCATATGCAGGGAGGACTTATTTGGATCCAATTCTGTCACTCTAAGAGCACAGATTCCAAAAGAGAGCCCACTGATAAGGCATCAGTCTCTGGGGCTATCACCCCTTATATAGGACCTGGGTGTCTCCAGAACTCTCAGGAGCCCCTCTGTGTGGGGTGATATGCACTTTGATGTTCTATGAGCTCATACTGAGGTGTGCATAAGTGTTACCTCTGGGATGACCTCCCGACTCTCTTTGAAATCTTTTAGCCACTTGAACTCATTTGTCTTTACCTTTCCCTCCTTTTATTCAAGGTCTTTTCCCAGTTGTGTTGCCAGTTGGTACTTGGTATTAATCCCTCATTGCCAGGGAGGCTCATCCCTGGGAGTCATGTCCCATGTTGGGGAGAAGGTAATGCATTCATATGCTGAGTTTGGCTTAGAGAGAGGCCACATTTGAGCAACAAGGAGGCTGTCAGGTGACACTCTTTAGGCACCCCATAAGAGTAAGCTAAGTTTCAGTTACAAGAGCAAAGACACATAAGGGTAGTCATCAATAAAAAGAACTCATCAGTGGGCCATACTTCTTGACAGACACTATCCCTGCACTCAGAGGACTGTTGCTGCTCCCTTGGGGAATGTGGCAGAGCTCTCCAGGCTAGGAATTCAGATTCCCTCATTTATTGAGTGATTGTCCACCCACAGTGACCATGCCCCATCCTTTGATCTTTTGAACAATTTTGTATCTCTTTCACGTATATTCAGATGAACTTACTCCCATGAATCCCCCCTCCCAGACACCCCCCACCAATAATCCCCTGCAGTACTCATTGTAACCCTTCTGTGATCTAAATCTTCCATGAACATGTAGCCCATATAATAATCAAATACATTAATAGGAAAAAGAAACAACAATGATAAGCTCACATGCAAGAGACAAATACACGGAAACTCAGGAAAAACAACAACAACAACAAAAAAAAAACAATCAAACAAAATACAAAACAAAACAAAATATAATTAGTGGATCGGGATATTCAAAAAAATGGAAAAAAAGCAAAAGAAATGCCGTTTTTAAAAAGAAAAATAATTTTTCTTTTTTCCTTTTATCACTGTGTTATTGGATGTCTGGTTTGCCGTGACACCTTCCCCTCTCAATCCCCAGTGTTGCCCAAATTTTCGTTTAATTTTCAAAGAAGTTTTAGGTCACTGCAAAGTCACACACAGAATACCAGTGACTCCCAGATACCAAACAACATCCCCTTTCCCCACCCTATATTAACCGCCCCCTCTTTTTGGATGTTAGCATTGTTATAACTGTTATACAGATAGCAAAATATAGCAACTAAACATTGTCAATGGTTTACATTATAGTTTACAGTTTAGACAATACAGTTTAATAAGTTTTGATGATGTTTACCATGTCCTGTGTCCATTACTGTAAGGTAATGAAAAACTTTTCCCATGACCACTAAATACCCCATTAGATCTTAACTGTTGCTTCCTCCCCATTCCCCTTGGGCATATGAGACTCCCCTGTCTTGACTCATGGAATGTCAAGATTCATAGTTACATGTCCTGGGTATTTGAACCTGCCCTTCCTAATCTACCCACCTGTCAATGCTGCACCACCAAACCCAGTAATATCACTACCCATCTGTTCTATCCTTCAATATGCAACTATACTCTATCCCTTTGACATATATTATGTCCATATGGGTGATGGCTCAAAGCCTGCTCTTCTCTTTCTCTCCCTTGTTAACCTATCTTTCAGACAATGGTTCTCAGAGACTGCTCACTTTCCTCAGTTCAAATCAGTGAGGTCATATACTGTTCATCCTTCAGTGCCTGGCTTGCTGCACTCAACATAAGGTCTACAAGATTCATCCACGTTATTCCATGAGTTAGCACTTTATTTCTTCTTACAGATGAGTAATATTCCATTGTATGTATGTACCACACTTTGCTTATCCATTCATCTTTTGATGGGCACCGGGGCTGATTCCAACTTTTGGCAATGGTGAACAATGCCACTATGAACATTGGTGTGCATATATCTGTTTGTGTCTTTGCTTTCAGTTCTTCTGGGTATATACCCAGCAGTGGAATTGCTGGATCATATGGAAGATCTATCGCTAGTTTTCTGAAGAACCACAAAACTGTCCTCCACAGTGGCTGGACATTACTACAGTCCCACCAGCAGTGGATGATGGTTCCTATTCCTCCACATCCTCTCCAACATTTAGTGTCTGCTGTTTGTTCAATAGCTGCCATTCTGATAGGTGTAAGATGGTATCTCATTGTAGTTTTGATTTGTATTTATGAACCAACTCTTGGCCATTTTTCCTGGGTCACCAATGGCAGGGTGAACATGATCCTAGCATTCAAGTCTCCACCAGTGGGATTCTTTTTGGAATCCAGGGCCAAAAGTTCAAATTTATATTATCTGAAATGATTTTCTATTTACTATGCTTGGATATATCTGGTGATTGGTGAATTTTGTTAATGTTGGCTCTTCCTTGAGATGATAATACTTTCTCATTCTATTCTCATTTCTTTCCCTGCCCTTGGATTCCATTGTTATGAGGATGCTGGTTGGAAATAATATACTTATCATAGAGATCTTGTTATGTGTGGTAATTTATGCCAATGAGATGTGTGTAATTTCCAAAGAGGAATTTTTTACTCAGAAAGAATGAATGCCTTAATGGAAATTGTATGTTAAAAAAATTATTTCATTCCTAGAGATTATTATGTCTCAGTGTTCTACCTAGAATATAATAATTAGAATTTAGTTTTAATTTATTGTCATTATATCAGACTAATTATTTTCTTTTAGAGTGTTTGTGCCATACTATCTCTTTTTTAATCATGGATTATATTAAATCTAACCTAAACTTACACTCCATTTTAAAATAAATATTTTCTTTCAATCTGATGCCCTTTTCTGGTTATAATTTTGCAATAAAGAAATTTTCAACAGCTTAAAAAAATTCATTGTTAACCTTTTTCACATGATTGAGTATGTGATTATATATCAATAAAACTGACACAAAAACAAAAAAATTATTCAAGGACAGCTAGGAAAATACCTTCCTTGGCTGTGTCAACACAAGGATTGAGAATAATTTCTTGTTTGTTCATCTGGTTTTTCTTTTTTTATTATAACTATTTTAGAGATATTGAAAATGTTTTATACTGATTGAAGCGATGGCTGCACATCTCAGTGAATATACCATACACCAGGAAATCTACACTTTGGATAAATGGGATATTATTTTAATATGTGTCAATAAAAAAAATATTGGAGATGTCAGGACATGTACACCCAAATTGAGCCATGGATCATAGTTATTAGTGGAGTTTGAAAGATGCTCTGGACAAGTTTTAAAAAATGAACCACAATTTGATTTCCTGCTGGAGATGTGTGTATGGGACCCTTTAAGGTGTTATGCCCATTTATTTTATATGGTCATGGGTTTTGCTCTATAATTCCTGTTTATGTATGTCCATATATGAATGATATCCATCACTAAAAAATAGATTAAGAGAAATAGGGTGGTGAAGTCCAAAATGAAAGTTTGTAATTATTTATTTCTCTAATGTTGTCTTCATTTTGTTTTCATCATAGTTGTAGGCTATAATCACGTGTGCTTGGAATGGAGGGCTGTACACTCTACTTGATTTATTCGGTTCTTTTCTTTTATGAACCTTTCCTCTCCTCCATGATACCTTGTGAATAGTCCTGACCCTGTTAGTCAACTTTTGACCCTACCATTGTCTTTTCTCTCCTGTGTATGGGCAGGGTCTTTCACAAGCAATAAGCAACATTTTGAGCTGGGAGATCTTTGTTTTCTAAGTTCCTGGGTTTTTGTTTGTGTATCTGTGGAATATGCTTTCTTTATAAAAATGAGTTTGATTTTATTTCCATTACTTTCTCAAAAATTACAATATGGCATAAGAACAGTGATGTATATATGAATACCTGCATCACATTCTCTCTGCACATGAGAACAACCCAAATATGTCCAGAAAATCAGGAATGGTTTTCTTGAAACAATACTTGGTGCCTTCTAACCATTCAGTGAACCCTGGTTGCTGTAGTTTCAATCAAAAGCCATGACTACTGACAGTAAGCAGATCACTCTGGAATGTAGGAGATAAGGGCCTAATCTCAAGATAATGAGATAGGATCTAATAGTAGCTGGGTCGGGAAACATCCTGAGCTTCTATTGATTATTTTCTGTGTTAGATAAGATTTACAATATCTGCTACATGCAGGAATATAAACCCTTCAAGACTTGCTGGTTTTAGTAAAATGTAAAATGTCAAGTATTTATTGCCTTTGGATATGTGCATATTTATTTTGATTGGTCAAAACCAAACAAAAGCCACACTCTATGGTGTGGCTGGGCTCTTCTCACCATTACAGAAGGAGAGTCACCTGATCCCAGATTTTCTTCTCTTTGTTTCTTTCTCATCTGTGGCACCATTTTCATGGACCATTCCTGAACAGCAACATATGGCGCCTAACGTAGGGCTCTGAAAATGAAACCTGTCTTTCAGTCAGTGCATGGACCAAGGAGCTCCTGAGAGAAGTTTTAAAGAAAAAGAAAACACAAAAGGTAAGCTTCATCCTTGGAATCATCAGGGTAATGGGTAATCAGCAGTCAAACTTTGAAGAGTGCTCTACAGTGTTAAAAACTTTATTAAAAATCACCGGTGTAACTATTAAATCCTTGGCTTTAGAGAAACTTTTTTCTCTTGTACAGAAACATTGTTAGTGGTTTCAGCCACAAGGGCAGGATATTTTAAACTTGAAACAATGGAAGTTAATGAAGAAAGCTTTAAAAAGGGCTTATCAAAAGGGAGAAACAATTCCCTTTCATGTACGATCTTTGTGTAGTCTTATTTCTGTTTTTCTTGAACCTTTACAATCAGATGAAAATGAAGATATTAAACAGGGTACTGCTCTTGCTGGACTGACAGGAGAACAAGCTAATGATTTTAATTAAAATATATATGAAAAAATTAATGAATAGGCAAAAACAGATAAACTCATGTCTAATAAAAGGGAAGGAAAGAAAAAGGGAGTTTATGCAACTTTTCCAGTGGTCGCTATGCTGTCCACTCCAAAAGATGTTTTATTGTCTTTTGAACCGGTGTCTGCACCTCCTAAGGTATCTACTGATCCATTTTTCACAACATTTGATGACCCTCCAAAAGTTTCTCTTTTCTGCCCACACAAAAATTCTTCAATTATGAAAAGTATAGCACAGGGAAGTAGAGAAGGAGATTCAGAAGCTATGCAACTTTTTTCTACTTTTCTACTTTTCTGGTAACAGTAACTCAAATCCCAGTAGATGCTGACAGTCCCCAAGGGGGTGTATAGTAAGAGCATACTCCTATTCCTTTTAAAACTATCAAAGAATTAAAACAAGCAAGCATTCAATATGGTGTTAATTCTCCTTATCCTCAAGGATTGGTGCAAAGACTGGCACAAGCAGACAGATTAATACCCTGGGACTGGGATTTGTTAGCTTGAGCTGTTCTTAATCCCACATAATTTTTACAATTTAAAACTTGGTGGGCTGATGAAGGTAATATTGTAGCATGAAAAAATCAGCAGCAAAATCCATCAGTGCCTAATACCGCTGAACAAATATTAGGAATAGGTCAATGGGCTGGGAATCCTTGCCAAGTTCAATATGATGATATTGCCATTGTACAAGTTCAATTGTGCTGCCTAGCTGCCTGGTGATGAATCACCACCCCTGGACAGGTTTTACAATCATTTTCAAAAATTGTTCAAGGAAATTCTGAACCCTATGTTGAATTTGTAATGAGACTGGCAGATGTAGTCAACAAGGTGGTAATTCAGCCTGATCTTAAAGAAATGCTTATTCTGATGTTGGCTTTTGATAATGCTAATAGTGAGTGTAAAAGGGCTTTACATCCATTAAAGGCAAATGGAGGTACTTTACAGGATTATATAAGGGCATGCCAAGACATTAGGTCTAATACATATAACATGAATCTTCTTGCAGCAGCTATAAAGGGACATAGTCCTATGATTAACAATTTAAATTACTTTAAATTTGGGAAACCAGGTCATATGAAAAAGGATTGCTGAGCCAAAACTGGTGTGACAGCTCCATCTAGCGGCAATAATAGATCAATACCAACTCATGTGTGTCCGATATGCTGGAAAGGATTACTCTGGGCCAATGAATGCCATTCTAGATATCTTAAGACTGGCAGTCTCATTAATAAGTTGGGAAACTTATGGGGAATAGAATTATTATACCAATGGGGAGCTTATTTGAATATTCCTCACGTTTCTGATACAGCTAAACATTACTCTGGCTCTTAAGCATCTTCAAACAGAATCTAGTAAGCCCTTTAAAAATGCAGAGGCTGAGGATTCTGTTTCTGATTAGCTTGAGGCCAATTTACATCTCTATGACTATGAATGTTCTGAAAGTGACCACCCAGAACCTCCTACAGAGGCTTCTGTTACCATGGCAACCATGAAGGTTTCCCTAGGGCACTTTTCAAGCTATTAATAGCTCTTCAACTCCAGCTGTGGCTGTTAACACTTCAATTCCAGCAGCAAAGTTATAAACCTCCTACTGCTTACATAATGATAAGGCTGTGGGATGATAGAAGCTAATAAAATTAAACCACTGGAAAAGTAAAAAAAACTTAGCAATACAGTTTCCAGAGAAATTCTCAAAAGCAGTAAAATCAAAGATATATGTTTCTATTGATGTGTTGTAACTTGTTTTGTGTTTGTCTGTTTGTTCAGTGTCAGTGTATATTTTGATACCTCTGGATGGTAATATTAAATTGATGAATCAAAATTATTAAAAGAGCTCTATTCAAATGGCCAACATTAAATAAATGCTTATATTAATAAATAAATATGGGTATTAATTTAAAATAATAAAAATAGTTATAAACAAACAAAATCATTATTCTTACAAGTTTGTTTACTGTTAATAGTAATTGTATGTTGTCAGAAGTTTGCTTAGAAACACTTTCCAAAATCATTGTGGTAACTTAAGTATGGAAGGTATATAGAATGTGATTTTATTATTAAAGTAAAGAAAGTAATTTTATCCTAAGATAAAATGACTAATTATTAAAACAAAGTTAAGTTTTTTTCTTTCTCAAAGTTTCTCGTCATTAATCTGTTTTAATAAAAGTTTACACAGAGTATTTTCCCGGAATAATAAGTAGGCAAAAAAAGAAAGAGTTTTATCAAAGTAGCTTCTTATACTTTAACCTTAACATTTCCTTGAAGAAACAAGTTTTATCACTTTTAAAAGAACATAATGTTTGAACCTGCTTTCTCAAAAGGAAGCTTTATATTTAAAACTGTTACAAATAATTTGGTCTGTTACCTAGAAAAAGATAAAATACTAAAAATAGTTAAGTTCATGTGATATAAGTTGAATGAAGTATTTAAAACTGTTGTACAATTAAAAGAAATTTTCTAATTTTATAACAATTAAACTTATATGAATAAAAAGTTCCTATAAATAATTTATAAGTGTATAAATTTTCTGAAAATTTAATAATGTTTCAGTGTAATATTAAATAAAAATATACTGTTATTAATCATAATTTTAATTATATTAAAATATAATAATATGTGTTATAAAACTACCTCTCTGCCTAAAAATCAAAAGGCAGATGCCTTATCTCATTTATCTGATTTACTCCATCTCTGCTAAAAAACAAAAACTTAACAAACAAAAAAACCAAGTCTATAACTACAGAAAGAAAGCAGCCATTAAGGGCTGCCAGGGGTAGTGCATAACAGTAAATGACAGCAAATTAAAATAACACCACTGCAATGTGCAGCAGTCCCAAATATTACCAGTTTGTCACAAAAAAATTAATCTTCTTAAACAAGTCAAGCCAGACCACATTCCCATTTCTGTAAAATAACCAACAATAAATTAAGTTTTATTCAACATTGTAAGCTATAACCCCAATTCTAATTATAATGTTAACAACAAAATCAATGCAGGTAGTAAAATTACAAGTTAATCTATTGCCCCACAGCCGAAATAGGAAATAATAATTTGTTTTTACCTATGACTCAAACTATACAAAATAAAAAAAAAAATGAGGTCATTCTAATCATGCTATTAAAATCTTAAATGCACAAAAAATAAACGTTTATTCAGTGAATGTCTGCTGGTTAAAAGTCTTATTAGTTTTTGTTATATAATCTACTGTAGTTATGAATTATGTATAACATACTTTAATGATCAAAATTTAAATGCACTACATTGCATACTTAAATAATAATTTGTATGTTGTATGTATATGTAAATCTTAGTATTTTTCATATTTCAGAAAAAAAATTGGAAACTAAAATAGTAAGCAGTTCAAGGATGCTTTGCAACAAATTAAAAAAGATAAAGTTCACTTCAAAAGGTGGTGTATTCCTCCCTCGAGGAGCTGGTTACTCTCCCAGGCACTGATGCATAAACCTTAAAATATACTGCCCAAGGAATGTTGTGTTCCTTCTTGGGGAGGCTGGCCTCTTCCTCAGGAATTAGCAAAATACTCACAAGTTGGCATCTATAGTATCAAATTAATTAATCCTAAACACAGCCAACCAAAACTCTAGTATCAGTTGCTAATTCAACATTTTCCAGCTGAAAGCTAAATATTGTTAAATATATATATATATATATATATATAAAACTGCTCTATTTATGTCATTCTGTAACTTTGTTCAATATTAAATTAACCTTTTAATTGATTATGATATTCATGTTTCTGTCTATAATTCTCAGTGTAAACTTATTAAACTAAGTATACATATTAACATTTATCTTGTATCTATCAAGAGCTCTAGCCAACAATAAGCCAAGTATATCAGTGTATCCCCTGGCTTGGTAAGCATGTGAATGTATGTAAACATATTATAAAAGATTGGAATATAACAGTTAAATGCCTATTTATAAACAATAAAATTAATGTTGCAGAAACAGAAAAGGGGAGATGGAGGAGAATCTGCTAAAGACAAACTATCTAAAGCATTACTTACCTTACATTTTTTAATAGGCAGCAAATTTCTAATACCACAGCAGCAGAAAGGCAATGGAAGATTAATAAAAAGAATGAAAATGAAAAATGAAACAACCAATAAATGGGAAAAAAGAGAGGTAAAATTTTGGGGCCAAGGTTTTTCTCTTGTCATTACAGAAACAGGAAAACAGCAGTGTATCCGCTCTAGAAGAATCAAGCCTAGATTTGAAGATGCTGCTGAAACTTAAACTATGGACATGGTGGTTTATAGGTAAAGTATTAGGTCAAAGTAAGATACCATATCATAATTACACTTATTGGGCATACATAATGAACCCACCTCTTCTAGAGCTGTTGACTTGGATTTAATCAATCTCACCATTTTCCAGGATAGAAAATTGAATTTTACCTTTTATAGAATGCTGTATGCATGCAACCTAAAAATCGCAGTGTAGTTTTAACAAGGAAAAATCAAACTCAAATTTATGTTCTCATTTTCCCTTCTTTACCATATAAACCAGAAAATTTGGTAAATCTTACATGTCCTTCTCACAGCAGACTACTTAATGAGAAATGGCATATAGGTCATGGGCTTACAGATGCTGTGTTATTTAATGAATTGTAAAGGATTGGGCCCTTATAGGGATCCTGAAGTCTATTAAATACACAACCATATCTTGGTTCATTAATAATTCAACCATAATTACTAATGACAGTAATCCTTATTTTTGGAATTTTGGTAATAAAGCTCTTACTAACAGCTCAATAATTTGGAAAAATCAAGGAAGGTATATCCCACAACCATGGGACACTAAAATTAACAAAAGTTATTTGTGGAAATTATTTTTGGGAACAGGTCCAATTTTTGAATGGCAAGGCAGTAAAATTAATATTATTATTTTAAAAAGAAAATCAACTCAATTTCTTACAGTATGTGTACAAGATCCTATAGTTTTTATCATGTGAAAAGTAACTTTTGGTGAAAGGAACATTAGTTGCTCCAATTGCTTTTTATTTACATGTCTTAAGAATTCATATTAGAAGGAAAATCAAATTCTTTTTATAGCAAGAAGAAGACAAGGACTATGGTTACTGGTTCGGATGAAAATACATTGGCAGTAGTCTCCAGAATCCCAGGTGCCATGGCATCTCCATTATTTAAAAAGATCTAAAAGACTGGTTGGACTTTTAATAACTGGAATTTCGTAACTGATTGGCATCATAACCGCTGCAGCCATCACTGGCACAGCCCTGCATCAAGGAGTCCAGACCCAACAAAATGTTAAGAACTGGCATAAAAATGGTCTGAAAATTTCTATTTCAATGGTAGAAAGAAAAAAAAGTTCAAATATCATTTTGGATTGGATTAGGAATTATTGTTATTTGCATTTTAATTGTTTCTACCATCAAGGGTAAAGTTATGACATATATTCATAGAAAAAATGAAGAATTAGATCAGATAAATGCATTTATGTTAAGAAACTTAGCCATGAAAAACTAATTTTGCATTATTTAGTAGAAAGATTCTTCTAATAACCCCTTGATCTTAATACTAATTATCTGCACAAAAATATTCACTTAAGGAATCTGAAGGAGTATAAATATTAATGAACTTGCCTTCCATGTAAGAGCTCAAAGGCTTGACTTGTGACCAATGATGGGTAAGATTCTCAGAGGAGGAAAACCTAAGACAGGCACAGTCACAAGAGCCTATGGAAGAAGACAAGTGTGAAAGGAGGTCACTGTGTATCAGCTTATATAAGGGTTCCTATAGTCTTCACTGAAAAATATTTTAATAAATAAAAAAGGGGAAAATGATGGAGTTTCAATCAAAGGCCATGACTACTGACAGTAAGCAGATCACCCTGGAATGTAGGAGATAAGAGCCTAGTCTCAAGATAATGAGATAGGATCTAATAGTAGTTGGGTGGGGAAACATCCTGAGCTTTTATTGAGTATTTTGTATGTTAGATAAGATTTACAACATCTACTACATGCAGGAATGTAAACCTTTCAAGACTTGCTTGTTTTAGTAAAATGTAAACTGTCAAGTATCTATTGCATTTGGATATGTGCATATATATTTTGATTGGTCAAAAACCAAATAAAAGCCACACTCTATGGTGTGGCTGGACTCTTCTCCCCAGGACAAAAGGAGAGTCCCCTGATCCCAGGTTTTTCTTCTCTTTGTTTCTTTCTTTCTCATCCATGACCCAGTTCCTGAATGGCAACACTGGTGAAATCATATAAAACAATCTCCTATGAATTATCAATTTAAAATTGAATTATTTAAAACAGAAGGAAACACTGAGAAGCATTTCTTTTCTTCCCCTTATTATTCTCCAAGTAGTTTAATATTATTTCATTCACTCTTAGGGAGAATATCTGTTTCAGGTATTTATGTGAAAAATTCATTTGACACAAACTCATATCATTGAAGCTACTTATTTTTCAAAGCTTATTATTTAAAAGGGCAAAGAACTTTCATTTGCAATTAGCATTAACACGGTATGTGGAAAAATTCTCTTTCTCTAAGTAAAGGTTTTCATGTAGATGATAATACAGATTTAATGATTCTTTTAAAATCCATTCTTTAATGAAAACTTTAAAAAAGGTTTTCTTTGTTTTAAATACACCAAATTTGCATATGAGAGAATATCATCCTAATCTATTTTATATCTAGTTTTCTCCTCCAAACCCCCACATTCTTGTATTTGTAAATATGTGTTTCATAGCAAAATGTGTAAACTAATAAAGCATTGATGTACTCAGTCAGATAACTCACATGATTTTCCTTTAGTATCAACCCACACTTAAGTGTAATATTTCTCACAAATCATAATAAAATATCATGACATTGTTCAACCCATTCACAGACCATACTATATATGTACAAAACACATTATACATACCCTGCCTTCAACATGTCTCAATAGCTGTGTGTATTTGGTGTGTCTGTTTTAAAGACTATTATGTTTTAATTTTTTCCACATTCATGAGTTGATGGGTGGATATTTTTCATGCAAATTCCTCTTTAGAATTGCACACATCTCATTGGCATAAATTAGTACACATAAGAAGATAACTAGGAAAATCATGGTGTTTCCAAACAGCAATCCTCGTAACAATGGAATCCAAGGGCAGAGGAAGAAAAGTGAATAGAATGAGAAAGTATACTCATCTTATTGAAGAGCTATCCTTATCAAAATTCACCAGACGGCAGATACGTCCCAGCAAAGTACAATGAATAAGATTTTCAAGTAACATGAAATTGAACTTTTCATCCTGGATTTCAAAAATGCTCCCACTTGTGGTGCCTGGAACGCTAGAACCACGTTCATACTTCCATTGGTGCCCCAGGAAAAATTGAAAAGAAATGACTCCTAGCAACTTGACTTGTGTGGCTATTTTCCCTCCCCCACCACAGAATCCTAGATGGGTTTTGTCCATACAATGCCACAGAGTAATTATCTGGAGCTCGGGGCATGGAGGATGCCCTATGTTGGAAAAGACAACAACTGGAGAGAAGGCACTGTGAAAAATAGAAAAGAAAGGGAAGGAAAATGAAATAGTGGAGAAAAGAAACTAAGCTCAAATTCTCATTTGAAGAACCTTGAGGTGCTGGATCAAAATTAGCAGTAAAAGGAAAAATATTCACCAGCCAACTCACGACAGTGGAAAAAATTAAAATGCCAGAGTCTTTAAAACAGCCACAACTCATACACACAACTTTCCAGAAATGTTGAAGTCAAGGCATGGATAATCAGTTTTGTGCATATAGTATAGTCTATAACTGGGAAGAACAATGTAATGGTATTTTATCATGATCTGTTAAGAAATATTACATCCCATGTGGTGTGATGCTGAAGGAAAATTGTGTGTGTATTCTGATCCAGTGCATCAATGTTTTGTTGGTTTACACATTCTGCTAAGAAATACATATTTAAAAATGTAAGAACGTGGGGGTTTGGAGGTGAGAACTTGATATAAAACAGATTAGGATGATATTTAATGTACACAAATTTGGTACATTAAAAATAAAGAGGAA
>JAKSZT010053856.1:1553048-1642371 GCA_026826555.1 Tolypeutes matacus | reverse complement strand
ACTGGGATGGTGATGTCCACTCCAACTCCAAGTGAGAGAGGGCTTATATCCCATGGATATGGTGGGTGGGATGATCCTGCCTGCAGATGCAGGCCCTCTCCATTCCCTGGGATGGCCATTGCCCATCGTTGTCTCCTCACCAGGTGACTTGGATGAGTCCATTGAGCTGTAGGGTAGGAGTTGCAGCTCCACCTAGATTTCATGCACACCTGGCACATAGGTAGGTGGGATGCTCCAGTCTCTGGAAGTATACCTAAGAAACTCCAGCATCACATGTAGGTTTGAATAGAAGGGACTGGTGAACCATGTGCAGGGAGGGCTTATTTGAGTCTAATTCTGTCACTCTCAGGAGCACAGATTACAAAATAGAACCCACTGATAAGGCATCAGTCTCTGGGGCTATCCCCCCTTATATAAGACCAGGGTGTCTCCGGAGCTCTCAGGAACCCCACTGAGTGGGGTGATAGGCACTTAGATGTTCTATGAGCTCCTACTGAGGTGTGCGTAAGAGTTACCTCTGGGATGAACTCCCGACTCTCTTTGAAGTCTCTTAGCCACTTGAACTCATTTGTCTTTACCGTTTCCCCCTTTTATTCAAGGTCTTTTTCCAGTTGTGTTGCCAGTTGGCACTTGGGAAAAGTTTTCAATTAGCAATAATCGTAAGCAAATACACATATATGCATATATATTTATATATCATTTTACAAATGTTTGTATGTATTGTGAGAATTTTGATTTTTACCCATAATAAAAAATAAAAAAAATAAAATAAAATAAAAAAAAAATAATCTCTAGGAATGAAATAAAATCTTTTTAACTTGAAATTTCCATTAAGACATTCATTCTTTCTGAGTAAAAAATTCCTCTTTGGCAACTGCACACATCTCATTGGCATAAATTAGCAAACATAACAAGATCACTAGGAAAACCATAGTATTTCCAACCAGCAATCCTCATAAAAATGGAATCCAAGAGCAGAGGAAGGAATGAGACTAGAATGAGAAAGTATCATCATCTCAAAGAAGAACCAACTTCATCAAAATTCACCATACTCAAGATACATCCCAGAAAAGTGAAATAAGTAAACTTTTCAAGTAACATGAAATTGAACTTTGGTGGATTATGGAACACTAGAATCATGGTCATCCTGGCATTGGTGACCCAAGAAAAATGGCCAAGATATGGCTCCTAGCACCTGGCCTGGTGTTGCTTCCTTCCCTCCTCTACCACAGGGATCTTAGAAGGGTGTTCTCCATACCATGTCACAGATTAATCTTTTGGAGCTAGGGGCATGGAAATTGAGCTCTTTGGAAAAGACAGCAACTGGAGAGAAGGCACCGCTAAATTTGAAAAGAAAGTGGAGAAGAATGGAGTACTGGAGATTAGAAACTAAGCTCCAATTCTCTTTTGAAGAATCTTGCAGTGTTAGATCAAAATTAGCAGGAAATGTTAAAAATTCACCAGTCAACTCTCAGTTATGATGAAAAAAGTAAAACCCAGGAGTCTTAAAACAGACACAACACATACACACAAATCTCCAGACATGTTGACGGAAGGGCATGCATAATGAGTTTTGTATATATAGCATGGTCTGTGGCTGGGGGAACAATATCATGATATTTTATCATGATCTGTAAGAAATATTCCACCTCAGTGTGGGGTGATGCTGGAGCAAAATGGTATGCGTGTTCTGACTGAGTGCTTAAATATATTGTTAGTTTACAGATTCTGTTAAGATATATATATTTAAAAATCAAGAATGTGGCGGTTTGCAGGTGAAAATTAGATATAACTAAGATTAGGATGATATTCTCTCATACACAATTTTGGTGTATTTAAAATAAAGAAAAACTTTTTGAAAGCATTCAGTATATAACAGATGTTGAAAGAATGTTTCAATATCTATTATTGTCTAGAAATAAATCTTTACTTAGAGAGTAAGAATTTTTCCACATTCCCTTGGATCACTAATTGCAAATGAAACTTCTTCACCCTTTTAAGTAGAAAACTTTTAAAATATAATTGGCTTCTGTCATAGGAGTTCACGTGGAATGCCTTTTTCATTTACATTTTTGCAACAGATTTTCTTTCTTGCAGGGAATGTTCTCGAGTGTCGAGAGAATGTGATGCAGGTCGTTCATATATAAATCATTGCTTTTATGTCACGTTTTAATTTTTCAGAAAGTATTTGGCATGAAATCAAACTCATTCACACAAAGAAATCAGACTCCACAGATAACGAATAAAAACCCAGTAATTCAGAATACAAAGAGCTCAGAACAGCAAAATTTTCCTATGGTTTTTGAAATCCCCTGCCCACACCATGGAGAGAAAAGGCACGGGTAGAGTACATAAGTTCACAAAGAGGGACTCAGTTATTCACAAGATATCATCAGGGAGAAGAATTTTTCATAAAACACAAGAACTTTATCCATCCAGCAGAGTATATGGCCCTCCATTCTATGCACACACGATTATAAACTCCAATGAAGAAACACAAAGCTAAGATAACTTTAGAGAAATAGGTAATTCCAAGGCTTCATGTTTGAAATTCACCACCCTATTCTAATTTATCTATTTTTTTAGTGAAGGATATCATTCATACATAAACATACATAAACTTGAAGTGCAGAACAAACTCATGATCTTACAAATAAAGGGGCATAACACTTTAAAGGGATCCCATACACACATCTCCAGCAGGAAATCGAATAGTAATTCATTTTTTAAAATCATGGCAGAGCATCTTCAAACTCCACTAATAGGTATGATCAATGTCTCACCTTGGGTGTACATGTCCTGACCTCCCCCCCTATTTTTAAACAACTCTGTTTTATGGATACACTTTAAACCGATATCCTATTGATCCAATATGTACATTTCCTGGTGTATGGTATATTCACAGGGGTGTGCATTCATCTCTTCAATCAATATAAAACATTTTCAATATCTCTATAATAATTATATAAAACAAGATCATCAAAAATGAAATTTTTCCCTTCTCAATCACTGTGTTGACACGGCAAGCATAAGTGTTTTTCTCGCAGTCCTTGAAGAAATTTTTTGTTTCTCTATCAGTTTTATTGATATATGATCACATACCTCATCAACTGAACAGAGTGAACAATGGATGGCTTTTTTAAAGCTGTTGAAGAGGTCTTTACTGTAAAATTAAAATCTGAAGTGGACATCAAACGGAAATTAAATGTTAATTTAAAATGGCAGTGTAATGTTAGCTTAGATTTAATATAATCAATGATAAGAAAAAAATAGTTTGGCACAAAAACCTATAAAAGAAAATAAATAGTCTGATATAATGACAATAAATTGAAACAAAATTCTAATTATTATATTTCAGGTAGGACACTCACACAAAATAATCATTAGGAATAAAATAAAATTTTATCATGCAATTTTTATTAAAGCATTCATTCTTTCTGAATGAAAATTTCCTCTTTGTGAATCACACTAATCCCATTGGCATAAATTACCACACATAACAGAATCACTATGAAAACCATAGTGTTTCCAACCAGGAATCCTCATAACAATGGATTCCAATGGCAAAGGAAGAAATGAGAATAGAATGAGAGAATATTGTCATCTCAATGAAGAGCCAACATGATCAAAATTCAAAAGACACCATATACATCCAAACTAAGTGTAATGGATAACATTTTCAAGTAATATGAAATTGAACTTTTTGCCTGGATTACAAATTGTCCCTGTGAAGGAGCCTAGAACACTAGAATCACAGTCATCCTGACATTGGTGACCGAGGAATAATGGCCAAGATTTGGAACCTCACATTGGCCTGGTGAGGCTTCTTTCCCTTCATGCAGGGCAGGGATCTAAGAAGGGTTTTGCCCAAACAATGCAGAAGAGTAATTATTTGGAGGTTGGGAGGCATTTTTGATGGTCTCTTTGGAAAAGACTGCCACTTGAGAAATCACTGCTAAATATAGAAAGAAAGAGGAGAATAATGGAATCATGGAGAAAAAAAACTAAGCTCTATTTCTTTTTGCAGTGCCCAGTGCTGCTGATTAAAAATTAGAAGTAAAAGGAAAATATTCAACAGTCAATTCACTACTATGTGGAAAAAATTAAAACACAGGTGTCTTTAAAAAAGACACAGCACATACATACAACTCTCCACACATGTTGAAGGCAAGGCATCGATAATGAGTTTTGAGCATATGGTATGGTCTGTCTTGGGGTGGGGAATGTCATGATAGTTTATCATGATCTATAAAAAATATTCTACCATGGTGTGGTGTGATGCTGGAGCAAATTGGCATGAGTGTTCTGACCAAGTGCATAAATGTTTTGTTAGTTTACATATTCTGTTAAGATATATATATTTACAAACACAAGAATGTGGCAGTTTGGAGTTGAAAAGTAGAAGTAAATCAGATTAGGACAATATTCCCTCATAGGCAACTTTGGTGTATTTAAAATAAAGGAAAACTTTTTTAAAGTACTTGGTGGACAAGAGATTTTGAAAGAATGGTTCAATATATAATATCAGCTACAAATAAATCTTTACTTAGAGAAAGAATTTTTCCACATACCCTCTGATCGCTAATTGCAAATGAAATTTCTCAGCCCTTTTTAATAGTAAACTTGTTATATGTAAGTGGCGTCAATGGTGTGAGTCCATATGCAATGCCTTTTTCACATACATTTTTGCAAGAGATTTTCTTTCTATTTCTTAATGAAATAATATTAAACTACTCTATCTTGGAGAATAATAATGAGAGGAAAAGAAATGCTTCTGAGTGATTCCTCCATTTTTGAATAACACAACTTTAAATTGATAATTCAGAGGAGATCTTTTTATGTGACTTCATCATTGTTTACTGAATGGTTAGAAGGATCCAGCTTCTGTTTCAGGAAAACCATTCCCAATTTTCTGGACATATTTGGGTTTTTCTCGAATGCAGAGAGAATGTGATGTAGGTATCCATATATAAATCACTGTTCTCATGCCATATTGTAATTTTTCAGGAAGTATTCAAAATAAAATAAATCTCATGCTTACCAAGAAGGAAGAAACCACAGATACACAAACAAAAACCCAGGAACACAGAAAACAAACAGCTCCAAACCTCAAAATTTCTCCTATGGCTTGTGAAAGTTCCTGCCCACACCTAGGTGTAAAAAGGAAGTGGTAGCGTCCATAAGTTGGTGAAATGGGACTCAACAATTCACAAGATATCATGTGGGAGAGGAATTGTTCATAAAAGTAAAAAACCTAATCCATCAAGAAGAGTGTACAGCCCTCCATTCTTTGCACAAGTTTTTACAGCCTCCAACAATAAAGAAAAACCAAATGAAGACAACTTTAGAGAAATAGTTAATTCCAAACCTTCATGTTTGACTTTTACCACCCTCTTTCTGTCAATCTATTTTTTTAAGTGATGGATATCATTCATACATGAATATAAATAAGCTTGAAGTGTAGATCAAAACTCATGACCTTACAAAATAAATGGGTAGAACACCTTCAAAGGGTCCCATACACACATCTCCAGCAGGAAATAGAATTGTGATTCATTTTTTAAAACTTGGCCAGAGCATCTTTCAAACTCCATGTATAACTATGATCCATCCATATTCTTGGGAGTAAAAGTCCTGACATCACCACTATTTTTAAAACCAATAAGTTTTATGGATACATATTAAGCCAATATCCTATTTAGGCAATGTGTACATTCCCTGGTGAATGGTATATTCATGGAGGTGTGCATTCATCTCTTCAATCAATATAAACCATTTTCAATATCTCTAAAATATTTATAATAAAAAAAGTAAAGCCAGATGAAAAAATAAGAAATTATTCCCTTCTAAATCCCTGTGTTGACCCATCCAAGGATAGGTTTTTTTTCTGATTGTCTTTAACAATTTTTTTTGTTTATCAGTTTTATTGTTATATGGTCACATACCACATCATGTGAACAAAGTGAACAGCAAATGCCTTTTTAAAGCTATTGAAAAGGTCTTTACTCTAAAAATATGAACTGAAATGTGTATTAGTTTGAAAGAAAATGTTAATTTTTAAAGGGAGCAGAATGTTAGGTTAGATTTAATATAATCAATGATAAGAAAGTGATAGTATGGCACAAACACCTATAAAGGAAAATAACTAGTTTGATATAATGAAAATAAATTAAAACGAATTTCTAATTATTTTATTCCAGGTAGAACAATCAGACATAATAATCTTTAGGAATGAAATAAAATTATTTTCATCATGCAATTTCCTTTAAGGCATTCATTCTTTCTGAGCAAAAAATTCCCGTTTGTGAATTGCACACATCTCATTGGCATAAATTAGCACACATAACAAATTCACTAAGAAAACCATAGTATTTCCAACTGCAATCCTCATAACCTGGGAATCCAAGGGCAGAAGAAGAAATGAGAATAGAATGAGACAGTATTGTCATCTCAAGGAAGAGCCAACCTTATCAAAATTCACCAGACACCAGATACATCCCAGCAAAGTGCAATGGATAACCTTTTCAAGAAACATGAAATTGAGCTTTTTGCCCTGGGTTTCAAAAGTGCTCCCACTAGTGGAGCCTGGAAGGCTAGAATCATGTCATCCTGCCATTGGTGATCCAGGATAAATGGCCAAGAAATGGTCCTAAGCACCTGGCCTGGGGTGGCTTCTTTTCCTCTTCCACCACAGGGTTCTTAGATGGGTGTTGTCCATACAATGCTGCAGAATATTTATTTGGAGATCGGGGCATGAAAGATGGGCTCTTTGGAAAAGAGAACAGCATTAGAGAAGGCACTGCTAAAAATACAAAACAAAGAGAAGAATTGATTACTGGAGAAAAGAAACTAAGCTCTAATTCTCTTCTGTACAACCTTGTGGTGCAAGTTCAAAATTAGAAGGAAAAGAAAAAATCCACCAGTCAGCTCATGACTATGTGGAAAAAATTAAATCCAAGAGTCTTTAAAATAGACAAAACTCATACACACAATGCTCCAGACATGTTGAAGGCATGGCATGACATAGATTTTTGTACATGCAGTATGCTCTGTGACTGGGGGAAACAAAGTCATGATATTTTATCATGATCTGCAAGAAATCTTACACCAGAGTGTGGTGTAATGCTAAAGGAAAATGCTGTGTGTATTTTGACCGAGTGCATCAATGTTTTGTTAGTTTGCACGTTCTGGTAAAAAATACATATTTAAAAATACAAGAAATGTGGGGGTTTGGAGGTGAAAACTAGATATAAAACAGATTAGGATGATATTCTCTCATATGCAAATTTGGTGTGTTTAAAATAAAGAAAAGCTTTTTTAATGTTTACATTTAAAAATGGGTTTTAAAAGAATGGTTAAATATCTATTATGTCGATAAATAAACCTATACTTAGAGAGAGAGAATTTTTCCACATATCCTGTGAATGGTAATTGCAAATAAAAGTTATTAGCCTTTTTAAATAAAAAGCTTTTTAAAAATAAGTGGCTTCAATGATATGAGTTCGTGTGGAATGCGTTTTATACATAAATATCTGGTATATATTTTCTTCCTAATACTTAATGGCATAATATGAAACTACTTCAAGTTGGAAAATAATAATAATGGGAGGAAATGAAATTATTCTCAGTGTTTCCTCTACTTTTGAATAACACAATTTTATTTTAAAAACTCACAGATCATTTTACATGACTTCACCAGTGTTTACTGAATGGTTAGAATGTTCCACGTTCAGATTCTAGAAAACCATCCCTGATTTTCTGGACATATTTGGATAGTTCCTGAATGTAGAGAGAATGTGATGCAGGTATCCATGTATAAAACAATGCTCTTAAGCCACATTTTAATTTTTCAGAAAATATTTAGAATAAAATAAAACTAATTATTATAAAGCAACAGACTCCCCAGATACACGGAAAAAAACCCAGGAACTCAGAATACAAACAGCTCCCAAAGACAAAATATTCCTATGGATTTTGAAAGCCCCTTCCCAAACACTGTAGAGAAAATGCACTGATAGGGTACATGAGTTGATAAAGAGGGACTCATCTATTCACAAGATATCATGGGGAAGAGGAATGGTTCATAAATCACAAGTACCTAATCCACCCACCAGAGTGTACAGCCCTCCATTCTATACACAAAGGATTATAGCCTCTAACAATGAAGAAACAAAAATCTAAGGCAATTTTAGAGAAATAGGTAATTCCAAGCCTTTTGTTTTAAACTCACCCCCCTCTCCGAATTAATCTATTTTTTAGTGATTGATATCATTCATATAGGAACATAGATAAATTTGATGTGTAGAGCAAAACTCATGAGCCTACAAAATAAAGGGTCATAACACCTTAACGGGTCCCATACACACATCTCTAGCAGGAAATTTAATTGTCATTCATTTTTAATAACTTGGACAAAGCATCTTTAAAACTCTACTGATAAGTATGTTGCATGGCTCACCTGGGTGTACATGTTCTGACAACCTGACTATTTTTAAACACATCTGTTTTATTGATACATATTGAAACAATATCCTATTTTTCCAATGTGTACATTCTTGGTGTATGGTATATTCAAGGAAGTGCATTCATCTCTTCAATCATTATTAAACCATTTGACTATCTCTAAAAAAGTTATAATAAAGAAAGAAATACCAGATGAAAAAAGAAGAAATTCTTCACCTCTCAAGCCTTTTGTTGACACAGACAAGCAGAGTTGTTTTTCTCGCTCTCCTTGAATAATGTTTGTTTGTTTATCTATCAGTTTTCTTGATATATGATCACATACCATATCATGTGGACAAAGGGAACAATGAATGGCTTTTTTAAAGCTGCTAAAATGGTCTTTCTTTTTTCTAAAATTATAAATTGAAATGGACATTAGATTGAAAGAAAATGTTAATTTTAAAAGGGAATGTAAGGTTAGGTTTGATTTAGTATAATCAATGATAAGAAACAGTAGGGCCCCAACACCTATAAAGGAAAATAACTACTCTGATATAATAAAAATAAATTAAAACAAAATTCTAATTATTATATTCCAGCTATAACACTTGGACACAATAATATCTAGAAATGAAATAAATTAATTTTATCATGCAATTTCCATTAAGGCATTCATTCTTTCTGAGTAAAAATTCCTCTTTGGGACTTGCACATATCTTATTGGCATAAATTACCACACATAACAAGATCACTAGGAAAACCATATTATTTCCAAACAGAAATTTTCATAACAATGGCATCCAAGGGCAGAGAAAGAAAGGAGAATAGAATGAGAAAATATTGTCATCTCAATGAAGAACCAACATTATCACAATTGACCAGACACCTCATACATCCCAGGTAATTACAATGTATAACATTTTCAAGTAACATGAAATTGAACTTTTGGCCTTGGATTACAAAAGGGCTCCCCCTGGTGGAACATGGAACACTAGAATCAGGGTCATCCTGCCATTGGTGACTCAGGAAAAATGGCCAAGAATTGGTACCAGTAACTGTCTTGGCCTTTCTTCTTTCGCTTATTCATTGCAGGTATCTTAGAAGGGTATTGGCCATATAATGACACAAATTAAATTTTTGGAGCTCAGCTGCATGGTGGAAGGGCTCTTTTGAAAAGGCAGCAGCTTGAGAGAAGGTACTGCCAAAAATAGAAAAGAAAGAGAAGGAGAATGGAATCCTGGGGAAAAGAAACAAAGCTCTAATTCTCCTTTGCACTGTTGTACAGTGCTGGTTTAAAATTAGAAGTAAAAGGAAAAAAATCATCAGTCTATTCATGATTATGAGGGAAAAATTAAAACACAAGAGCCTTTAAAACAGACACACCACATACACACAACTCTCCAGATATGTTGAAGGCAGGGCATGGATAATGAGTTTTGAACTCATGGAATGTTCTGTGGCTAGGGGGAACAATGACAGGATATTTTATCATGATCTGTAAGAAATGTTGCACCACGGAATGGTGTGATGCTGGAGGAATGGTATGAGTGTACTGACCAATTGCATAAATGTTTGTTAGTTTACAGATTCTGTTAAGAAATGTATATTGACAAACACAAAATGTGGTGATTTGGTCATGAAAACTAGATATAACTCAGATTAAGACAATATTCTCTCATACACAAATTTGTTGTATTTAAAAGAAAGAAAAACTTTTTTAGAGTACTTGGTAAAAAACAGATTTTAAAAGAATGGTTAAATATCTATTCTCGTCTACAAATAAATCATTACTTAGAAAAAAAATTTTTTTCCACATACCTGTCAGGCCTAAATGCAAAGGTAATTACTTAGGCCTTTTAAATAGTAAGCTTTTTAAAAATAAGATGCTTCAATGATATGAGTTCATGTGGAATGTCTTTTTCACATAAATTTTTACAATATATTTTCTTTCTAAATCTTAATGAAATAATATTAAACTAATCTACCTTGGAGAACAATAATGGGGGAAAGAAATGCTTCTCATTGTTTCCTCCATTTTTGAATATCACAATTTTAAATTGATATTTCAGGGGAGATCTTTTTACATGACTTCACTATTGTTTACTGAATGGTTAGAAGGATACAGGTTTTGTTTCAGGAAAACCATTCCTGATTTTCTTGAGATATTTGGGGAGATTTCAAGTGCAGAGAGAATGTGATGCAGGTATCCATCTATAAATCACTGCTTTTATGCCATAATGTAATTTGTCAGAAAGTATTGGAAATACTTCTTACAAAGAAACTAGAATCCACAGATTAAGAAACAAAAACACAGGTACTCATAATACAACAGCTCCCATACCCAAAATTTCTCCTATGGTTTGTGAAAGCCCCTGCTCACACCCAGGATAGAAAAGACCCTGGTAAGGTCCATAAGTTGACAAAGATGAACTCAACTATTCACCCGATATCATGGGAATGAGAAGTGTTTCATAAAAGTCAAGAACATAATCCATCAAGGAGAGTGTATTGCCCTCCATTCTAGTCACACGTGATTATCATATCCAACTATGAAGGAAAACAAAATGAAGACAACTTTAGAGAAATAAATAATTCCAAACCTTCTTGTTGGAATCTCACCAGCCTCTTTCTCTTCATCTATTTTACAGCAATGGATATCATTCATATTTGATCATAAACAAAATGGAATTGTAGAGCAAAACTCATGACCTTACAAAATAAAGGGGCACAACACTTTAAAGTGGTCCCATATACACATCTCCAGAAGGAAATCAAATTGTGATTCATTTTTTAAAACTTGGCCAGTGAGTCATTCAAACTCCACTAATAACTATGATCCATGGCTCCCTTTGGGTGTACATGTCCTGACTTCTCCACTATTTTAAAATAAATCTGTTATATTGATACATATTAAACCAATATCCTATTTTTCCAATGTGTACTTTCCTGGTGTATGGTATATTCATGGATGTGTATTCTTCTCTTCAATCATTATTAAACATTTTCAATATCCATATAAAAATTATAATAAAGAAAAACCAGATGAACAAACAAGAAATTCACTGCTCAAACCTTTTGTTGATACAGTCAATCAGAGGTGTTTTTCTGGATCTCCTTGAACAATTTTTTGTTTATCTATCCAGTTTTATTGATATATCATCACATATCACATAATGTGAAAAAGTGAACCATGAATGGCTTTTTTAAAGCCATTGAAAAGGTCTTTAATGTAAAATTATAAATTAAAATGGACATTAGATGGAAAGAAAATGTTAATTTTAAAAGGGAATCTAAGGTTAGGTTAGATTTAATATAATCAATGATAAGAAATAGATAATTTGGCACCAAAACTTAGAAAATAATTAGTTTGATATAATGACAATAAATTTAATTAATTAAACAAAAATTAAATTAAACAAAATTCTAAGTAGTATTTCAAATAGAACACTCAGACATGATAATCTCTAGGAATGAAATAATTTTTTTTATCATGCAATTTCCATTAAGGCATTCATTTTTTCTGAGTAAAAATTCCTCTTTGGGAATTGCACACTTCTCATTGGCATAAATTAGCACACATATCAAGATCACTAGGAAAACCATAGTATTTCCAACCTGCAATCCTCATAACAATGGAATCCAAGGGCAGAGGAGGAAATAGGAAGAGAATGAAAAAGTATTGTTATCTCAAAGAAGAGCCAAGCTTATGAAAATTCACTACATACTAGATACATCCCAGCAAAGTGCAACTGTCAAGCTTTTCAAGTAATATGAAATTGAATTTTTCACTCTTGATTTCAAAAGGGCTCCTACTGGTGGAGCATGAAATGCTAGAATCATGGTCATCCTGCCATTGCTGACCCAGGTAAAACAGCCAAGAAATGGTTCCTAGCAACTGTCCTGGTGAGGCTTCTTTCTCTCCTGCAATGCAGGGATCTTAGATGGGTGTTGCCCATACAATGTCACATAGTAATTATTTGGAGCTTGGGGCATGGAGGAGGAGTGCTGTGGAAAAAACAGGAACTGCAGAGAAAGCACTGCTAAAAAGAGAAAAGAAAGAGGAAAAGAATTGACTGCTGGAGAAAAGAGAATAAGCTCTAATTCTCTTTTGAAGAACCTTGTGGTTCTGGTTCACAATTAGCAGTAAAAGGAAAAAATTTCAGCAGTCAACTCATGACTAGGTGGAAAAAATTAAAACCCAAGAGTCTTTAATAAAGACAAAACATGTAACCAAAAATCTCCAGTCATGTTGAAGGCAGAGCATGGATAATGAGTTTTGTACATATAGTATGGGCTGTGACTGGGGGGGACAATGTCTTGATATTTTATCATGACCTGTAAGAAATATTACACCTCAGTGTTGTGTGATGCTGAAGGAAAATGCTGTGAGTATTCTGACCAAGTGCATCAATGTTTTGTTCGTTTGCACATTCTGTTAAGAAATACATATTTAAAAATACAAGAATGTCGGTGTTTGGAGGTGACAACTAGATATAAAACAGGTTAGGACGATATTACCTCATACACAAATTTGGTGTATTTCAAGTAAAGAAAAACTTTTTTAAAGTTCTCATTGAAAAACGGTTATACAAGAATGGTTATGTATCTATTATCATCACAAATAAACCTTTACTTAGAGAGAGAGAATTTTTCCACATACCTTGTGAATCCCAATTGCAAATGAGAGTTCCTAGCCCTTTTAAATAAAAACATTTTAAAAAATAAGTGGCTTCAATGAGATGAGTTCATGTGGAATTCATTTTTCACATAAATATCTGGAACAGATTTTCTTCCTAAAGGTTAGTGGCATAATATTAAACTACTTCAACATGGAGAATAATAATGGGAGGACAATAAATGCTTCTCAGTGTTTCCTGCACTTTGAATAACACAATTTTAAATTGGTAATTCACAGTAATTTACATGACTTCAGCAGTGTTAACTGAATGGTTAGAAGGTTCCAGGTTCTGTTTTAAGAAAACCATTCCTGATTTTCAGGATATATTTGGGTAATCCCTGAGTGCAGAGACAATGTGATGCAGGTATCACATTGTGGTTCATTTTTAAAAAGTTGACTAAAGCATCTTTCAAACTCAAGTGATAACTATGATGCATGGCTCAACTTGGGTGTACATGTCCTGACAACCTGACTATTTTTAAGCACATCTGTTTTACTGATACATATTAAACCAATATCCTATTTTTCCAATGTGTACATTCCTTGGTGTATGGTATATTCACGGATGTACATTCATCTCTTCAATCATTATTAAATCTTTTCAATATCTCTATAAAAATTGCCATAAAGAAAGAAATACCAGATGAACAAATAAGAAATTCTTCACTTCTCAATGATGCTGTTGACAAAGCCAGGCAGAGGTGTTTTACTGGCACTCCTTGAACAGTTTTTTTAGTTTATCTATCAGTTTTATTGATCTATGATCACATACCACATCATGTGAAAAAAGGGAACAGCGAATGGCTTTTTTAAAGCTGTTGAAAAGATATTTATTTTAAAATTATAAATAAAAAATTTCAATTTAAGTGGACATTAAATTGAAATTAAATGTTAAAAGAAAAAATCCACCAGTCTACTCTCGATTGTGTTGAAAAAATTAGAACACAAGAGTCTTTAAAAAAGACACAACACATACAAACAACTCCCCAGGTATGTTGAAGTCAGAGCATGTACAATGAGTTTTGTATATTTAGAATGGTCTGTGGTTGGGGGGAACAATTTCATGATATTTTATCATGATATGTAAGAAATATTCCACCAGGGTGTGGTGTGATGCTGGAGCAAAGTGCTTTGGGTGTTCTGACTGAGTGCATAAATGTATCATTAGTTTACAGATTCTATTAAGATATATATATTTACAAACACAAGAATGTAGCAGTTTGGAGGTGAAAATTAGATATAACTCATTTTAGGACAATATTCTCTCATATGCAAATTTGGAGTATTTAAAATAATGAAAAATTTTGAAAGTACTCAGTATATAACAGATTTTGAAAGAATGTTTCAATATCTATTATCATCTACAAATAAATCTTTATTTAGAAAGAAAATTTTTCCACATACCCTCAGATCACTAACTACAAATGAAACTTCTTAGCCTTTTAAATAGTAAACTTTTAAAATATAATTGGCTTCTGTCATGTGACTTCACGTGGAATACCTTTTACACATACATTTTTGCAACAGATTTTCTTTCTAACGGGATTTTCTCGAGTGCAGAGAGAATGTGATGCAGGTATCCATATATAAATCACTGCTTTTATGTCATATTTAATTTTTCAGAAAGTATTTGGAATAAAATCAAACTCATTCACACAAAGAAAGCAGACTCCACAGATAATGAACAAAAACCCAGGATCTCAGAATACAAAGAGCTCTGAACAGGAAAATTTCCCTATGGTTTGTGAACCCCCCTGCCCACACCATGGAGAGAAAAGGCACTCATAGGGTAAATAAGTTCACAAGAGGGACAAAACTATTGACAGGATATCATGGGGGAGAGGAATTGTTCATAAAACACAAGAACATAATCCTTCCAGCAGAGTGTACAGCCCTCCAATATATGCGCACACGATTATAGCCTCCAATGTAGAAACACAAAACTGACAACTTTAGATAACTAGGTAATTCCAAGACTTCATGTTTGAAACTCACCACCCTCTTCCAATTAATCTATTTTTTAGTGAAGGATATCATTCATACATGAACATACAAAAACTTGAAATGCAAAGCAAACACATGAACTTACAAATAAAGGGGCATAACATCTTAAAGGGGTCCCATACACATATATCCAGCAGGAAATCAAATAGTAATTCATTTTTAAAAAATATGGCAGAGCATCTTTCAAACTCCACTAATAGCTATGATCGATGGCTCACCTTGGGTGTACATGTCCTGACATCCCCACCATTTTTAAAACAAATCTGTTTTATTGATATATTTTAAACCAATATCCTATTGATCCAATGCATACATTTCCTGGTGTATGGTATATTCATGGAGGTATGCATTCGTCTCTTCAATCAGTATAGAACATTTTCAATATCGATATAATAATTATAATAAAAAAGAAAATCAAGATGATCAAAAATGAATTTTTTTGCTTCTCAATCACTGTGTTGACACAGCAAGCATAAGTCTTTTTCTTGCAGACCTTGAAGAAATTTTTTTGTTTCTCTATCAGTTTTGTTGATATATGATCACATACTATATCAAGTGAACAGATTGAGCAGTGAATGGCTTTTTTAAAGCTGTTGAAAAGATATGTATTTTAAAATTATAAAATGAAATTGAAATTAAATATTAATTTTAAATGGAAGTGTAAGGCTAGTTTAGATTTAATATAATCAATGATAAGAAAGAGATAATATGGCACAAACACCTATAAAGAAAAATAATTAGTCTGATATAATGACAATAAATTAAAACAAAATTCTAATTATTATATTCCAGGTAGAACACTCAGACAGAATAATCTCTAGGAATAAAATAGATTTTTTATCATGCAATTTTCATTAAGGCATTCATTCTTTCTGAGTGAAATATTTCTCTGTGAATTGCACTACTCTCATTTGCATAAAATACCACACTTAACAGTATCACTACAAAAACCAGTGTTTTTGACCATGAATCCTCATAACAATGGATTCCAAAGGCAGTGGAAAAAATGAGAATAGAATGTGAAAGTATTGTCATCTCAATGAAGAGACATGATCAAAATTCAAAACACACTGTATACATCCCAGCTAAGTGCAATTCATGAACTTTTTTTTTTTCTTTTTTTTTTATTATGGGTAAAAATCAAAATTCTCACAATACATACAAACATTTGCAAAATGATATATAAATATATATGCATATATGTGTATTTGCTTACAAAAATGTTATTTTTTTGCCCTGGATTACAAAAGGGCTCCCTGTGATGGAGCCTGGAACGTTAGAATCACTGTCATCCTGCCATTGATGTCCGAAGATAAACAGCCAAGGGTTGGATCCTAGCAACTGGACAGGTGAGGCTTCTTTCCCTTCTTCCACGGCTGGGGGGAACAATTTCATGATATTTTATCATGATACATAAGAAATATCCCACCAGGGTGTGGTGTAATGCTGGAGCAAAGTGCTTTGGGTGTTCTGACTGAGTGCATAAATGTATGGTTAGTTTACAGATTCTGTTAAGATATATATATTTACAAACACAAGAATGTGGTGGTTTGGAGGCCAAAAATAAAATATAACTCAGATTAGGACGATATTCTCTCATATGCAAATTTGTTGTCTTTAAAATAAAGAAAAACTTTTTGAAAGTACTCGGCATATAACAGATTTTGAAAGAATATTTCAATATTTTTTATTGTCTACTAATAAATCTTTACTTAGAATTTTTCCACGTACCCTCAGATCACTAATTGCAAATGAAACTTCTTAGCCCTTTTAAATAGTAAATTTTTAAATATAATTGGCTTCTGTCATATGAGTTCACATGGAATGCCTTTTTCACATACAGTTTTGCAACAGATTTTCTTTCTTACAGGGGATGTTCTTGAGTGCAGAGAAAATGTGATGCAGGTATCCATATATAAATCGCTCCTTTTATGTCACATTTTAATTTTTCAGAAAATATTTGAGAAAAAAATCAAACTCATTCACACAAAAAAAGCAGACTCCACAGATACACAAACAAAAACCAGGAACTCAGAATACATACAGCTCTCAACCTCAAAATTTTCCTATGGTTGTGAAAGCCCCTGCCAACACTTTGGAGAGAAAAAGCACTGGTAGGGTACATAAGTTGACAAAGAGGGACTCAACTATTCACAAGACATCATGGGGGAGAGGAATGATTCATAAAACACAAGAAACTAATTCATCCAGCAGAGTGCCCTGCCCTCCATCCTATGTACACGTGATTATACCCTCCAAAAATGAAGAAACACAAAACTAAGTCAACTTTAGAGAAATAAGTAATTACAAGCCATTTTGTTTGAAACTCACCACCCTCTCCCAGGTAAACTATTTTTAGTGAAGGATATTCTTACACGAACATACATAAACTTGGTGTATAGAGGCAAACTCATGACTTTCCAAAACAAAGAGGCATAACACCTTAAAGGGTCCCATACACACATCTCAAGCAGGAAGTCAAATTGTGGTTCATTTTTTAAAACTTGGCCAAAGCATCTTTCAAACTCGACTGATAACTCTGATGCATGGTTCACCTTGGGTGTACATGTCCTGACATCCTGACTCATTTTAAACATATCTGTTTTATTGATACATTTAAAATAATTTGCTGTTTCACCAATGTGTACATACCCTGGTGATGGTATATTCACAGATGTGCATTCATCTCTTCAATCCTTATTAAACCTTTCCAATATCTCTGTAAAAATTATAATAAAGAAAGAAAGCCAGATGAACAAATAAGAAATTCTTCATTCCTCAATGATTTTGTTGAACACAGCCAAGCAGAGGTTTTTTACTGGCTCTCATAGAACAATTTTTTTTCTATGTGTTTCATTGATATATGATTACAGACCACATCATGTGAACAAAGTGAACAATGAATGGCTTTTTAAAAGCTGTTAAAACTGTCTTCATTCTAAAATTATAAAATTTAATGGATATTAGATTGAAAGAAAAATGTTAATTTTAGAAGGGAAAATAAGGTTAAGGTTAGATTTAATATAATCAATGATAAGAAATAGATAGTATGGCACATACACCTATAAAGGAAAATATTCTGATATAATGACAATAAATTTTTAAAAAAACTCTAATTATTATATTCCAGGTAGAACACCTGGACATAATAGTCTGTAGGAATGAAATAAATTTATTTTATGATGCAATTTCCATTAAGGCATTCGTTCTTTCTGAGTAAAAAATTCCTCTTTGGGAATAGCACATATCTCATTGGCATAAATAGCCTACATAACAAATTCATTAGGAAAAGCATAATATTTCCAGCCAGCAATCCTCATAACAATGGAATCCAAGGGCAGAAGTAGAAATGATAATAGAATGAGAAAGTATAGTCATCTCAAGGAAGAGTCAACCTTATCAAAATTCACCAGACACCAGAACATCCCAGCAAAGTACAATGGATAAGCTTTTCAAGGAACAGGAAATTGAACTTTTTGTCCTGGATTAGCCTGGAACACTAGAATCAAGGTCATCCTGCCATTAATGACCCAGGGAAAACACCCAAGAAATGGTTCCTTGCAAGTGGCCCAGTGTGGGTTCTTTTCCTTCTCCACTGCAGGGATCATAGATGGGTGTTGTCCACACAATGTTGCAAAATAATTATTTGGAGCTCGAGGCATGAAAGATGGGCTTTTTGGAAATGAAAGCCACTTAAGAGAAGGCACTGCTAAAAATAGAAAACAAAGAGGAGAAGAATGGAATACTGGAGAAAAGAAACTTAGCTCTAATAATCTTCTGAAGAACCTTGCAGTGCTGGATCCTTATTAGAATTAAAATGAAAAAAAAAATCCACCAGTAAACTCACGACTATGTGGGAAAAATTAAAACCCAAGAGTCTTTAAAACAGAAACAACACATGCACACAACTCTCTGGACGTGTTGAAGGCAGGGCATGGATAATGAGTTTTGTACATATAGTATGGTCTGTGACTGGGGGCAACAATGTCATGATGTTTTATCATGATCTGTAAGAAATATTGCACCTCAGTATGGGGTTATACTAAATGAAAATCATGTGGGAATTCTGACTGAGTGCATCATTATTTTGTTAGTTTGCACATTCTGCTAAGAAATACATATTTAAAAATACAAGAATGTGGGGTTTTGGAGGTGAAAACTAGATATAAAACATATTAGGATGATATTCTCTCATACACAAATTTGGTGTGTTTAAAATAATGAAAAAACATTTTTAATGTTCTCATTGAAAAATGGATTTTAAAAGAGTGTTTTAAACACAATTTAAAATTGATAATTTACAGGACATCATTTTATATGACTTCACCAGTGTTTACTAAATGGTTAGAAGGGTCCAGTTTCTGTTTCAAGAAAACCTTTCCCTATTTTCTGGACTTATTGGGTAGTTCCACGTGCAGAGAGATTGTGATGCAGGTATCGATATATAAATCAATACTCTTATGACACATTTTAAGTTTTAAGAATATATTTGGAATAAAATCAAACTCATTCTTACAAAGAAAGCAGACTCCACAGATACACGAAAAAAAAAAAAACTGAGGAGCTCATAATACAAACACCTCCCAAAGGCAAAATTTTCCTCTGGTTTGTGAAAGCTCCTTCCAACATCCTGGAGAGAAAAGGCACTGGTTGTGTACATAAGTTGACAAAGAGGGACTCAGCTATTCACAGGATATCATTGGGGAGAGGAATCGTTCATAAAACACTAGAACCTAATATATGCAGCAGAGTGTACCACCCTCCAGTCTATGCACGTGCAATTAGAGACTCCAACAATGGAGAAACAAAAAACTAACAATGGATCTTCTGTATGATCCAGCAATTCCACTGCTGGGTTTATACCCAGAAGAATTGAAAGGAAAGGCACAAACAGATATATGCACACCAATGTTCATAGTGGCATTGTTCATAATTGCCAAAAGCTGGAATCAGCCCCATTGTCCATCAACAGATGAAGGGGTAAGCAAAATGTGGTACAACTGTTAGAAGGAATAAAGTGCTAACACATAGAATAACATGGATGAATCTTGAAGACCTTACGTTGAGTGAAGCAAACCAAGCATTGAAGGATGAACAGTATATGCTTTCACTGATTTGAATTGAGGAAAGTGAGCAGGCTCTGAGAACCATTGTCTGAAAGATAGGTTAATAAAGAAGAGAGAGAGAAGAGTAGTCTATGAGCCATCACCCATATGGACATAATCTATGGTAAAGTGATAGAGCATAGTTGCATATTGAAGGATAGGACAGGTGGGCAGTAATATTACTGGGTTTGGTCATGCAGGCTTAACAGGTGGGTAGATTAGGAAGGGCAGGTTAGAATACCCAGGGCATGTAACTATGAATCTTGACATCCCATGAGTCAAGACAGTGGAGTGTCATATGCACCAGGAAATGGGGAGGAAGAAACAGAAAAGATCAAAGGGGTATTTAGTGGTCATAGGAAATGTTTTTCACTACTTTACAGTAGTGGACACAGGATATGTTAAATATCATCAAAAATATTAAACTGTACTGTCTAAATTTTAAACTATACTGTAAATCATTGACAATGTTTAGTAGCTATGCTTCATTATCTGTATAACAGTTATAACAATGCTACCTTACACACAGAAAAGGTTTTAATATGGGGAGGGGAAGGGGGAGGGAGGTTAGGTACATGGGAATCTCTAGTATTCAGTGTGTGAGGTTGCCATGACCTAAATCTTCTTTGAAAACTAAATGAAAATTTGGGAGACACTGGGGAATGAGAGGGAGAAAGTGTCACAGTACACACTGGAAATCTGAAAATGCAGTAATAAAAGGAGAAAAAATAAAAATTAAAAATAATTAAAAAGAAAATATTTTTGTTTTTTCCCATTTTCTTTTTTTGAATATCCCAATCCATTAATAATATTTTATTTTTATTACTTTTTTCTGAGTTTCCTTGTATTGTATCTCTTACATTTAAGCTTATCATTATTATTTCATTTTCCTATTAATTCTAATTGGTTATTATATGGGCTTCATCTTCAAGGAAGGTTTAGATCACAGAAGGGTTACAATGGGGCCTGCAGAGCATCATTGGTGGGGGTTGCCTGTTATGGGGGATTCATGGGAGTAAGTACATCTGAATATACATGAAAGATATGTAAAATTATTCAAATGATCGAGGGATAAGGCATTGTCATGGTGGGTAGACCATCATTCAATAATTGAGGGAATACTGAATTCCCAGCCTGGAGAGCTCTGCCACATTCTCCAAGTGAGCAGCAACAGTCCCCTGAGTGCAGGGGCAGTGTCTGGCAAAAGAACATGGCCCATTGTTGGGTTCTTGTTATTGATGACTAGCCTTATGAGTCTTTCCTCTTGTAATTGAAACTTGGCCTACTGTTATGGGGTGCCTAATGGTTGCCATCTGAGAGCCTCCTTGTTGCTCAAATGTAAGCCAAAAACAACATTTGAATGCATTACCTTCCCCCATTGTGGAACATGATTCCCAAGGATGAGCCTCCTTGGCAATGAGGTATAAATACTAAGTGCCAACTGGAAACATGACTGGAAAAAACTTGAATAAAAGGGGAAAAGGTAAAGATAAATGAGCTCATGTGGCTAAGAGATTTCAAAGAGAGTCGGGAGGTCATCCAAGAGGTAACATTCATGCACACCTCAGTCAGATCTCATAGAACACCAAAAGTGGATATCACCCCACACAGAGGGGCTCCTGAGGGCTCTGGAGACACCAGGGGCTACATAAGGGAGATAGCTCCAGAGATTGATGCCTTATCAGTGGGCCCTACTGGGCCTTTCTTATTTCATAAGAAATATATAGTATGGCACCAACAATTATAAAGGAAAACAATTTGTCGGTATAATGACAATAAAAAAAAAAAAAAAAAAACTCAAATTATTATATTCCAGGTAGATCACTAGGACATAATAATCTCTAGGAGTGAAATAAATTATTTTTATCATGCAATTTCCATTTAGGCATTCATTCTTCCTAATTAAAATTTTCTCTTTGGGATTTTCACACATCTCATTGGCATAAGTTAGCACACATAAGAAGATCATTAGGAAAACCCAAGTACTTCAAACCAGTGATCACAAAAGCAATGGAATTCAAGGTCAGAGGAAAAAATGATAATAGAATGAGAAAATATTCTCATCTCAATGAAGAGCCAACATTATCAAATTCACCAGACCCCAGATACATCCAAGCATAGTAAATGGAAAATCTTTTCAAATAAAATGAATTTGAACTTTTGGCCCTGGATTCCAAAATGTCTCTTACTGGTGGAGACTGGAATGGTAGGATCATGGTCACCCTGCCATTGGTGACCCAGAAAAATGGCCAAATTTGGTTACTAGCAATTGTCCTAGTATTTCTTCTTTCCCTCCTCCAGTGCAGGGATCCTAAATGGGTGTTGCCCATGCAATGATGCAGACTAATTATTTGGAGCTCAGGGGCATGGAGGATGGGCACTTTGGAAAAAGACAGCAGCTGTAGAAAAGACACTGCTAAAAATAGAAAAGAAAGTGGAGAAGAATGGAATCCTGGAGAAAAGAAACTAAGCTCTAATTCTGTTTTGAAGTGCTATGCGGTGCTGGTTCAAAATTAGAAGTAAAAGAATAAAAATCCACCAGTCAACTATGTGGAAAAAATTAAAACACAAGAGTCTTTAAACCAGACAAAACACATATATACAACTCTCTAGACAATGAAGGCAGGGCATGGATAATGAGTTTTGAACATATAGTATGGTCTGTGGTTGGGGGGAACTATGTAATGATATTTTATCATGAACTGTAAGGAATATTCCACCACTGTGTGGTGTGATGCTGGAGGAAAGTGGTATGAGCATACTGATGGAGTGCATAAATGTTTTGTTAGTTTACAGATTCTGTTCAGAAATATATATTCATAAACACAGGAATATGGTGGTTTGGAGATAAAAACTAGATATGACTCAGATTAGTAAGAAACAGATTTTAAAACAAAGCCAAAATATGTATTATCATCTACAAATAAATCTGTACAAGAGAAAAAGAATTTTTCAACATACCCTATCAGCATTAATTGCAAAGGAAATTACTTATACCTTTTATATAATAAGCTTTTTAAAAATAAAAAGGCTTCAATGATATGACCTCATGTGGAATGCCTTTTCCACATAAATTTTTGCAACAGCTTTTCTTCCTAGTAGTTAATGAAATAATATTAAACTACTCTAACGTGGAGCATAATAATGGGAGAGAAGTAGTACATGCTTCTCAATGTTTCCCCCCTTTTTGAACTTTCACAATCCCAAATCGATAATTCAGAGGGGATGTTTTTACATGACTTCATCATTATTTACTGAATGGTTAGAAGGCTCCAGGTATTGTTTCAAGAAAACCATTCCCGATTTTCTGGACATATTTGGGGTGTTCTCATGTGCAGAGAGAATGTGATGCAGTTATCCATATATACATCACTGCTTTTATGCCATAGTGTAATTTTTTAGAAAGTATTGGAAATAAAATCAAACTCATTCTTACAAAGAAAGCAGAATGCACAGATAGAAAATAAAAACCCAGGAACTCAGTAAACAAACATCTCCCAACCTCAAAATTACTCTTATTGCTTGCAAAAGCCCCTGCCCAATCCTAGGACAGAAAAGGCACTGGTAGGGTCCATAAGTTGACTAACAGGGACTCAACTATTCACAAGATATCATGGGGGAGAGGAAACGTTCATAAAATAAAAGAACCTAATACATCAAGCAGAGTGTACAGCCCTTCCTTCTATGCAAATGTGATTATAGCCTACAACTATGAAGGAGAGCAAAACACAGAAAACTTTAGAGAAATAGGGAATTACAAACTTTCATGTTGGACTCTCTTTCTCTTTATCTATTTTTCAGTGATGGATATCATTCATATATGAACATACATAACCTGGAATTGTAGAGCAAAACCCATGACCTTACAAAATAAAGTGGCATAACAACTTAAAGTGGTCCCATACACACATCACCAGCAGGAAATCGAACTGTGATTCATTTTTTAAAACTTGGCCAGAGCGTCTTTCACACTCCATTAATAACTATGATCCATGGCTCACCTTGGTTGTACATGTCCTGACATCTCCACTATTTTAAAACAAATCTCTTTTATTGATACATATTAAATCAATGTCCTATTTATCTAATGTTTTCATTCCCTGATGTATGGTATATTCATGGAGCTGTGAATTCATCTCTTCAATCAGTATAAAACATTTTCTATATCTCTAAAATACTTATAATAAAAAAAGATAAACCAGATGAACAAAGAAGAAATTATTCCCTACTCAATCCCTGTGTTGACACAGGCAAGGATCGGTGTTTTGCTGGCTGTCCTTGAACAAATTATTTGTTTATGTATCAGTTTTATTGATATATAACCCCATCATGTGAACAAAGTGAATAATGAATATTTTTTTAAAGCTGTTGAAAAGTTCTTTATTGTAAAATTATAACCAGAAATGGACATTAGATTGAAAGAAAAATATTATTTTTAAAAGAAGTGTAAGTTTAGGTTAGATTTAATATAATCAATAATAAAAAAGAGATAGTATGACACAAAACCTATAAAGGAAAATAATTAGTCTGATATAATGACAATGAATTAAAACAAAATTCTAATTATTATATTCCAGGTAGAATACTTTGACATAATAATGACTAAAAATGAAATATATTTTTTATCATACAATTTACATTGTCATTCATTATTTCTGAGTAATAAATTCCACTTTGGAAATTGCACATATCTCATTGGAATAAATTACCACACATAACAAGATTACCAGGAAAACCATGTTATTTCCAGCCAGCAATCCCCATAACAATGGAATCCAAGGACAGAGGAAGAAATGAGAATAGAATGAGAAAGTTTTGTCATCTCAATGAAGAGCCAATATTATCTAAATTGACCAGACACTAGATACATCCCTGCTAATTACAATGGATAACATTTTCAAGTAACATGAAATTGAACTTTTGGACTTGGATTACAAAAGGGCTCCCACAGGTGGAACCTGGAATGCTAGGATCAGGGTCATCCTGCCATTGGTGACTCAGGAAAAATGGCCAAGATTTGGTACAAGTAACTGTCCTGGCCTGTCTTCTTTTACTCCTTCACTGCAGGGATCTTAGATGGGTGTTACCCATATAATGTCATAAACTAATTATTTTGAGATCAACTGCATGGTGGAAGGGGTCTTTGGAAAAACAGCAGCTGTAGAGAAGGTACTGCTAAAAATAAAATAGAAAGAGGAGAAGAATAGAATCCTGGAGTAAAGAAACTAAGCTCTAATTCTCTTTCGCAGTGCTGTATGGTACTGGTTTAAAATTAGAAACAAAAGGAAAAAAAATCCACCAGTCTATTCACGACTATGTGGGAAAAAATTAAAACAAAACAGCCTTTAAAACAGACACAACACATACACACAACTCTCCAGACATATTGAAGGCAGGGCATGGATAATGAGTTTTGAATATACGGAATGGTCTATGGATGAGGGGATCAATGACATGATATTTTATCATGATCTGTAAGAAATAATCCACCACGGAGTGGTGTGATCCTGGAAGAAAGTGTTATGCGTGTATTTACCAAATGCATAAATGTTTTGTTAGTTTAGAGATTTTGTTAAGAAATGTATATTTACAAACACAAAATGTGTTGATTTTGTCATGAAAACTAGATATAACTCAGATTAAGATGATATTCTCTCATATGCAAATTTGTTGTATTTAAGAGAAAAGAGAAACTTTTTTAGAGTACTCGGTAAAAAGCAGATTTAAAAGAAGTTTAAATATCTATTCTTGTCTACAAATAAATCATTACTTAGAAAGAAAAATTTATTTCACATACCCTGTCAGGCCTAATTGCAAAGGTAACTACTTAGCCCTTTAAATCCTAAGCCTTTTAAAATAAGAGGCTTCAATGTTAAGAGTTCATGTGGAATGCCTTTTTCACATGAATTTTTTCTCCAAATTTTCTTTCTAAATCTTAATGAAATATTGAAGGTAGGACATGGATTATGAGTTTTATTCATATAGTATGGTCTGTGACTGGGGGAAACAATGTCATGATATTTTATCATGATCAGTAAGAAATATTACATTCAGTTCAGGTATGGTGTGATGCAGATGGAAATTCACATCAGTATTCTGACTCTGTGCATTAATGTTTTATTAGTTTGCACATTCTGCTAAGAAATACATATTTAAAAACATAAGATTGTGGGTGTTTGGAGGTGAAAACTTGATATAAAACTGATTAAGATGATATTCTCTCATACACAAATTTGATGTATTTAAAATAAAGAAAAACGTTTTTAATGTTCTCATTGAGAAACAGATGTTAAAAGAATGGTTAAATATCTATTATCGTGTACCAATAATCTTTGAAAGAGAGAGAGAATTTTTCCACAGACCCTGCACATGATAATTGCAAATGAAAGTTCTTAGCCCTTTTAATAATAAGCTTTGTAAAAATAAGTAGCTTCAATGATATGAGTTCTTGTGGAATGCATTTTTCACATAAATATCTGGAACAAATTTTCTTCCTAACAGTTAATGAAATATTAAACTACCTTAACTTGGAGAATAATAATGGGACGAAAAGAAATGCATCTCAGTGTTTTTTCCTCTTTTGAATAACACAATTTTAAATTGATAATTCACAGGACATCATTTTATTTGACTTCACAAGTGTTCACTGAATGGTTAGAAAGCTCCAGGTTATGTTTCATAAAAACCACTCCTGATTTTCAGAACATATTTGGGTACTTCCCGAGTGCAGTGAGAATGTGATGCAGATATCAATATATAAATCAATGATCTTATGCCCCATTTTAATTTTTCAGAAAGCATTGGGTATAAATCAAACTCATTCTTACAAAGAAAGCAGACTCCACAGATACACGAACAAAAACCCAGGAACTCAGAATACAAACAGCTCCCAAAGCAAAATTTTCTTATGGCATTTGAAACACCCTTCCCACATCCTGGAGAGAAAATTCACTGGTAGTGTACATAAGTTGACAAAGAGGGAATCAACTATTTGCAAGATATCATGGGGGAGAGGAATGGTTCATAAAACACAAGATCCTAATGCATGCAGCAGAGTGCACTGACCTCCATTCTATGCACACACGAATATAGCCTCCATCAATGAAGAAACACAAAATGAAGACAACTTTAGGGAAAGACATAATTTAGAGGCTTCATGTTTGAAACTCACCACCCTCTCCCATGTAATCTATTTTTTAGTGAAGGATATAATTCATACATGAACATACATAAAATTGGTGTGTTGAGTCAAACTCATGACCTTACAAAATAAAGGGCCATGACACCTTAAAATTCCCCATACACACATCTCCAGCAGGAAATTGAATTGTGCTTCAATTTTAAAAACTTGGCCAAAGCATCTTTCAAACGCGACTGGTAACTATTATGCATTGCTCAACTTGGGTGTACATGTCGTGACAAACTTTTTTTAAACTCATCTGTTTTATTGATACATATTAAACCAATATGCTATTTTTCCAATGTGTACATTACATGTTGTTTGGTTTATTCACCAATGTGCATTCATCTCGTCAATCATTATTAAAACTTTTCAATATCTCCATAAAAATTGTAATAAATAAAGAAAATCCAGTTGAACAAACAAGAAATTCTTCACTCCTCAATGATTTTGTTGACACAGCCAAGCAGAGGTGTCTTTCTGGCTCTCCAGGAAAAAATTTTTTTTTTGTTTATCTATCAGTTTTATTGATATATGATCTCATACCACATCATGTGAACAAAGTGAAAAATGATTGTTTTTTTAAAGCTGTTAAAATGTTATTTTTCTAAAATTATAAATTGAAATGGACATTAGAGTGAAAGGAAATACTAATTTTAGAAGGGAATGAAAGTTTAGGTTAGATTTAATATAATCAATGAAAAGAAATAGACAGTATGGCACCAACATGTATAAAGGAAAATAATTAATCTGATATAATGACAATAAATTAAAGTAAAATTCTAATAATTATATTACAGGTACAACACTCAGACATATTAATTTTTAGGAATGAAATATTTTTTTTTATCTTGCAATTTCCATTAAGGCATTCATTCTTTCTGAGTAAAAAATTCCTCTTTGGGAATTGCACACATCTCACCTTGGCATAAATTACACACATAAAAAGATCACTAGGAAAACCATAGTATTTCCAACCAGCAATCCTCATAACAAGGGAATCCAAGGGCAGAGGGAGAAAGGAGAACAGATGATAAAGTATTGTCATCTCATTGAAGAGCCAACATGATAAAAATTCAAAAGACACCATATACATCCCAGCTAAGTGCAATGGATAACCTTTTCAAGTAAAATGAAATTGAACTTTTCACCCTGGATTTCAAAAGGACTCCCTGTGATGGAGCCTGGAATGCTAGAATCACGGTCATCCTGACATTGGTGACCAGGGAAAACAGCCAAGAAATGGTTCCTAGCAACTGGCATGGTGTGGCTTCTTTCCCTTCTCCACCACAGAGATCTTAGAGGTGTGTTGTCCTTACAATGCTTCAGAAAAATTATTTGGAGCTCGGGAGCATAGTTGATGGTCTCTTTGGAAAAGACTGCCACTTGAGAAGGCACTGCTAAAAATATAAAGAAAGAGGAGACAAAAGAAATCCTGGAGAAAAGAAACTAAGCTCCATTTCTTTTTGCAGTACCCAGTGTTGCTGATTCAAAATTAGAAGTAAAAGCAAAATATCCAACAGTCAATTCATGACTATGTGGAAAAAATTAAAACACAGGTGTCTTTAAAAAAGACACACCACATATACACAACTCCCCAGACATGTTGAAGGCAGGGCATGGATAACGAGTTTTGAGCATATGGTATGTTCTGTGGCTGGGGGGAACAATGTCATGATAGTTTATCATGATCTGTAAAAAATATTCAACCACTGTGTGGTGTGATGCTGGAGCAAAGTGGTATGAGTGTTCTAACTGAGTGCATAAATGTTTTGTTAGTTCACAGATTCTGTTAAGATATATATCTACAAACACAAGAATGTGGTGGTTTGGAGTTGAAACTTAGATATAGCTCAGATTAGGACTATATTCTGTCATAGGCAAATTTGGTATATTTGAAATAAAGGAAAAGTTTTTTAAAGTACTCAGTAAAAAACAGATATTTAAAGAAGGGTTCAATATCTAATATCATCTACAAATAAATCTTTATGTAGAGAAAGAATTTTTCGACATGCCCTCTGATCACTAATCACAAATGAAAGTTCTTAGCCCTTTTAAATAGTAAAGATTTTATATATAAGAAGCTTCAATGGTATAAGTTTATGTGGAATGCCTTTTTCACATAAATTTTGAAACAGATTTTCTTTCTATTTCTTAATGAAATAATATTAATCTACTCTACATTGGAGAATAATAATGGGAGGAAAAGAAATGCTTTTCAGTATTTCCTCCATTTTTGGATAACACAGTTTTAAATGGATAATTCAGAGGAGATCTTTTTACATGACTTCAAATTGTTTACTGAATGGTTAGAAGGATGCAGGTTTTGTTTCAGGAAAACCATTCTGTATATCTGGACATATTTTGGTTGTTCTCAAGTGTAGAGAGAATTTGATGTAAGTATCCATATATAAATCACTGCTCTTATGCCATATTGTAATTTTTTCAAGAAGTATTCAAAATAAAATAAATCTCATGCTTACCAAGAAGGAAGAACCCACAGATACACAAACAAAAATAAAGCAACACAGAAAACAAAGAGCTCCCAACCTCAAAATTTCTCCTATGGCTTGTGAAATCTCCTGTTCACACCAAGGAGAGAAATATAACAGGTATGGTCCATAAGTTGGCAAAGAGGGACACAACAATTCACAGGATCATGGGGGAGAGGAATGGTTCATAAAAGTCAAAAACATAATCCACCAAGTAGAGTGTACAGCCCTCCATTCTTTGCACAAGTGATTAGAGCCTCCAACAATGAAGAAAAACAAAATGAAGAAACTTTAGAAAAATAGGTAATTCTAAACCTTTCAAGTTTGGCTCTCACCACCCTCTTTCTGTCAACCTATTGTTTAAGTGGTGGATATCATTCATACATGAACATAAATAAATTTGAATTGTAGATCAAAACTCATGACCTTGCAAAAGAAAGGGGCATATAAACTTCAAGGGGTCCCATACACACATCTCCAGCAGGAAAATGAATTGTGATTCATTTTTTAAAACTTGGCCAGAGTATCTTTCAATCTCCACTAATAACTATGATCCATGCATCTTCTTGGGAGTAAATGTCCTGACATTTCCACTATTTTTAAAACCAATCACTTTTATGGATACATACTAAGCCAATATCCTATATATCCAATCTGTACATTCCCTGGTGTATGGTATATTCATGGAGGTGTGCACTCATCTCTTCAATTAGTATAAAACAATTTCAATATCTCTAAAATGCTTATAATAAAAAAAGAAAAACCAGATGAACAAATAAGAAATTATTGCCTTCTCATTCTCTGTGTTGACACAGCCAATAGGTGTTTCTATGATTGACCTTGAACAACTTTTTTTGTTTATCTATCCAGTTTTATTGATATATCATCACATATCACATAATGTGAAAAAAGTGAACAATTAATGGCTTTTTTAAAGCCGTTGAAAAGGTCTTTAATGTAAAATTATAAATTGAAATGGGCATTAGATTGAAAGAAAGTGTTAATTTTAAAAGGGAATCTAAGGTTAGGTGAGATTTAATATAATCAATGATAAGAAATAGATAATTTGGCACAAAACTTATAAAGGAAAATAATTATTTTGATATAATGACAATAAATTAAATAAATTAAAACAAAAATTAAATTAAATTAAAATTCTAATTCATATATTTCAGGTATAACACTTGGACATGATAATCTCTAGGAATGAAATAACTTTTTTTTATGCTGTAATTTCCATTAAGACCTTCATTCTTTCTACGTAAAAAATTCCTCTTTGGTAATTGCACACATCTCATTGGCATAAATTAGCACACATATCAAGATCACTAGGAAAACCATAGTATTTCCAAGCTGCAATCCTCATATCAGTGGAATCCAAGGGCAGAGGAAGAAATGGGATTAGAATGAAAAGTATTGTCATCTCAAGGAAGAGCCAAGCTTATCAAAATTCACTAGACATCAGATACATCCCAGCAAGATGCAATTGTTAAGCTTTTCAAGTAACATGAAATTGAACTTTTTGCCATGGATTTCAAAAGGGCTCCCACTGATGGCACCAAGAATGCTAGAATCACAGTCATCTTGCCATTGGTGCCCGAGGGAAAAGGGTCAAGAAATGGTTCCTAGCAACTGGACTGGTGTGGCTTCTTTCCATACTCCACCGCAGGAATCTTAGATGGTTGCTATCCATAAAATGCAGAAGAGTTATTATTTTGAGCTCAGGGCACAGAGGATGAGATCTTATGAAAAATCAGCAAGTGGAGAGAAGGCACTGCTAAAAATAGAAAAGTAATGGAAGAAAATGTAATACTAGAGAAAAGACACAAAGCTCTAATTCTCTTCTGAAGAGCCTTGCATCACTGGTTCAAAATTAGAAGTAAAAGGAAAAAAATCCACCATTCAACTCATGATTTTGTAGAATAAATTAAACACCAAGAGTCTTTAAAGAAGATATAGCACGTACACACAATTCTCTGGCCATGTTGAACGCAGGGCATGGATAAGGAGTTTTGTACATATAGTACGGTCTGTGATGGGGGGGAAATTTTCATGATATTTTATCTGATCTGTAAGAAATATTACACCTCAGTATGGTGTGATGCTGAAAGAAACTGGTGTGAGTATTCTGACAGAGTGCATCAATGTTTTGTTACTTTGCACTTTCTGCTAAGAAATACATATTTTAAAATGTAAGAATATAGGGGTTTGGAGGTGAAAACTAGGTATAAAACAGATTAAGATGATATTCTCTCATATACAAATTTGCTGTATTTAAAATAAAGAAAAACTTTTTTAAAGTTTTCAATGAAAAACGGATTTTAAAAGAATGGATAAATATTTATTATCACTTAAAAGTAAACCTTTACTTAAAGAGAGAAAATTTTTCCACATATGCTGTGAATGCTAATTTTAAATGAAAGCTCTTAGCCCTTTTAAATTATAAGCTTTTTAAAATAAGTGGCTTCAATGATATGAGTTTGTGTGCAATGCATTTTTCACAAAAATTTCTGTAAAAAATTTTCTTCCCAATTGTTAATGAAATAATATTAAATTACTTCAACATGGAGAATAATAATGGGAGGAAAAGAAATGCTTCTCAGTGTTTTCTCCACTTTTGAACAACACAATTGTAAATCGATAATTCACAGGAAATTGTTTTACATGACTTCACCAGTGCTTACTGAAAGGTTAGAAGGCCCAAGATTCTATTTCAAGAAAATCATTCTTGATTTTCTGGATATATTTGGGTAGTTCCTGAGTGCAGAGAGATGTTGATGCGGTATCCTAATATAAATCAATGCTCTTATGCCACATTTTAATGTGGGAATAAAATATATTGGGAATAAAATCAAACTCATTCTTACAAAAAAAGCAGACTCCACAGATACACGAACTAAAACCCAGGAACTCAGAATACTAACAGCTCCCAACCACACAATTTTTCTATGGAGTGTGAAAGCCCCTGCCCAAACCCTGGAATGAAAAGGTACTGGTAGGGTCCATAAGATGACAAAGTGTGACTCAACTATTCACAAGATATCATGGGAGAGAGGAATGGTTCATAAAACACAAGAATCTAATACATCAAGCTGAGTATACCACATTCCATTCTATGCACATGCGATTATAGCCCCCAACTATGAAGAATAACATAAGTAAGACAACTTTAGAGAAATAGGTAATTCTGAGCCTTCATATTTGACACTCACCACCCTCTTCACCTTAATCTATTTTTAAGTGATGGATATCATTCATACAGGAACATACATAAATTTGGTGTGCAGAGTAAAATTCATGACCTTACAAAATAAAGGGGCATAATAACTTAAAAGGAGCCATACACACATCTCCAGCAGGAAATCAAATTGTGGTTCATTTTTTATAACTTGGCCAGAGAATCTTTCAAACTTGACTAATAATTATGATGCAGAGCTCACCCTGTGGGTACATGTGCTGATCACCTAACTTTTTAAACACATCTGTTTTATTGATACATATTAAACCAATATCCTATTTTTCCAATGTGTACTTTCCCTGGTGTATGGTATATTCATGGATATGCATTCATCTCTTCCATCATAATGCAATGCTTTAATTATCTCTATAAAAATTATAGTAAAGAAAGAAAAACCAGATGAACAAACAAGAAATTCTTCACTTCTCAATCCTTTTATTGACACAACCAAGCACAGGTGTTTTTCTGGTTCTACATCAACAATTTTTTTGTTTATCGGTTTTACTGAAATGTAATCACATACCACATCATGTGAACAAAGTGAACAATGAATCACATTTTTAAAGCTGTTGAAAAGATCTTTATTGTAAAATTATAAATTGAAACGGAAAATAGATTGAAAGAAAATGTTCATTTTAGAAGGGAATGTAAGGTTTGGTTACATTTAATACAATCAATGATAAGAATTAGATAGTATGGCACAAAATCTATAAAAGAAAATAATTAGTTTGATATAATGACAATAAGTTAAAACAAAAATTTAATTATTAAAATCCAGGTAGAGCACTGGGACATAATAATCTCTAGGAATGAAATACTTTTTTTTTTATCATGTTATTTCCATTAAGGAATCCATTCTTTCTAAGTAAAAAATTCCTCTTTGGGATTGCACACATCTCATTGGCATAAATAAACACACATAACAAGATCACTAGGAAAACCACAGTATTTCCAAACAAAAATCTGCATAACAATGGAATCCAAGGGCAGAGGAAGAAATGAGAATAGAATGAGAAAGTAATGTCATCTCAAGGAAAACCAAACTTATCAAAATTCACCAGACACCAAATACATCCCAGCATAGTAAATGAAAAATATTTTCAAATAACAAGAATTTGAACTTTTGGCCCTGGATTCCAAAATGTCTCTGACTGGTGGAGACTGGAACACTAGGATCATGGTCACCCTGCCTTTAGTGGCCCAGGAAAAATTGCCAAATGTTCGTTCCTAGCAACTCTCCTAGCCTCTCTTCTTACCACTGCAGGGATCTTGGCTGGGTGTTGCCCATACAGTGATGCAGACTAATTATTTTGTGCTCAGGGACTCTGAGGATGGGTTCTTTGGAAAAAGACAGCACCTGGAGAGGACTCTGCTAAAAATAAAAGGAAAGAGGAGAAGAATGAAATCCTGGAGAAAAGAAAATAAGCTCTAATTCTCTTTTGAAGTGCTGTGCAGTGCTGGTTCAAAATTAGTAGTAAAAGACAAAAAAATCCACCAGTCAACTCCCGACTGTGGAAAAAATTAAAACACAAGTATCTTTAAAACAGACACAATGCATATATACAACTCTCCAGACATGATTAAGGCAGGGCATAGATAATGAGTTTTGAACATATAGTATGGTCTGTTGTTGTGGGGAACAATGTCATGATATTTTATCATGATCACCATGAAATATTCCACCAACATGTGGTGTGATGATGGAGGAAAATGGTATGAGTATACTGACGGAGTGTATAAATATTTTGTTAGTTTACAGATTCTGTTCAGAAATATATATTTATAAACACAGCAATATGGTGGTTTGGAGATGAAAACTAGATATAACTCAGATTTGGACGATATTCTTTCCTAAACAAATTTGGTGTATTTAAAATAAAGAAAACCTTTTAAAAAGTACTTAGCAAAAAACAGATTTTAAAACAATGGGTAAATATCTATTATCATCTAGAAATAAATCTGTACTTGGAAAGAAAGAATTTTTCTACATACCCTGTTGGAATTAATTGCAAAGCAAATTCCTTAGAACTTTTAAATATTTAGCTTTTTAAAAATGAAAAGCTTCAATGATATGAGTTTGTGTGCAATGCCTTTTTCACATGAATTTTTGGAACAGATTTTTTCCTAATAGTTAATGAAATAATATTAAACTACTCTAACTTGGAGCATAATAATGGGAGAAAAATTAATGCTCCTCAGTGTTTCCCCCCTTTTTGAATAATCACAATCCTAAATTGATAATTGAGAGGGGATGTTTTTACATGAATTCACCATTGCTTACTAAATGGTTAGAAGGCTCCAGGTATTGTTTCAAGAAAACCATTCCTGATTTTCTGGACATATTTGTGTTGCTTTCATGTGCAGAGAGAATGTGATGCAGGTATCCATATATACATAAGTGCTCTTATGCAATAATACAATTTTTGAGAAAGTATTGGAAATAAAACGCAACTCATTCTTACAAAGAAAGAAGAATCCACAGATAAACAAACAAAAACCCAGGAACTCAGAAAACATACATTTCCACCTCAAAATTTCTCCTATTGCTTGTGAAAGCCCCTGCCCAAACCCAGGAGAGAAAAGGCACTGGTAGGGTCCATAAGTTGACTAACAGGGACTTAACCACTCAAAAGCTATGATGGGGGAGAGGAAAGGTTCATAAAAGAAAAGAACCTAATACATCAAGCAGAGTGTACAGCCCTCCATTCTATGCACACGTGATTATAGCCTACAACTCTGAAAAAAAAATCTAAACAAAGACAACTTTAGAGAAATAGGTAATTACAAACACTTATGTTGGACTCTCACCACCCTCTTTCTCTTAATCTATTTTTTTGTGATGGATATCATTCATATATGAACATATATAAACTGGAATTGTAGAGCAAAACCGATGGTCGTACAAAATAAAGGGGCATAGCACATTAAAGTGGTCCCATGCACACATCTCCAGCAGGAAATTGAACTGTGATTCATTTTTTAAAACTTAGCATGAACGTCTTTAAAACTCCACTAATAACTATGATCCATGGCTCACCTTGGTTGTACATGTCCTGACATTTCCACTATTTTTAAAACAAATCTGTTTTATTGATACTTATTACACCAATATCTTATTTATCCAATGTGTACAATCCGTGGTGTATGGTATATTCACAGAGGTTTGCATTCTTCTCTTAAATCAGTATAAAACATTTTCAATATCTCTAAAATACTTATAATAATAAAAATAAAAACCAGATGAACAAACAATTAATTATTTCTTTCTCAATCTGGTGTTGACAAAGCCAAGGATAGGTGATTCCCTGGCTGTCCTTGAACGAATTTTTTTTTATTATGTATCAGTTTTATTGATATATAATCACATACCACATCATGTGAACAAAGTAAATAATGAATAGTTTTTTGAAGCCGTTGAAAATATCTATATTGTAAAATTATAACAAGAAATGGACATTAGAATGAAAGAAAACATTTATTTTAAAAGGGAGTGTAAGTTTAGGTTAGATTTAATATAATCAATGATAAAAAACGAGATAGTATGGCACAAACACCTATATAGGAAAATAATTAATCTTGATATAATGACAATGAATTAAAACAAAATTTTAATTATTATATTCCAGGTAGAAAACTTGGACATAATCACTAAAAATGAAATCTGTTTTTATCATACCTTTTACAATAAGGCATTCATTCTTTCTGAGTAAAAAAATTCCTCTTTGGAAATTGCATTCATCTCATTGGCATAAATTACCACACATAACAAGATCACTAGGAAAACCATATTATTTCCAGCCAGCAATCCTCAAAACAATGGAATCCAAGGGCAGAGGAAGAAATGAGAATAGAAGGAGAACGTATTGTCATCTCAATGTACAGCCAACATTGTCAAAATTGACCATACACTAGATAAATCCAAGCTAATTACAATGGATAACATTTTCAAGTAACATGAAATTGAACTTTTGGCATTGGATTATAAAAGGGCTACCACAGGTGAACTTGGAATGCTAGGATCAGGGTCATCTTGCCATTGATGACTCAGGAAAAATGGTCAAGAGTTTGTACCAGTAATTGTCCTGGCCTGTCTTCTTTCCTCCTCCACTGCAGGGACCTTAGATGTGTGTTGTCCATATAATGTCACAAACTAATTATTTGCAGCTCAGCTGCATGTTGTAAGGGCTCTTTGGAAAATACAGCAGCTGTAGAGAAGGTACTACTAAAAATAAAACAAAATGAGGAGAATGATGGAATCCTGGAGAAAATAACCTAATCTCTAATTTTCTTTTGCAGTGCTGTATGGTGTAGGTTTAAAATTAGAAGTAAAAGGAAAAAAAATCCAGCAGTCTATTCACGACTATGTGGGAAAAAATTAAAACACAGGGGCCTTAAAACAGACAGCCTACATACACACAACTCTCCAGAAATGTTGAAGGCAGGGCATGGATAATGAATTTTGAACATAAGGAAAGGTCTGTGGTTTGGGAGAACAATGTCATGATATTTTATCATGATCTGGAAGAAATATTCCACCACGAAGTGGTGTGGTGCTGGAGGAAAGTGGTATGAGTGTACTGACTGAATGCATAAATGTTTTGGTAGTTTAGAGGTTCTGTTAAGAAATGTATATTTACAAACACAAAATGTGGCGATTTGGTTGTGAAAACTTGATATAACTCAGATTAAGATGATATTCTCTCATATGCAAATTTCTTGTATTTAAAAGAAAGAAAAAAATTTTTAGAGTACTCGGTAAAAAACAGATTTAAAAGAATGGTTAAATATCTATTCTCTTCTAAAAATAAACCATTACTTAGAAAGAAAAATTTATTCCACCTACCCTGTCTGGCCAAATTGCAAAGGTAATTACTTAGCTCTTTTAAATAGTAAGCTTTTTGAAAATAAGAGGCTTCAATGATATGAGTTCATGGGGAATGATATTTTCACATAAATTTTTGCAACAGATATTCTTTCTATTTTTTAATGAAGTAATATTAAACTACTCTACCTTAGAGAACAATAATGGGGGAAAAGAAATGCTTCTCAGTGTTTCCTCCATTTTTGAATATCAAAATTTAAATTGATAATTCAAAAGAGATAGTTTTACATGGCTTCACTATTGTTACTCAATGCTTAGAAGGATCCAGGTTGTGTTTCAGGAAAATCATTCACAATTTTCTGGAGATATTTTGGTTGAACTCGAGTGCAGTGAGAATGTGATGCAGGTATCCATATATAAATCACTGTTCTTATACATGTTGTAATTTTTCAGAAAGTATTGGAAATAAATCAAACTCATTTTTATGAAGAAACTGGAATCCACAGATTAAGAAACTAAAACACAAGAACTCAGAATACAAACAGCTCCCAAACTCAAAATTTCACCTATGACTTGTGAAAGCCCCTGGTCACACTCAGGATAGAAAAGGTCCTGGTAAGGTCCAAAAGTTGACAAAGAGGGACTCAACTATTTACATAATGTCATGGGGAAGAGAATTGTTACAGAAAAGTCAAGAACGTAATCCATCAATGAGAATGTACTGCACACCTTTCTAGTCATATGTGATTATCACATCCAACAATGAAGAAAAGCAAAACGAAGACATTAGAGAAAAAAGTAATTCCAAACCTTTTGGTATGACTCTCACCATCCTCTTGCTCTTAATCTATTTTTCAGCTATGGATACCATTCATATATGAACATTAATAAACAGGTATTATAGAACAAAACCCATGACCTTACAAAATAAAGGGGCATAACAACTTAAAGGGTTCCCATACACATATCTCCAGCAGGAAATCAAATTGTGATTCATTTTTTAAAACTTGGCCTGAGCGTCTTTCAAACTCCACTAATAACTATGATTCATGGCTCACCTTGGGTGTACATGTCCTGACAACATATTTTTTTTTTTTTTTTTTTTTTAAAGATTTTATTTATTTATTCATTTATCCCCCTCTTGCTGCTTGTGCTCGCTGGGTCAGCTAACCACGCCGCGCGGGCGGGCTTGCCTTCACCAGGAGGCCCCGGGAACCGAACCCGGGGCCTCCCATATGGTAAACGGAAGCCCTACTGATTGAGCCACAGCCGCTTCCCCTAACTGACAACATATTTTTAAACACATCTGTTTTATTGATACATATTAAACCAGTATCCTATTTACCCAAGGTGTACTTTCCCTGTTGTATTGTATATTGATGGATGTGCATTAATCTCTTCAATCATTATTAAACCTTTTCAATATCTCTATAAACATTGTAAAAAAGAAAGAAAAAAGAGATGAACAAACCCGAAATTCTTCACTTCTCAATGATTTTGTTGACACAGCCAAGCAGAATTGTTTTTCTGGCTCTCCTTGAACATCGTTTTTTGTTTATCTTTCAGTTTTATTGATATAGTATCAGTACCACATCATATGAAAAAAGTGAACAATGAATAGTTTTTTTAAAGCTCTTAAAAATGTCTTTATTCTAAAATTATAAATTGAAATGGACAATGTATTGAAAGAAAATGTTAATTTTAGAAGGAAATTTTAGGTTAGGTTAGATTTAATATAATCAATGATAAGAAATAGATAGTATGGCTCCAGCACATATAAAGGAAAATATTCAGTCTGATATAATGACAGTAAATTAAAGTAAAATTCAAATTATTATATTCTAAGTACAACACTCAGACATAATACTCTATAGGAATGAAATAATTTTTTTATCATGCAATTTCCATTAAGGCATTCATTCTTTCTGAGTAAAAAAATCCTCTTTGGGAATTGCACACATCTCATTAGAATAAATAAGCACACATATCAAGACCACTATGAACACCATCGTATTTCCAACCAGCAATCCTCATAACAATGGATTCCCGGGGTAGAGGAAGGAATAAGAATAGAACAAGAAAGTATTGTCATCTCAAGGAAGAGCCAACCTCATCAAAATTCACCAGGCACCAGATACATCCCTGAAAAGTGCAATGGATAAGCTTTTCAAGTAACATAAAATTTAACTTTTCACCCTGAATTTCAAAAGGGCTCCCAGTTGTGGAGCCTGGAATGCTAGAATCACGGTCATCCTGCCATTGGTGACTCAGGAAAACCACCAAGAAATGGTTCCTAGCAAATGGTCTGATGTGGCTTCTTTCCCTCCTCCCCTTCAGGGATCTTAGAAAGGTGTTCTCCACACCATGACACAGACTAATTATTTGGAGCTTGGGGCATGGTAGATGAGCTCTTTGGAAAAGACAGCAACTGGAGAGAAGGCACTGCTAAAAATAGAAAAGAAAGTGGAGAAAAATGGAATACTGGAGGATAGAATCTAAGCTCCAATTCTCTTATGAAAACCTTGCAGTATTGATTCAAAATTAGAAGGAAAAGGAAGAAATCCACCAGTCAACTCTCGATTAGGTTGGAAAAAAAAATCCCAAGAGTCTTAAAACAGACACAACACATACACACAATACTCCAGACATGTTGAAGGTAGGGCATGTATGGAGTTTTGTATATATAGCATGGTCTGTGCTGGGGGGAACAATTTCATGATATTTTATCATGATCTGTAAAAAATATTCCACCACAGTGTCATGTGATGCTGGAGCATAGTGGTATGTGTGCTCTGACTGAGTGCATAAATCTATTGTTAGTTTATAGATTCTGTTAATATATATATATATATATATTTAAAAATAAAAGAATGTTGTGCTTTGTAGGTGAAAATTAGATATGACTCTGATTGGGAATATAGTCTCTCATGCACAAATTTGGTGTATTTAAATAAAGAAAATATTTTTGAATGTACTCGGTATATAACAGATTTTGAAAGAATGTTTCAATATCTATTATCATCTACAAATAAATTTTACTTAGAGAGAAAGAAGTTTTCCACATACCCTTGGATCACTAATTGGAAATGAAACTTCTTAGCACTTTTATTTTTTTTTTTTTTAAGATTTTATTTATTTATTCATTTATCCCCCCCTTGCTGCTTGTGCTCGCTGGGTCAGCTAACCACGCCGTGCGGGCGGGCTTGCCTTCACCAGGAGGCCCTGGGAACTGAACCCGGGGCCTCCCATATGGTAAACGGGAGCCCTACTGATTGAGCCACAGCCGCTTCCCAAGCACTTTTAAATAGTAAACATTTTATATATAATTGGCTTCTGTCATATGAGTTCACGTGGAATGTCTTTTTCACAAATATTTTTGCAACAGATTTTCTGTCTAACAAGGGATGTTCTCGAGTGCAGAGAACATGTGATGCAGGTATCCATATATAAATCACTGATTTTAGGTCACATTTTAATTTTTCAGAAAATATTTGGAATAAAATCAAACTAAGATAAGGACTATATTAGTATTAAGATTTTGACAACATTGTTTCATAATTTGTAACAAATATCTCAAAATGCAAGCTGTGGTGGTGGGTGGCTATATAGGAGCTCTGTAGGATATTATGCATGTTTGCTTTGTAAATTCACATCTTTTCTAGACACATATTTTAAGTATGTTCATGTAAAAATGATATATTAATAATAATAGGGTGGGTTGGGGGAAGGATATTTTGGTCAGCAGTAATATTTTGAGTATGCTCTTTAATCAATAGTTTAAACTGCTTTACAAAAATCCAAGGTATTGATGGTAGGGTGAGGTATGCAAGTCTTGTGTGATGTTATGTATGTTTGTTTTATAAGCTCATAATTATTACTTTACATTTATTGTTTATGTATGTGTATGAGTGACATACTTCATAAATTTTTAAAAATGAAAAAAAAAAACAACCTCATTCTTACAAAAAAGCAGACTCCACAGAAACACAAACAAAAACCCAGGAACTCAGAATACAAACAGATTCCAACAGCAAAATTTTCCTATGATTTGTGAAAGCCCCTCTCCATGACCTGGAGAGAAAAGGCACTGGTAGGGTAAATAAGCTGACAAAAGGGATTCAACTATTCACAAGATATCATGGGGGAGAGAAAAGGTTCTTAAAACACAAAAACCTAATCCATGCAGCAGAGTGTACCACCTACCATTCTATGTGCAAGTGATTATAACCTCCAAACAATGAAGAAACAAAAAACTAAGAGAACTTTAGAGAAATAGGTAATTCCAAAATTTCATGTTTGACTCTCACCACACTCTCTTAATCTCCTTTTTAGTGATGGATATCATTCATACATGAACATACATAAACTTGATGTGCAGAGCAAAATTCATGACCTTACAAATAAAGGAGCATAACACCTTAAAGTGGTCTCATACACGCATCTCCAGCAAGAAATTGAATTGTGATTCAATTTTTAAAAACATGGCAGGCCATCTTTCAAACTCCACTAATAGCTATGATCGATGGCTCACCTTGGGTGTACATGTCCTACAGCCCCACCATTTTTAAAACAAATCTGCTTTATTGATACATTTTAAAACAATATCCTATTGATCCAATGTGTACATTTCCTGGTTTATGGTTTATTCACGGAGGTGTGCATTCATCTCTTCAAAAAGTATAAAACATTTTCATTATTTCTATAATAATTATAAGAAAAAAAGAAAATCAAGATGATCAAAAATGAAAATTTCCCCTTATCAATCACTGTGTTGACACGGCAAGCATAAGTGTTTTTCTTGCAGTCCTTGAAGAAAAGTTTTTGTTTCTTTATCAGTTTTATTGATATATGATCACATACCACATCAAGTGAACTGAGTGATCAATGAATGACTTTTTTAAAGCTGTTGAAAATGTCTTTATTATAAAATTATAAACTGAAGTGGACATTAGATTGAAATTAAATGTTAATTTAAAATGGCAGTGTAATGTTAGGTTAGATTTTATATAATCAATAATAAGAAAGAGATAGTTTGGCACTAAAACCTATGAAGGAAAAGAATTAGTCTGACATAATGACAATAAATTAAAACAAAATTTTAATTATTATATTACAGGTAGAACACTCAGAAAAATTTCTAGGCATAAAGTAAATTCTTTTTATCATGCAATTTTTATTAAGGCATTCATACTTTCTGAGTGAAAAATTCCTTTGTGAATCACACTAATCTCCTTGGCATAAATAACCACACAAAACAGGATCCCTATGAAAACCAAATTGTTTCAAACCAGGAATCCTCATAACAATGGATTCCAAGGGCAGAGGAAGATGAGAATAGAATGAGAAATTATAGTCATCTCAATGAAGAGAAAACATGATCAAAATTCAAAAGACACCATGTACATCCCAGTTAAGTGTAATGGATAACCATTTTAAGTAACATGAAATTGAACTTTTTGCCCTGGATTACAAAAGGGTCCCTGTAATGGATCCAGGAATGCTAGAATCACTTTCATCCTGCCATTTGTGACTGAGGAATAACTCCCTAGAATTGGATCCTAGCAACTGGCCTAGTGAGGCTTTTTTTGCTTCCTCCACCGCAGGGATCTAAGAAGGGTTTTGCCCAACCAATGCAGGAGACTAATTATTTGGAGCTCCAGGGCATAGTTGATGGTCTCTTGGGAAAATATTCCCACTTGAGAAGGCACTGCTAAAAATAGAAAAGAAAGAGGAGAAGAGGGAATCCTGGGTAAAAGAAACTAAGCTCTATTTATTTTTGCAATACCCAGTGTTGTTGATTCAAAATTAGAAGTAAAAGCAAAATATCCAACAGTCAATTCAGGACTGTTAGAAGGAATAAATTAAAACACAGGTGTCTTTAAAAAAGACACGCCACATACAACCAACTCTCCAGACATGTTGAAGGCAGGGCATGGATAATGAGTTTTGAGCATATGGTATGGTCTGTGGTGGGGGGAACAATGTCATGATAGTTTATCATGATCTGTAAAATATATTCCACCATGGTGTGGTGTGATATTGGAGCAAATTGGTATGACTGTTCTGACGGAGTGCATAAAAGTTTTGTTAGTTTACAGACTCTGTTAAAATAAATATATATTTACAAACCAAAGAATGGGGCAGTTTTGAGTTTAAAATTGGACATAACACACATGTGGGTGATATTCTCTCATAGGCAAATTTGGTGTATTTAAAATAAAGGAAAACTATTTTAAAGTACTCAGTAGATAGATTTTGAAAGAATGATTCAATATATAATATAATCTACAAATAAATCTTTATTTAGAGAAAGAATTTTTCCACATAATCTCTGATTGCTAATTGCAAATGAAAGTTCTTTGCCATTTTAAATAGTAAACTTTTTATATATAAGAGGCTTCAATGGTATGAGTTCATGGGGAATGCCTTTTTCACATATTTTTGCAACAGATTTTCTCTCTATTTCTTAATGAAATAATATTAAACTACTCTACCTTGGAGAATAACAATGGGGGAAAAAGAAATGCTTCTCAGTGATTCATCTATTTTTGAATAACACAATTTTAAATCAATAATCCAGAGGAGATCTTTTTATGTGACTTCCCCATTGTTTACTGAATGGTTAGAAGGATACAGATTTTGCTTCAGGAAAACCATTCCCAAATTTCTGGGCATATTTGGGTTGTTCTTGAATGCTGAGAGAATGTGATGTAGGTATCCATATATAAATCACTGTTCTTATGCCATATTGTAATTTTTCAGGAAGTATTCAAAATAAAATCAAACTCATGCTTACCAAGAAGAAAGAACCCACAGATACACACACACACACACACACACAGGAACACAGAAAACAAACAGCTCCCAATTCCAAAATTTCTCCTATGGCTTGTGAAAGCTCCTACCCTCACCCAGTAGAGAAACAGAACTGGTATGGCCTATAGGTTGGCAAAAAGGGACTCAACAATTCACAAGATATCACGGGGAAGAGGAATGGTTCATAAAACACAAGATCCTAATCCACCAAGTGGAGTGTACTGCCCTCCATTCTTTGTGCAAGGGATTACTGCCTCCAACAATGAAGAAAAACAAAATTAAGACAACTTTAGAGAAGTGGGTAATTCCAAAGCTTCATGTTTGACACTTACCACCCTCTTTCTGTCAATCTACTTTTAAGTGCTGGATATCATTCATATATGAACATAAACTTGAAGTATAGATCAAAACTCATGACTTTACAAAAGAAAGGGCAGAACACCTTCAAGGGGTCCCATACACACATCTCCAGCAGGAAATTGAATTGTGATTCATTTTGTAAAACTTGACCAGAGCATCTTCCAAACTCCACTAATAACTATGATCCATGGATCTTCTTGGGAGTAAATGTCCTGACATCACTATTATTAAAACCAATTCATTTTATGGATACATATTAAGCCAATATCCTATTAATCAATGTGTACATCCCCTGGTGTATGGTATATTCATGGAGGTGTGCATTCATCTCTTCAAGCAGTATAAACCATTTTCAATATCTCTAAAATATTTATATTAAGAAAAGAAAAACCGCATGAACAAAGAAGAAATTTTTTCCTTCTCAATCTCTGTGTTGACACAGCCAATGATAGGTGTTTTTATGACTGTCCTTGAACAAATTATTTTGTTTATCTATCAGGTTTATTGATATATGATCACATACAAAATCATGTGAACAAAGTGAACAGTGAATGGCTTTTCAAAGCTGTTGAAAACATCTTTATTGTAAAATCATGAGCTGAAATGTATATTAGTCTGAAAGAAAATATTAAATTTAAAAGGGAGTGGTAAGTTAGGTTAGATTTAATATAATCAATGGCAAGAAAGTGATAGTATGGCACAAACACCTATAAAGGAAAATAATTAGTCTGATATAATGAATATAAATTAAAACAAATTTATAATTATTATATTCCAGTTAGAACAATCAGGCATAATAATCTCTAGGAATGAAATAATTATTTTTTCATCATGCAGTTTCCTTTAAGGCATTCATTTTTCCTGAGTAAAAAATTCCCCTTTGGGAATTGCACATATCTCATTGGCATACATTTGCACAGATAGGAAAATCACTAGTAAAAGCCCAGTATTTCACACCAGTGATACTCAGAGCAATGGAATCAAAGGGCAGAAGAAGAAATGAGAATAGAATAAGAAAGTATTGTCATCTCAATGAATAGCCAACATTATCTAATTTGACTAGGAATCAGAAACTCCCAAGCCTAGTAAATGGAAAACCTTTTCAAGTAACATGAAATTGAACTTTTGCCCTGAATTCCAAAAGGGATCTCCCTGGTGGATCCTGGAATGCTGGAATCATGGTCATCCTGCCATTGGAGACCCAGGAAAAATGGCCAAGAGTTGGTTCCTAGCAACTGTCCTGGCCTGTCATCTTTCCCTCCTCCACTTTAGTGATTAGTTGGAATTTGCCCCTATACTGCTGCAGAATAATTATTTGGAGCTGATTGGAAATACTATGGTTTGCCTAGTGATCTTGTTATGTGTATTAATTTATGCCAATGAGATGTGTGCAATATCAAGGAGGAATTAGCATGAAAAAAAAAATTTCATTCCTAGAGCTATTGTGTCTGAGTATTCTACATGGAATATAATCATTTGAATTTTGTTTTAATTTATTGTCATTATATCAGATTAATTAATTTCCTTTATAGGCATAAGTGCCATATTATCTATTTCTTAACATTGATTATATTAAATCTAACCTAACCATACATTCTCTTCCAAATTTACATTTTCTTTCAATGTGATGACCATTTCACTTTATAATTTTAAACTAAAGACCTTTTCAACAGCTTTAAAAAAGCCATTCATTGTTCACTTTATTCTCGTGATGTAGTAAGTGATCATATATCAATGAAACTGATAGATAAACAGAAAAAAATTGTTTAAGAAGAGCCAGAAATACACCTCTGCTTGGCTGTGTCATCAAAAGGATTGAGAAGTGAAGAATTTCTTTTTTGTTCATCTAGTTTTCCTGTCTTTACTATAATTTTTATAGAGATATTGAAAAAGATTTAATAATAATTGAAGAGATAAATCACATCTGTGAATATACCATACAACAGGGAATGTACACATTGGAAAAACAGGTTATCGGTTTCATATTTATAAATAAAAAAGATATGTTTCAAAATGGTATTTTTTTGAGGACACATACACCCAAGGTGAGTCATACATTATGGTTAGCAGTCGAGTTTGAAAGATGGTCTGGCCAAGTTTTAAAAAATGACCCACAATTCAATGTCCCACTGGAGATGTGTGTATGGTACCCCTTTAAGTTGCTATGTCCCTTTATTTTTAAAGGTCATGAGTTTTGCTTTTTACAGAAAGTTTATGTATGTACATATAGAAATGATATTCATCACTGAAAAATAGATTAAGAGAAAGAGTGTGGTGAGTGTGAAAAATGAAGGCTTGGAGTTGCCTATTTCTCTAAAGTTGTCTTAGTTTTGTGTTTCTTCATTGCTGGAGGCTATATTCACGTGTGCATAGAATGGAGCATGGTGCACAATGCTGGATGGATTAGGGTCTTGTGTTTTAAGACCTATTCCTCACCCCCATGATATCTAGTGAAGAGTTGAGTCCCTATTTGTCAACTTACATACCATACCAGTGCCTTTCCTCTCCAGGGTGTGGGCAGGGGCTTTCACAAGCCATAGGATAATTTTGCTGTTGGGAGCTCTTTGTATTCTGAGTTCTGGGTTTATCTGTGGATTCTGCTTTCTTTGTAAGAATGAGTTTGATTTTATTCCAAGTACTTTCTGAAAAATTAAAATGTGGCAAAAGAGCATTGTTTTATATATGAATACCTGAATCACATTGTCTCTGCACTCAGAAACTACCCAAATAGGTCCAGAAAATCAGGCCTGGTTTTCTTGAAACATATCCTGGAGTCTTTTATCCATTCAGTAAACACTAGTGAAGTCATGTAAAATGATCCCCTGTGAAGTATCAATTTAAAATTGTGTTATTCAAAAGCAGAGGAAACACTGAGAAGCATTTCTACACCTCCTGTGACTATTCTTCAAGTTGAAATAGTTTAATATTATTTCATTAACTCTTAGAAGGAAAATCTGTACCAGATATTTATGTAAAAAATTCATTCCATGTGAACTCATATCATTGAAGCCACTTATTTTTAAAACCTTATTATTTAAAAGGGCTATGAACTTACATTTGCAATTAGTATTCACAGGGTATGTGGAAACATTCTCTCCCTCTAAGTAAAGGTTTATTTGTAGATGATAATAGCTATTTATCCTTTCTTTTAAAGTCCATTTTTCAATAAGAACTTTAACATTTTTTTCTTTATTTCTAATATATCAAATTTGCATATGAGAGAATATCACCCTAAACTGTTTATATCTAATTTTCACCTCCAAACCCCCACATTCATGCATTTTTAAATAAGTATTTTCTAGCAGATAGTTTAAATGAACAAAACATTGATGGCCTCGTTCAGAACCCTCACACCATTTTCTTTCAGCATCACACCACTCTGGGGTGTAATATTTCCTACAGATCATGATAAAATATCATGATTTCACCCCCAACCACAGATTATACTATATGCATAAAACTGAATATCCATGCCCTGCCTTCAACATGTCTAGAGAGTTGTGTGTATGTGTTGTGATTGTTTTAAAGACTCTTGGGTTTTAATTGTTTCCACATAGTCGTGAATTGACTGGTGGATTTTATTCCTTTTACTGCTCATTTTGAACCTGCATATAAGGGTTCTTCAAAAGAGAATTCGAGCTTAGTTTCTTTTCTCCACTATTCCATTCTCCTTCTCTTTCTTTTCTTTTTTTCTCAGTGTTATCTCTCCAGTTGTTCTCTTTTTCAAAGAGCAGAACCTCCATGCCCCAAGCTACAAATATTCTCTGGCATTGTAAGGACAAAACCCATCAAGGATCCCTGTGGTGGAGGAAGGATAGAAGCCACACAAGGCCAGTTGCTTGGAATCATTTCTTTGCAGTATTTCCTCAGTCACCAATGGCAGGATGACTGTGATTCTAGGGTTCCAGGCCCCACAAGTGAAAGCCCTTTTGAAATCTTGGGTGAAATGCTCAATTTCAGGTTACTAGAAGGTGCTTATCCATTGCACTTTGCTGGGATGTATCTGGTGTCTGATGAATTTTGATAAGGATGGTTCTTCATTGAGATGACATTTTCTCCTTCTTTTCTTATTTCTTCCTCTGCCCTTGGATTCCATTCTAATGACGATTGATGGTTGGAAATACAATGCTTTTCTAGTAATCTTGTTATGTGTACTAATTTATGCCAAAGAGATATATGCAATAACAAAGAGGAATTAGCATGAAAAAAAATTTATTTCATTACTTGAGATCATTTTGTCTGAGTGTTCTACCTAGAATATAATAATTTGAATTTTATTTTAATTTATTTTCATTTTATCAGACTAATTATTTTCCTTTATAGGCGTTAGTGCCACACTATTTCTTGTCATTGATTATATTAAATCTAATCTAACCATACATTCTCTTCTAAATTTACATTTTCTTTCAATCTGATGTCCATTTCAGTTTAAAATTTTAAAATAAAGACCTTTTCAACAGCTTTGATAAAGCCCTTACTTGTTCACTTTCTTCACATGATGTTGTCATTGACCATATATCAATGAAACTGATAGATAAGCAAAAAAATATTTCAAAGGGAGCCAGAAAAATGTCTCTGCTTGGCTGTGTCATCAAAAGGATTGAGAAGTGAATAATTTCTTTTTTGTTCATCTGGTTTTTACTTTCTTTACTATACTTTTTATAGACTATTGAAAAGGTTTTATTGTGATTTAAGAGATGAATTCACATCCGTGAACATACCATATACCAGGGAATGTACACATTGGAAAAGGTTAATGGTTTAATATTTATCAATAAAAGAGATGTGTTTCAAAATAATCATTTTGTGAGGACATGTACAACCAAGGTGAGACATACATCAGGGTTAGTACTCGACTTTGAAAGATGTTCTGGCCAAGTTTGAAAAAAGGAGCTACAATTCAGTTTCCTGCTGGAAATATTTGTATGGAATCCCTTTAAGTTGTTATGTCCCTTTATTTTGTAAGGTCATGAGTTTTGCTCTACCCACCAAGTTTATGTATGTTCATGTACGAATGATATCCATCATTGAAAATTAGATTAAGAAAAAGAGTGTGGTGAGTGTCAAATATGAAGGCTGGAATTGCCTATTTCACTAAAGTTGTATTAGTTTTGTGTTTCTTCATTGTTGGAGGCTATAATCGTGTGTGCATAGAATGGAGAATGGTGTACACTGCTGGATGGATTAGTTTCTTGTGTTTTATGACCCATTCCTCACTCCCATGATATCTTGTCAATAGATGAGTCCCTCTTTTTCAACTTATGTACACTACCAGTGCCTATTCACTCCACGGTGTGGGCAGGGGCTTTCACAAGCCAGAGGAATATTTTACAGTTGGGAGCTCTTTGTATTCTAAGTTCCACGGTTTATCTATGGATTCTGGTTTCTTTGTAAGAATGAGTTTGATTTTATTTGAAGTACTTTCTGAAAAACAAAAAATGTGGCCTGAGAGCAATTTTTTATATATGGATACCTGTATCACATTCTCTCTGCGGTGGGGAACTACCCAAATATGTCCAGAAAATCAGGACTGGTTTTCTTGAAACAGAACCTGGAGCCTTCTAACCATTCAGGAAGCTCTGGTGAGGTCCTGTAAAATGATCTCCTGTGAATTATCAATTTAAAATTGTGTTATTCAAAATGGAGGAAACACTGAGAGGCATTTCTTTTCCTCCCATGAATATTCTACATGTTGAAGTAGTTTAATATTGTTTCATTAGGTATTAGGAGGGAAATCTTTTTCAGATATTTATGTGAAAATTTCGTTCCACACGGACTCATATCATTGAAGCCACTTATTTATAAAATCTTAATATTTAAAAAGGCTAAGAATATTCATTTGCATTTAGCATTCTTAGGGCATGTGGAAACGTTCTCTCCCTCTAAGTAATGGTTCATTTGTAGTCGATAATTGATATTTAACCATTCTTTTAAAATCCATTTTTCAATGTGAAATTTTAAAAAGTTTTTTTATTTTTAATATACCAAATTTGCGTATGAGAGAGTATGGTCTTAATCTGTTTTATAAGTACTTTTCACCTCCAAACCCCACTTTCATGCATTTTAAAATAGGTATTCCTTAGCCGAATGTGTAAACGAAGAAAATATTGATGCACTCGGTCACAATATTCACACCATTTTCCTTCAGCATCACGCCACACTGGGGTGTAATATTTCTTAGAGATCTTGAAAAAAATATCATGGCATTCTCACCCCTATTCACAGTCTATACTATATGCACAAAGCTGATTATCCATGCCTGGCATTCAACATGTCTGCAGAATTGTTTGTAGGTCTTGTGTCTGTTTTAAAGTCACTTGGGTTTTGTTTCCACATAGTCATATTTAACTGGTGGATTTTTTCCCTTTAGTGGAAATTTTGAACATGCACCTCAAGGTTCTTCAGAAGAGATTCTATCTTAGTTTCTTTTCTCCACTATTCCATTCTCCTTTCCTTTCTTTTCTATTTTTCACAGTGCCTTCTCTTCAGTTGCTGTCTTTTAAAAAGAGCTCATCTCCATGGCCCTAGCTCCAAATAATTACTCTGCATCATTGTATGCACAAAACCCATCTAGGAACCGTGAGGTGGAGTAGGAAAAGAAGCCACATGTGGCCAGTTGCAAGGAATCATTTTTTCACTGTTTTCCTTGGGTCACCAATGTCAGGATGACCGTGATTCTGGCGTTTCAAGCTTCAATAGTGGGAGCACTTTTGAAATACAGGGCAAAAAGATCAATTTCATGTTACTTGAAATGCTTATCCATTGCACTTTTCTGGGATTTAACTGCTGTCTGGTGAATTTTGATAAGGATGGCACTACATTGAGATGACAATATTTTCTCATTCTTTTCCATTTCTTCCTCTGCCCTTGGATTCCATTGCTGTGAGCATTGCTGGTTGGAAATACTATGGTTTTCCTAGTGATCTTGCTATGTGTTCTAATTAATTCTAATAAGATGTGTACAATACGAAAGAGGAATTGGCATGAAAAAATATTTCATTCCTACAGATTATTTTTTCAGAGTGTTCTACATGGGATACAATAATTTGGATTTTGTTTCAATTTATTGTTATTATAACAGTCTAATTATTTTCCTTTATAAGTGTTAGTGTCGTGCTATCTATTTCTTATCATTGATTATATTAAATCTAACCTAATCTTACGTGCTCTTCTAAATTTACATTTTATTTCAATCTGATGTCCATTTAAATTTATAATTTTAAAATAAAGATGTTTTCAACAGCTTTATATAAGCTGTTCATTGTTCACTTTCTTCACATGATGTAGTAAGTGATCATATATCAATGAAACCTATTGATAAACAAAAAAAAAATGTTCAAGGAGAGCCAGAAATACACCACTGCTTGGCTGTGTCATCAAAAGGATTGAGAAATGAATAATTTGTTTTTTGTTCATCTTGTTTTCCTTTCTTTGTTAAAATTTTTATAGAGATATTGATAAGGTTTAATAATGATTGAAGAGATGAGTCACATCCATGCATAATTACACCAGGGAATGTACATAATAGAAAAATGAGTTATCGATTTAATATTTATCAATAAACAAGATGTGTTTCCAAATAGTCATTTTGTGAGAACATGTACACCCAAGGTGAGTCATATACCATGGTTAGTATTCGAGTTTGAAATATGCTCTGGCCAACTTTTTAAAAATGAGCCACAATTCAATTTCCTGCTGGAGATGTGTGCATTGGACCCCTTTAAGTTACTATGTCCCTTTATTATGTAAGGTCAAGAGTTTTATTTTACAAACCAAGTTTATGCATGTACATTTATGAATAATATCCATCACTGAAAAATAGATTAAAAGAAAGCATGTGATGAGTGTCAAATATGAAGGCTTGGAATTGCCTAGTTCTCTAAAGTTGTATTAGGTTTGTGTTTCTTCATTGTTGAAGGATATAATCGCATGAAAATAGAATGGAGCACGGTGAACACTATTGGATGAATTAGATTCTTGTGTTTTATGACCCATTCCTCTCCACCATGATATCCTGTGAATAGATGAGAACCTCTTTGTCAAGTTATGTAGCCTACCAGTGTCTTTTTGCTCCAGGGTGTGTGCAGGGGGTCTCACAAGCCATAGGAAAATTTTGCAGTTGGGAGCTCTTTGTATTCTGTGTTCCAGGGTTTATCTGTGGATTCCGCTTTCTTTGTAAGAATGAGTTTGATTTTATACCAAGTACTTTCTGAAAAATTAGAATGTGGCATAAAAGCATGATTTTATATATAGATACCTGCAACACGTTCTCCTTGCACTCAGGAACTACCCAAAAATGGCCAGAAAATCAGGACTGGTTTTGTTGAAACAGAACCTGGAGCCTTCTAACAATTCAGTTAACACTGGTGAAGTCATGTAAAACATTCTCTAATGAATTATAGATTTAAAATTGTGTTATTCAAAATGGAGGAAACACTGAGAGGCATTTCTTTTACTCCCATGATTATTGTCCAATTTGAAGTAGTTTAATATTATTTCATTAACTCTTAGGAGGAAAATTTGTTCCAGATATTTATGTGAAAAATTCATTTCCCATGGACTCATATCATTAAAGCCACATATTTTTAAAATCTTATTATTTAAAAGGTCTAAGAACTTTCATTTGCAATTAGCATTTACAGGGTATGTGTAAACATTATTTCCGTCTAAGTAAAGGTTCATTTGTTGACATTAATAGATATTTAACCATTCTTCTAAAATCCATTTTTCAAAGAGAACTTTTAAAAAGTTTTGCTTTATCTTTAATATAACATATTTGCATATGAGAGAATATCGTCCTAATCTGTTTTATTTCTACTTTTCATCCCCAAACTCCCACATTCATGCATTTTTAAATATGTATTTCTCAGCAAAATGTGTGAACGAACAAAACATTGATGCACTCAGTCAGAATACTCACACCATTTTCCTTCAGCATCACACCACACTCGTGTGTAATAGTTCTTAGAGATCATGAAAAAATATCATGGCCTTATCACCCCCAGTCACAGAGTATTCTATATGCACAAAAATGATTATCCATGCCCTGTGGTCAACATATCTGGGGTCTCGGGTTTATGTGTTCTGTTTTAAAGACTCTTGGGTTTTAATTTTTTCCACAAAGGCATGAATTGCCTGGTGGATTTTTTCCTTTTACTGCTAATTTTGAACCGGCAACTCAAGGTTCTTCAAAGGAGAATTCAAGCTCAGTTTCATTTTTCCACTATTCCATTCTCCTTTGCGTTCTGTTTTATTTTTCACAGTGCCTTAATTCCAGTTTTTAACTTTTCCAAAGAGCTCATCCTCCATGCCCCAAGCTCCAAATAATTACTCTCTGACATTGTATGGACAAAACCCATCTAGGATCTCTGCATTGGGGGAGGGAAAGAAGCCACACAAGGCCAGGGAATAGGCGTCAATTTTTTGTCATTTTCCTGGGTCACCAATGGTAGGATGACCATGACTCTAGCATCCCAGGCTGCACAATTGGGAGCTTTTGAAATCTGGGGCGAAAACTTCAATTTCATGTTATTTGAAAAGCTTATCCATTGCAATTTGCTCAGATGTTTGTGGTTCTGGTGAATTTTGATAAGGATGGCTCTTCATTGAGATGACAATAGTACTCATTCTTTTCCCATTTATTCCTCTGCCCTTGGATTCCATTGTTATGAGGATTGCTGGTTGGAAATACTATGGTTTTCCTAGTGACCTTGTTATGTGTACTATTTATGCCAAAGGGATGTGTGCAATAACAAAGAGGAATTAGCATAAAATAATTTATTTCATTCCAAGATATTATTTTTTCTGAGTGCTCTACTTGTAATATAATAATTTGAATTTTATTTTAATTTATTGTCATTATACCCACCTAAATATTTTCCTTTATACGTGATAGTGCCTTACTATCTATTTCTTGTCATTGATTATATTGACTCTAACCAAACCATACATTCTCTTCTAAATTTACATTTTCTTTCAATCTGATATCCATTTCAGTTTACAATTTTAAAATAAAAACCTTTTCAACAGCTTAAAAAAGGAATTCATTGTTCACTTTCTTCACATGATGTAGTAAGTGATCATGTAGCAATGAAACTGATAGATAAACAAAAAAAAAGTTGTTCTTGGAGAGCCAGAAATAAACCTTTGTTTGGCTGTGTCATCAAAAGGATTGATAAGTGAAAAATTTATTTTCTGTTCTTCAAGTTTTCCTTTCTTTATTATAATTTTTATAGAGATATTGAAAAGGTTTAATAATAATTGAAGAGAAGAATCACATTCGTGAATATGCCATACACCAGGGATGTACACATTGGAATAACAGGTTATCAGTTTAACATTTATCAATAAAAGAGATGTGTTTCAAAATAGTCATTTTTTGAGGACATGTACAACCAAGGTGAGTCATACATCATGGTTAGCATTCGAGTTTGAAAGATGGTCTGGCCAAGTTTTCAAAAATGAACCACAATTCAATGTCCCACTGGAGATGTTTTTTTGGGACCACATTAAGTTGCTATGTCCCTTTATTTTGAAAGGTCATGAGTTTTGCTCTATACACCAAGTTTATGTATGTTCATATAGAAATTATATCCATCACTAAAAATAAATTAAAGGAAAGAATGTGGTGATTGTCAAGCATGAAAACTTGGAATTGCCTATTTCTCAAAAGTTGTCTTAATTTTGTGTTTCTTCATTGTTGGAGGCTATAATTGCGTGTGCATTTAATGCAGTGTGGTGTACACTGCTTGATGGATTAGGTTCTTGTGTTTTATAACCCATTCCTACCCCCCATGATATCTTGTGAATAGATGAGTGCCTCTTTGTCAACTTATGTAGCCTACCAGTGCCTTTTCATTCCAGGGTTTTGGCATGGCTTTCACAAGCCATAGAAATATTTTGCAGTTGGGAGCTCTTTGTTTTCTGAGTTCTACAGTTTATCTATGGATTCTGCATTCTTTGTAAGGATGAGTTTGATTTTATTAGAAGTATATTCTGAGAAACTAAAATGTGGCACGAGAGCATTTTTTATATATGGATATCTGCATCACATTCTCTCTGCACTGGGGAACTACCAAAATATGTCCAGAAAATCAAGAATGGTTTTCTTGAAACAGAACCTGTTGCATTCTAACCATTCAGTAAACACTGGTGAAGTCAGGCAAAATGATCTCCTGTGAATTATCGATTTAAAATTGTGTTATCCAAAAATGGATGAAACACCGAGAAGCATTTGTTTTCCTCCCATGACTATCCTCCAAGTTGAAGTAATTTAATATTGTTTCATTTACTATTAAGAGGAAAATCTGCTCCTGAAATTTATGTCAAAAATTCGTTTCTTATGGACTCATATAATTGAAGCCACTTATTTTTAAAATCTTATTATTTAAATGGGCTAAGAACTTTCTTTCAGTTAGCATTCACAGGGTATTTGGAAATATTCTCTCCCTCTAAGTAAAGGTTTATTTGTAGATGATAATAGATATTTAACCCTTCATTTAATACCCATTTTTCAAAGAGAAATTTTAAAAACTTTTTCTTTATTTTTACTATAACAAATTTGCATATTAGGATATCTTCCTAATCTGTTTTATATCTAATTTTCACCTCCATACCGCCACATTCATGGATTTTTAAATATGTATTATTTAGCATAATGTGTAAATGAACAATACATTGATGCACACCGTCAGAATAGTCTCACCATTTTCTTTCAGCAACACACCACACTGGGGTGTAATATTTCTTAGAGATAATGAAAAAATATCATGGAAATGACACCCCCAGTCAAAGACTATAGTATATGAACAAAACTGATTATCCATGCCCTGCCTCCAACAAGTCTGGAGAGTTGTGTGTATGTCTTGTGTCTGTTTTAAAGACTCTTGTGTTTTAACTGTTTATTCATAGTTGTGAATTGACTGTTGGATTTTTTCTTTTTAACTGGTAGTTTTGAACATGCACCATAAGGTTCTCAAAAGAGAATTTGAGCTTTGTTTCTTTTCTCCAGTATTCCATTCTCCTTTTTATTCTTTTCTGTTTTTCACAGTGCCTTCTCTGCTGTTGCTGTCTTTTAAAAACAGCTCATCCTCTATGACCTGAGCTCCAAATAATTACTCTGCATCATTGTATGCACAAAACCCATCTAGGAACCCTGAGGTGGAGTAGGGAAAGAAGCTACAAATGGTCAGTTGTTAGGAATCATTTATTAACCATTTTCCTTGGGTCACCAATGGCAGGATGACCATGAATCTGGTGTTTCAGGCTCCATAAGTGGGAACCCTTTTGAAATATGGGGCAAAATGATCAATTTCATATTACTTGAAAAGCTTATCCATTGCCCTTTGCTGGGATGTATCTGGTGATAAGGATGGCTCTTCACTGAGATGACAATACTTACTCATTCTTTTCTCATTTATTCCACTGTCCTTGGATTCCGTAGTTATGAGGACTGCTTTTGGAAATACTATGGTTTTCGTAGTGATCTTGTTATGTGTATTAATTTATGCCAAAGAAAAGTGTGCAATAACAAGGAGGAATTAGCATGAAAAAAATTTATTCATTCCTAGAGTTTAATTTATCTGAGTGTTATCCCTAGAATATAATAATTTGAATTTTGTTTTAATTTATTTTCATTATATCAGACTAATTGTTTTCTTTTATAGACTTTAGTGCCATACTATGTGTTTTCTATCATTGATTATATTAAATCTAACTTAACCTTACATTCTTTTCTAAATTTAAATTTTTTTTTCGATTGGAGGTCCATTTCAATTTATAATTTTAAAATAAAGACCTTTTCAACAGCTTTAAAATAGCCATTCATTGTTCACTTTTTTCACATGAGGTGGTAAGTGATCATATATCAATGAAACTGATAGACACACACACACAAAGAACTGTTCAAGGAGAGCCAGAAAAAACACTCGGCTTGGCTGTGTCAACAAAAGTATTGAGAAGTGAAGAGTTTAATTTTTCATCTAGTTTTTCTTTCTTTGTTATAATTTTTATTGAGATATTGATAATGTTTAATAATGATTGAAGAGATGAATCACATACATTAATATAACTTACACCAGGAAATGTACATATTGGAAAAACAAGTTAGTGATTTAATATTTATCAATAGAAGGGATGGATTTCAAAATAGTCATTTTATGAGGACATGAAAGCCCAAGGTGAGTCATACATCATGGTTAGTAGTCGAGTTTGAAAGATGCTCTGTCCAACTTTTTAAAAGTGATCCACAATTCAATTTCCTGCTGGAGATGTATATAGGGGACTCATTTAAGTGGTTATGTCCCTACATTATGTAAGGTCATGAGTTTTGCTCTACACACGAAGTTTATGTATGTTCATGTACGAATGATATCCATCACTGAAAAATAGATTAAGAGAAAGAATGTAGTGAGTGTCAAATATGAAGGCTGGAATTGCCTATTTCTCTACAGTTATATTAGTTTTGTGTTTCTTCATTGTTGGAGGCTATAATCGCATGAGCATAGAATGGAGCGCGGTGTACACTGCTGGATGGACTTGGTTCTTGTGTTTTCTGACCCATTCCTCTCCCCCATGATATCTTGTGAATAGATTAGTCCCTCTTTGTAAACTTATGTACTCTGCCAGTGCCTTTTCACTCCAGATTGTGGGTAGGGGCTTTCACAAGCCAGAGGAATATTTTGCAGTTGGGAGCTACTTGTATTCTGAGTTCTGTGGTTTATCTATGGATTCTGGTTTCTTTGAAAGAATGAGTTTGATTTTATTTGAAGTACTTTCTGAAAAACAAAAAATGTGGCCTGAGAGCAATTTTTTATATATGGATACCTGCATCACATTCTCTCTGCAGTGGGGAACTACCCAAATCTGTCCAGAAAATCAGGACTGGTTTTCTTGAAACAGAACCTGGAGCCATCTTACAATTCAGTAAACAATGCTGAAGTCATGTAAAATGTTCTCTGGTAAATTATCAATTTAAAATTGTGTTATTCAAAATGGAGGAAACACTGAGAGGCATTTCTTTTCCTCCCACGATTATTCTGCAAGTTGAAATAGTTTAATATTTTTTCATTAAGTATTAGGAGGTAAATGGGTTCCAGATATTTACATGAAAAATTCATTCCATGCGGACTCATATCCTTGAAGCCACTTATTTATAAAATCTTAATATTTAAAAGGGCTAAGAACTTTCATTTGTAATTAGCATTCTCAAGTCATGTGGAAACGTTCTCTCCCACTAAGTAGAGGTTTGTTTGTAGTCAATAATAGATATTTAAACATTCTTTTAGATTCCGTTTTTCAATGTGAACTTAAAAAAAAAATGTTTTTTTTTTTTTAATTTTTAATATACCAAATTTGCGCATGAGAGAATATGGTCCTAATCTGTTTTATATCTAGCTTTCACCTCCAAACCCCACATACTAGCATTTTTAAATATGTATTTCTTAGCAGAATGTGTAAACGAACAAAACATTGATGCACTTGGTCAGAACACTCACACCATTTTCCTTCAGCATCACACCACCCTGGGGTGTAATATTTCTTAGAGATCATGAAAAAATGTCATGGCATTGTCACCCCTATTCACAGACTATACTATATGCACAAAACTGATTATCCAGGCCCTGTCTTCAACAGGTCTGGAGAGTTGTGTGTATGTCTTGTGTCTGTTTTAAAGACTCTTGGGTTTTAATTGTTTCCACATAGTCATATTTGACTGGTGGATTTTTACCCTTTACTGGTAATTTTGAACATGCACCTCAAGTTTCTTCAAGAGAGAATTCGAGCTTAGTTTCTTTTCTCTGCTATTCCATTCTCCTTCTCTTTCTTTTCTATTTTTCACAGTGCCTTCACTTCAGATGCTGTCTTTACCAAAGGGCTCATCCTCCATGGCCCTAGCTCCATATCATTACTGTGCATCATTGTATGCACAAAACCCATTGAGGAACCCTGCCATTGAGGACATAAAATAGCCTCACATAGCCATTTACAACCATTCATTTTTTCACTGTTTTTCTTTGGAAACCAATTGTAGGATGACCGTGTTTCTAGCATTTCAGCCTCCACAAGTGGGAACCTTTTGAAATCCGTGGTAAAAAGTTCTTTTCATTTTACTTTAAATGCTTATCCATTTCCCATTGCTGGGATGCATCTGGTGTCTGGTTAATTTTCCTAAGGATGGCTCTTCAATGACATGACAACACTTTATTATTTTTTTCTCATTTCTTCCTCTGCCCTTGGATTCCATTGTTATGAGGATTGCTGTTTGGAAATACTATGGTTTTCCTAGGGCTCTTGATATGTGTACTAATTTATGCCAAAGAGATATGTGCAATAACAAAGAGGAATTAGCATAAAAAATTATTTCCTTCCTAGAAATTATTTTATCTGAGTGTTCTACCTGGGATATAATAATTTGAAATTTCTTTCAATCTATTGTTCTTATATCACACTAATTATTTTCCTTTAGAGCGTTAGTGCCATACTATGTATTTCTTATCTTTGATTATAATAAATCTAACCTAACCTTATGTTCTCTTCTACATTTATATTTTCGTTCAATCTGATGTCCATTTCAATTTATAATTTAAAAATAAAGACCTTTCAACAGTTTTAAAAAATGCCATTCATTGTTCACTTTCTTCGAATGATGTAGAAAGTGATCATATATCAATGAAACATAGATAAACAAAAAAAAATTGTTCAAGGAGAGCCAGAAATACACCTCTGCTTGGGTGTGTCATCAAAAGGATTGAGAAATTAAGAATTTATTTTTTGTTCATCTAGTTTTCCTTTCTTTGTTATAATTTTCTTAGAGATATTTAAAAGATTTAATAATGATTGAAGAGATGAATCACATCCATGAATGTACCATATACCAGGGAATGTACACATTGGAAAAACGAATTATTGGTTTAATATTTATCAATTAAAGAGATGTGATTGAAAATAGTCATTTTGTGAGGACATGTACACCCAAGGTGAGTCATACAACATGGTTAGTAGTCGAGTTTGAAAGATGCTCTGGCCAAATTTTCAAAAATGAGCCACAATTCCATTTCCTGCTGGAGATGTGTGTATGGGACCCCTTTAACTTACTGTGTCCCTCTATTATATAAGGTCATGAGTTTTATTCTACACATCAAATTTATATATGTTCATGTATGAATGATATCTGTCACTGACAAATAGATTAAGAGAAAGCATGTGGTGAGTGTCAAGTATGAAGGCTTGGAATTGCCTATTTCTCTAAAGTTGTATTAGTTTTGTGTTTCTTTATTCTTGGAGGATATAATCATGTGTGCAAATATTGAGCGTGGTGTACACTACCGGATAGATTGTTTCTTGGGTTTTATGACCCATTCCTCTCCACCATGATATCTTGTGAATAGATGAGACCCTCTTTGTCAACTTATGTACACAAGCAGTGTCTTTGCATTGCAGTGTGTGAACATGGACTTTCACAAGCCATAGGAATACTTTATAGTTGGGTGCTCTTTGTATTCTGAGTTCCATGGTTTATCTATGAATTCTGCTTTCTTTGTAAGAAAGAGTTTGATTTTATTAGAAGTACATTCTGGAAAACAAAACGCGGCATAACAGCATTTTTAAAAAATATATGGATACCTGTATTATGTTCCCTTTGCACTGAGGAGCTACCAGAAAATGGCCAGATAATCAGGACTGGTTTTTTTGAAACAGAAGCTGGAGCCTTCTAACCATTCATTAAACACTGGTGAAGTCATGTAAAATGATCTCCTTTGAATTATCAATTAAAAATTGTGTTATTCAAAATTAAGGAAACATGTAGAAGCATTTCTTTTCCTCCCATGACTATTCTCCAAGTTGAAGTAGTTTAATATTATTTCATTAAGTATTAGGAGGAAAATCTGTTCCAGATATTTATGTGAAAAACTCATTCCACATGGACTCATATCATGGAAGCCACTGATTTTTAAAATCTTATTAGTTAAAAGGGCTAAGAACTTTCCTTTTCAATTAGCATTCTCAGGGCATGTGGAAACGTTCTCTTCCTCTAAGTAAAGGTTTATTTGTAGTCAATAATAGATATTTAACCGTTCTTTTAAAATCCATTTTTCAATGAGATCTTTTGAAAAGTTTTTATTTAATATTCCAAATTAGTATATGAGAGAATATCGCCCTAATTTGTTTTATATCTAGTTTTCACCTCCAAACTTCACATTCATGCATTTTTAAATAGGTATTTCCTAGCAGAATGTATAAACGAATGAAACATTGATGCACTGAGTCAGAACACTCACACCACTTTCCTTCAGCCTCACAGCACACTGGGGTGTAATAATTCTTACAGAAATTGATAAAATACCATGGCATTGTAACCTCCAGTCACAGACTATACTAAATGCTTAAAACTGAACACCTTCGGAAGCGGCTGTGGCTCAATCAGTAGGCCTCCCGTTTACCATATGGGAGGCCCCGGGTTTGGTTCCCGGGGCCTCCTGGTGAGGGCAGGCCCGCCCGCACGGCGTGGCTGGCTGACCCAGCGAGCAGAAGCAGCAAGGGGGGGATAAATGAATAAATAAATAAAATCTAAAAAAAAAAAACACAAAAAACTGAATACCTTCATCATGTCTGGAGAGTTGTATGTATGTGCTGTGTCTGTTTTAAAGACTTTTGGATTTTATTTTTTTCCACAAAGACATGAATTGACTTGTGGATTTTTTCCCTTTTACTGCTAAATTTGATCCAGCAACTCAAGGTTCTTCAAAAGAGAATTCAAAATTTGTTCCTTTTTTCCACTATTCCATTCTCCTTCTCTTTCTTTTCTATTTTTCACAGCGCCTTCTCTCCACTTGCTCTCTTTTTCAAAGAACTCATCCTCCATGCCCCAAGCTCCAAATAATTACTCTGTGGCATTGTGTGGACAAAACCCATCTAGGATCCCTCCCATTGAGGATGGAAAAGAGCCACACAAACCCATTTGATAGCAATAATTTTTTCACTGTTTTTCTTTGGATACCAATAGTAGGATGACGGTGATTTTAGCTTTCTAGTCTCCACAAGTGGAAACCCTTTTGAATCCAGGGTAAAAAGTTCATTTCATTTTACTTGAAGAGCTTATCCATTGCACATTGCTGGGATGTATCTGGTGCCTGGTGAATTGTCCTAAGTATGGCTCTTCAATGAGATGACAATATTTTATTATTCTTTTCCCATTTCTTCCTCTGCCCTTGGATTCCATTGTTATGAGGATTGCTGGTTGGAAATACTATGGTTTTCCTAGTGCTCTTGTTATGTGTACTAATTTATGCCAAAGAGATATGTGCAAAAACAGAGAGGAATTAGCATTAAAAATTTATTTCCTTCCTAGAGATTATTTTGTCTTAGTGTTCTACCTGGGATATAATAAATTGAATTTTGTTCCAATTTATTGTCATTATATCACACTAAATATTTTCCTTTAGAAGCGTTAGTGCCATACTATGTACTTCTTATCATTGATTATATTAAATCTACCTATCCTTACATTCTCTTCTAAATTTACATTTTCTTTCGATCTGATCTCCATTTCAATTTATAATTTTAAAATGAAGACCTTTTCAACAGATTTTAAAAAGGCTTTCATTGTTCACTTTTTTCACATGATGTAGTAAGTGACCTTATATAAATGAAATTGATAGATAAAAAAATTGTTCAAGGAGAGCCAGAAATACACCTCTACTTGGCTATGTCATCAAAAGAATTGATAAGTGAAGAATTTCTTTTTGCTAATCTGGTTTTCCTTTCTTTACTGTAATTTTTATAGACATTGAAAAATTTTAATAATTATTGAAGAGATGAAATCACATCCTTGAATATAACATACACCAGGGAAAGTACACATTGGAAAAACTGGTTATCATTTAAATATTTATCAATAAAAGAGATGTGTTTCAAAAAAGTCATTTTGTGAGGACATGTACACCCAAGGTGAGTCATAAATCATGGTTAGTAGTCGAGTTTGAATGGTGCTCTGACCACGTTTGAAAAAGTGAGTCACAATTCGTTATCCTGCTGGAGATGTGTGTATGGGATCTCTTTAAGTTGCTATGTCCCTTTATTTCGTATGGTCATGAGTTTTGCTCTACCCACCAATTTATGTATGTTCATGTACAAATGATATCCGTCACTGAAAAATAGATGAAGAGAAAGAGTGTGGTGAGTGTCAAATATGAAGGGTTGGAATTGCCTATTTCTCTAAAGTTGTCTTTGTTTTGTGTTTATTCATTGTTGGAGGCTATAATCATGTGTGCATAGAATGGAGTGCAGTGTACACTGCTGGATGGATTAGGTTCTTGGGTTTTGTGACCCATTCCTCTCCCCCATGATATCTTGTGAATCATTGAGTCCCTCTTTGTCACCTTATGTAGCCTACCAGTGTCTTTTTGCTCCAGGGTGTGAGCAGGGGCTTTCAAAAGCCATAGGAAAATTTTGCGGTTGGTAGCTCTTTGTATTCTTGGTTCTGGGGTTTATCTGTGGATTCTGCTTTCTTTGTAAGAATGAGTTAATTTTATTCCAAGTTCTTCCTGAAAAAATAAAATGTGGCATAAGAGAATCATTTTAAATCTGGACACCTGCATCACATTCTCTCTGCACCTGGGAACTACCCAAATATGGCAAGAAAATCAGGACTAGTTTTCTAGAAACAGAACATGGAGCCTTCTAACCATTCAGTAAACTCCGGTGAAGTCAAGTAAAACGTTCCCAATGAATTATCAATTTAAAATTATGTTATTCAAAAGTGGAGGAAACACTGAGAAGCATTTCTTTTCCTCCTATGATTATTGTCCAAGTTGAAGTAGTTTAATATTACATCATTAATTATTAGAAGGAAAACCGTTCCTGATATTTATGTGAAAAATTCATTCCTCCTGAACTCATATATTGAAGCCACTTATTTTTATAATTTTATTATTTAAAAGGGCTAAGAACTTTCATTTGCAATTAGTATTTACAGGGTTTGTAGAAACATTCTCTCCCTCTAAGTAAAGGTTCATTTTTTAATGATATTTAATATTTAACCATTCTTTTAAAATCCATTTTTCAATGAGAACGTTTAAAAAGTTTTTCTTTATTTTTAATTTACCAAATTTGTATATGAGAGAATATCATCCTAATCTGTTTTATTCCTAGATTTCACCTCCAAACCCCCACATTCATGCATTTTAAAATATGTATTACTTAGCAAAATGTGTGTATGAACAAAATATTGATGCACTCGGTCAGAATACTCACACTAATTTATTTCAGCATCACACCACATTGGGGTGTAATAGTTCTTGCAGAACTTGGTAAAATATCGTGGCATTGTCACCCCAAGTCACAGAGTATACTATATGCAAAAAACTGATTATCTGTGCCCTGACTTCAGCATGTCTTGGGTCTCAGGTGTATGTGTTCTCTCTGTTTTAAAGACTCTTGGGTTTTAAATTTTTCCACAAAGTCCTGAACTGACTAGTGGGTTTTTTCCTTTTACTGCTAATTTTGAACCAGCAATTCAAGGTTCTTCAAAAGAGAATTCGAGCTTAGTTTCTTTTTTCCACTTTTCCATTCTACTTCTCTTTCTTTTCTATTTTTCCAAAGAGCTCATCCGCCATGCCCCGAGCTCAAAATAATTACTCTGTGGCATTGTATGGACAAAACTCTTCTAGGATCTCTGCTTTGGAGGAGGGAAAGAAGCCACACAAGGACAGGTGGTAGGAATCAATTTTAATTGTCATTTTCCTGGGTCACCAACGGTAGGATGATTGTGATTGTAGCATCAAATGCTGCACAATTGGGAGCCTTTTTGATATCTGGGGTAAAATCTTCAATTTCATGTCACTTGAAAAGCTTATCCATTGCAATTTACTGGGATGTTTTGGGTGTCTGGTGAAATTTGATAAGAATGGCTCTTCACTGAGATGACAATACTTACTCATTCTTTTCTCATTTATTCCTCTGTCCTTGGATTCTATTGTTATGAGGATTACTGGTTTGGAATACTATGGTATTCCTAGTGATCTTATGTGTACTAATTTATGCCAAAGTGATGTGTGCAATAACAAAGAGGAATTAGCATGAAAAAATTTATTTCATTCCAAGACATTATTTTTTCTGAGTGTTCTACTTATAATATAATAATTTGAATTTTATTTTAATTTATTGTCATTATACCCAACTAAATATTTTCCTTTATATTTGTTAGTGCCATATTATATATTTCTTGTCATTGATTATAATGAATCTAACCGAACCATACATTCCCTTCTAAATTTACATTTTCTTTCATTCTGATAACCATTTCAGTTTATAATTTTAAAATAAAGACCTATTCAACAGCTTAAAAAAGCCATTCATTGTTTACTTTCTTCACATGATGTAGTAAGTGATCATATAGCAATGAAACTGATAGTGAAACAAAAAAACTTTTTTCAAGGAGACCCAGAAATAACACCTCTGTTTGGCTGTGTCATCAAAAGGATTGATAAGTGAAGAATTTCTTTTTTGTTCTTCTAGTTTTTCTTTCTTTATTATAATTTTTATAGAGATATTGAAAATGTTTAATAATGACTGAAGAGAAGAATCACTTTCATGAATATACTATACACCAGGGAATATACATATTGGAAAAACAGTTTATCACTTTAATATTTATCAATAAAAGAGATGTGTTTCAAAATAGTCATTTCATGAGGACATATAAAATCAAAGTGAGTCATACATCATGGTTAGCATTCGAGTTTGAAAGATGGTCTGGTCATTTCCAAAAATGAACCACAATTCAATGTCCCACTGGAGTTGTGTGTATGGGACTGCATTAAGTTGCTATGTCCCTTTATTTTGAAAGGTCATGAGTTTTTCAGTATACACCAAGTTTATGTATGTTCAGATAGAAATGATATCCGTCATTAAAAATAGATTAAAAGAAAGAGTGTGGTGATTGTCAAATATAAAGGCTTGGAATTGCCTATTTCTCTAAAGTTGTCTTTGCTTTGTGTTTCTTCATTTTTGGAGTCTAAAATCGAGTGTGCATAGATTGAATGCTAATTCCTCTCTGTTTTTGCACATATCTCTTTGGCATAAATTAGTACACATAACAAGAGCACTAGGAAAACCATAGTATTTCCAACCAGCAATCCTCATAACAATGGAATGCAAGGGCAGAGGAAGAAATGGGAAAAGAATAATAAAATATTGTCATCTTATTGAAGAGCCATACTTTGTTTTCTGAGTTCCACAGTTTATCTATGGATTCTGCTTTCTTTGTAAGAATGAGTATGATTTTATTAGAAGTACTTTCTGAAAAACTAAAATGTGGCATGAGAGCATTTTTTTATATATGGATACCTGCATCACATTCTCTCAGCATTAGGGAACCACCCAAATATGTCCAGAAAATCAGGACTGGTTTTCTTGAAACAGAACTTGGAGCCTTCTAACTATTCAGTAAACACTGGTGAAGAAGTCATTTAAAACGATATACTGTGAATTATCAATTTAAAATTGTGTTATTCAAAAGTGGATGAAACACTGAGAAGCATTTGTTTTCCTCCCATGACTATTCTCCAAGTTGAAATAGTTTAATATGGTTTCATTTACTATTAGGAGGGCAATCTGCTCCCGATATTTATGTGAAAAATTCGTTGCATGTGGATTCATATCATCGAAGCCACTTATTTTTAAAATCTTATTATTTAAATGGGCTAATAACTTTCATTTGCAATTAGCATTCACCAGTTATGTGGAAACATTCTCTCCCTCTAAGTAAAGGTTTATTTGCAGATGATAATAGATATTTAGCCCTTCATTTAAAATCCATTTTTCAAAGAGAACTTTTAAAAAGTTTTCTTTTATTTTTAATATAACAAATTTGCATATGGGAATATCTTCCTAATCTGTTTTATATCTAGTTTTCACCTCCATACCCCCACATTAATGGATTTTTAAATATGTATTTCTTAGCAGAATGTGTGAATGAACAAAATATTGATGCATTCAGGCAGAATACTGACATCAGTTTTTTCAGCATCACACCACACTGGGGTGTAATATTTCTTAGAGATCATGAAAAAATATCATGGCATTGTTACCCCCAGTCACCGATTATACTATATGCACAAAACTGATGATCCAAGCACTGCCTTCAACATATCTGTAGAGTTGTGTGTATGTCTTGTGTCTTTTTTTAAGACTCTTGGGTTTTAATTGTTCCACATGGTCGTAAATGACTGATTTTTTTTCTTTAATGGTAATTTTGAACATGCACCTCAAGGTTCTTCAAAAGAGAATTAGATCTTAGTTTCTTTTCTCCACTATTCCATTCCCCTTCTCTTTCTTTTCTATTTTTCACAGTGCCTTCTCTTAAGTTACTGTCTTTTAAAAAGAGCTCATCCTCCATGGCTCTAGCTCCAAATAATTACTCTGCATCACTTTATGCACAAAACCCATCTCGGAACCCTGTGTTGGAATAGGGAAAGATGTCAAATATGGCCCTTTGCAAGGAATCATTTTTTCAGTGTTTTCCTTTGGTCACCAATGGCAGGATGACTGTGATTCTCGCATTTAAGGCTTCAATAGTGGAATCCCTTTTGTAATATGGGGAAAAAGTTCAATTTCATGTTACTAAAAAATCTTATCCATTGCAGTTTTCTGGGATGTAACTGGTGTCTGGTGAATTTTGATAAGGATGGCTCTACATTGAGATGACAATATTTTCTCATTCCTTTTTTCATTTTTTCCTCTGCCCTTGGCTTCCATTGCTATGAGGATTGTTGGTTGGAAATTCTATGGTTTTCTTAGTGATCTTGCTATATATTCTAATTTATTCCAATGAGAAGTGTGCAATACAAAGGGGGAATTAGCATGAAAAAATTATTTTATTCCTAGAGATTATTTTTACTGACTCTTCTACCTGGGATATAATTATTTGAATTCTGTTTCAATTTTTGTCATTATAACAGTCAAATTATTTTCCTTTGCAGTCATTAGTGCCATACTATCTATTTCTTATCCTTGATTATATTAAATCTAACATAACCTTACGTTCTCTTCTAAATTCACATTTTCTTTCAATCTGAGGTCCATTTAAATTTATAATTTTAAAATAAAGACGTTTTCAACAGCTTTAAAAATGTCATTCATTGTAGACTTTCTTCACATGAGGTGGTAAGTGATCATATATCAATTAAACTGATGGACAAACAAAAACAAACTGTTCAAGGAGAGCTAGAAAAAACCATCTGCTTGGATGTGTCATCAAAAGGATTGAGAAGTGAAGAATTTACTTTTTGTTCATCCAGTTTTCCTTTCTTTGTTATAATTTTTATAGGGATATTGATAAGGTTTAATAACGATTGAAGAGATGAATCACATCCATGAATATACCATACACCAGGGAATGTACATATTGGAAAAATGAGTTACTGATTTAATATTTATCAATAAAAAAGATGTGTTTCAAAATGGTCATTTTGTGAGGTAATGTACATCCAAGGTGAGTCATACATGATGATTAATAGTCGAGTTTGAAGGATGCTCTGGCCAACTTTTAAAAAATGGGTCACAATTCGATTTCCTGCTGGAGATGTGTGTATGGGACACCTTTAATTAGCTATGTCCCTTTATTATGTAAGGTCATGAGTTTTACTCTACATACGAAGTTTATGTATGTTCATGTATGAATGATATCCATCACTGAAAATAGTTTAAGAGAAAGAGTGTGGTGAGTGTCAAATATGAAGGCTTGGAATTGCCTCTTTCTCTGAATTTGTATTATTTTTGTGTTTCTTCATTTTTGGAGGCTATAAACGCGTGTGCATAGAATGGAGCATGGTGTACAATGCTGGATGGATTAGGTTCTTGTGTTTTATGACCCATTCCTCTTGTCCATGATATCTTGTGACTAGATGAGTCTCTCTTTGTCAACTTATGTACACTACCAGTGCCTTTTTGCTCCAGTGTGTGGGCAGGGGCTTTCATAAGCCAGAGGAATATTTTGCAATTGGGAGCTCTTTGTATTGTGAGTTCCACAGTTTATCTATGGTTTCTGTTTTCTTTGTAAGAATGAGTTTGATTTTCTTTGAAGTAATTTCTGAAAAACTAAAATGTGGCCTGAGAGCAATTTTTTATATATGGATACCTGCATCACATTCTGTGTGCACTGGGGAACTACCCAAATATGTCCAGAAAATCATGGATGGTTTTCTTGAAACAGAACTTGGAGCCTTCTAAACATTCAATGAACTCTGGTGAGGTCATCTAAAATTATCTCCTGTGAATTATCGATTTCAAATTTTGTTACTCAAAATTGAGGAAACACTGAGAAGCATTTCTTTTCCTCCCATAACTATTCTGCAAGTTGAAGTAGTTTAATATTGTTTCATTAAATATTAGGATTAAAATCTGTTCTGGATATTTATGTAAAAAATTCATTCAATGTGGTCTCATATCATTGAAGCCACTTATTTATAAATTCTTAGTATTTAAAAGGGCTAAGAACTTTCATTTGCAATTAGCATTCTTAGGGCATGTGGATACATTCTCTTCCTCTAAGTAAAGCTTTATATGTAGTCGATAATAGATATTTAACCATTCTTTTAAAATCCATTTTTCAATGTGAACTTTCAAAAAGTGTTTTTTTTTATTTTTAATATACCAAATTTGCGTAGGAGAGAATATGGTCCTAACCTGTTTTATATCTAGTTTTCACCTCCAAATCTCACATTCATGCGTTTTTAAATAGGTATTTCTTAGAAGAATGTTAAATGAACAAAACATTGATGCACTCGGTCAGAATACGCACACAATTTTCCTTCAGCATCACACCACACTGGGGTGTAATATATCTTAGAGATCATGAAAAAATATCATGGGATTGTCACCCCCAGTCACAGATTATACTTTATGCACAAAACTGATGATCCATGCTCTGCCTTCATCATGTCTGGAGGGATGTGTGTATGTGCTGTTTCTGTTTTAAAGACTCTTGGGTTTTAATTTTTTCCACAAAAACATGAATTGACTGGTGGATTTTTTTCCTTTTTTTGCTAAGTTTGAACCAGCAACTCAAGGTTCTTCAAAGGAGCATTCGAGTTTATTTTCTTTTTTCCACTATTCCGTTCTCCTTTCTTTCTTTTCTATTTTTCACAGCACATTCTCTCCACTTTCTGCCTTTTTCAAAGGGCTCATCCTCAATACCCTGAGCTCGAAATAATTACTCTGAGGCATTGTATGGACAAAATCCATCTAGGATCCCTGCGTTCTATGAGGGAAAGAAACCACACAAGGTCAGGTGCTAGGAATCATTTTTTTGCCATTTTCCTGGGTCACCAACAGTAGGATGACTGTGATTCTAGCGTCCCAGGGGGTGCAATTGGAAGCCTTTTTGAAATCTGGGGCAAAACGTTCAATTTCATGTCACTTGAAAAGCTTATCCATTGCACATTGCTGGGATTTACCTGGTGTCTGCTGAATTTTCCTAAGGATGGCACTTCAATGAGATGACAATACTTTATTATTCTTTTCTCATTTCTTTCTCTGCCCTAGGATTCCATTTTTATATGGATTGCTGGTTGGAAATATTATGGTTTTCCTAGTGTTCTTTTTATGTGTACTAATTTATGTCTAAGAGATGTTTGCAATAACAAAGAAGAATTAGCATGAAAAAAATTTATTTTTTTCCTGGAGATTATTTTGACTGAGTGTTCTACCTGGAATAAAATAATTTGAATTTTATTTCAATTTATTGTCATTATATCACACTAATTATTTTCCTTTAGAGGCATTAGTGCCATGTTATGTGTTTCTTATCATTGATTATATTAAATCTAACCTAACCTTACATTCTCTTCTAAATTTCCATTTTCTTTCAATCTGATGTCCATTTCAGTTTATAATTTTAATATAAAGACATTTTCAACAGCTTTAGAAAAGCCAGTCATTGTTCACTTACTTCACATGATGTAGAAGTGACCATATATCAAAGAAACTGATAGATAAAAAAAAATTGTTCAAGGAGAACCAGAAATACACCTCTGCTTGGCTGTGTCATCAAAAGGATTGATGAGGGAATTATTTCTTTTTTGCTCATCTCATTTTCCCTTCTTTAGTATAATTTGTATATAGATATTGAAAAAGTTTAATAATGATTGAAGAGATGAATTCACATCCCTGAATATACCATATACCAGAGAAAGTACATATTGGAAAACAGGTTATCATTTAACATTTAATATTTTCAATAAATGAGATGTGTTTCAAAATAGTTATTTTGTGAGGACATGTACATCCAAGTTGAGTCATACAACATGGTTAGTAGTTGAGTTTGAAAGATGCTCTGGCCATGTTTGAAAAAATGAGCCACAATTTGATTTCCTGCTGGAGATGTGTGTATGGGACCCCTTTAAGTTGCTATGTCCCTTTATTTTGTAAGGTCATGAGTTTTGCTGTACACACCAAGTTTATGTATGCTTATGTACGAATGATATCCATCACTGAAAAATAGATTATGAGAAAGAGTGTGTTGAGTGTCAAATATGAAGTCTTGGAATTGCCTATTTCTCTAAAGTTGTTTTAGTTTCGTATTCTTCATTGTTTGAGGCTATAATCCTGGGTGCATTGAATGGAGCACAGCGGACACTGCTGGATGGATCAGGTTCATGTGTTTTATGACCCATTAATCTCCCCCATGATGTCTTGTGAATATTTGAGTCCTTTTTTTTCAACTTATGTACACTACCAGTGCATGATCTTTTCAGGGTGTGGGCAGGGGCTTTCACAAGCCATTGAAAAATTTTTGGGGTAGGAGGTCTGTCATTCTGAGTTCTGGGGTTTATCTGTGGATCCTGCTTTCTTTGTAAGAATGAGTTTGATGTTATTCCAAATACTTTCTGAAAAATTAAAATGTGGCATGAGAGCATTATGCCACACAGGGTGCAATGCTAGAAATAATTTTTTTGCCATTTTCCTGGGTCACCACTTGTAGGATGACCATGATTCTAGTGTCCCAGGCTGCACAATTGGGAGCCTTTTTGAAATCCGGGGCAAAAAGTTCAATTTCATGTTACTTGAAAAGCTTATCCATTGCAATTTGCTGGGATGTATTTGGTGATAAGGATGGATCTTCATTGAGATGATAATACTTTGTCATTCTTTGCTCATTTATTCCTCTGCCCTTGGATTCCATTGTTATGAGGAATGCTGGTTGGAAATATTATGGTTTTCCTAGTGATCTTGTTATGTGTACTAATTTATGACAAAGAGATGTGTGCAATAACAAAGAATTAGCATGAAAAAAACTTATTTCATTCCTAGAGATAACTTGGTCTGAGAGTTCTACCTAAAATATAATAACGTGATTTTGTTTTAATTTATTGTCATTATATCAGACTAATTATTTTCCTTTATAGACGTTAGTGCCATACTATCTCTTTCTTATCATTAATTATATTAAATCTAACCTAACCTTACATTCACTTCTAAATTTACAATTTTTTTCCTATTGGATGTCCATTTTAATTTATAAATTTAAAATAAAGACCTGTTTAAAAGCTTTGAAAAAGCCAATCATTGTTCAATTTCTTCACATTAGGTGGTAAATGTCATATATCAATAAAACTGATAGACAAACAAAAAAATCTGTTCAAGGAGAGCCAGGAAACACCCTCTGCTTGGCTGTGTCATCAAAAGTATTGAAAAGTGAAGAATTTATTTATTTTTATCTAGTTTTCTTTTCTTTGTTATAATTTTTATAGAGATATTGATAAGGTTTAATAATGATTGAAGAGATGAATCACAACCATGAATATACCATGCACCAGGGAATGCCCACATTGGACAAACAGGTTATCAGTTTAATATTTATCAATAAAAGAGATGTGTTTCATTTCTTGAGGACACGTACAACCGAGGTGAGTCATACCTCATGGTTAGCATTCCAGTTTGAAAGATGGCCTGGCCAAGTTTTCAAAAATGAACCACAATTCAATGTCCCACTGGAGATGTGTGTATGGGACCCCATTGAGTTGCTATATCCTTTTATTATGAAAGGTCATGAGTTTTGCTCTATACACCAAGTTTAAGTATGTTCATAAAGAAATGATATCCATAACTAAAATGAGAATAAAAAAGTGTGGGTGATTGTCAAACATGAAGGTTTGGAATTGCCTATTTCATTAAATTTATCTTAGTTTTGTGTTTCTTCATTGTTGGAAGCTATAATTGTGTGTGCTTAGAATGCAGCACGGTGTACACTGCTGGATGCATTGGGATCTTGTGTTTTATGAACCATTTCTCTCCCCCATGATATCTTGTGAATAGATGAGTATCTCTTTGTCAACTTACGTAGCTGATCCATGTCTTTTCGCTCAAGGGTGTGAGCAGAGCTTTCACAAGTCATAGGAATATGCTGCAGTTGGGAGCTCTTTGTATTCTGAGTTGTGAGGTTTATCTATAGATTCTGCATTCTTTGTAAGAATGAGTTTGATTTTATTTGAAATACTTTTGACAAACTAAAATGTGGCATGAGAGCATTTTTTTATATATGGATACCTGCATCACGTTCTTTCTGCACTGGGGACCTACCCAAATATTTCCAGAAAATCAGGACTGCTTTCCTTGAAACAAAACCTATAGCCTTCTAACCATTCACTAAACACTGGTGAAGTCAGGCAAAACGATCTCCTGTGTATTATCGATTAAAAATTGTGTTTTTCAAAAGCAGATGAAACACCAAGAAGCTTTTCTTTTCCTCCCATGACTATTCTCCAATGTGAAGTAGTTTAATATGTTTGTATTTACTATTAGGAGGAAAATCTGCTCCTGATATTTATGTGAAAAATTCATTGCATGTGGACTCATATAATTGAATCCACTTATTTTTAAATTCTTATTATTAAAATGGGGTAAGAACTTTCATTTGCAATTAGCATTCACAGGGTATGTGTAAACATTCTCTCCCTGTAAATAAAGGTTTATTTGTAGACTATAATAGATATTTAACCCTTCATTTAAAATCCATTTTTCAAAGAGAAATTTTAAAATGTTTTTCTTTTTTTTAATATACCAAATTTGCATATGAGAATATCTTCCTAATCTGTTTTATATCTAGTTTTCACCTCTATATCCCCATATTCATGGATTTTTAAATATTTATTTCTTAGCAGAAGGTGTAAATGAACAATTCATTGATTCACTCAGTCAGAATAGTCTCACCATTTTCCTTCAGCATTGCACCACACTGGGGTGTAATATTTCTTAGAGATAATGAAAAAATAACATGGCATTGTCACCCCCAGTCACAGACTAAACTGTATGTACAAAACTGATTAATCATGCCCTGCCTTCCACATGTCTGGAGAGTTACATCTATGGCTTGTGTCTGTTTAAAGACTCTTGGGTTTTAATTGTTTCCACATAGTTGTGAATTGACCATTGGATTTTTTTCCTTTTACTGGTAATTTTGAACATGCACCTCAAGGTTCTCAAAAGGGAATTTGAGCTTTGTTTCTTTTCTCCACTATTCCATTATCCTTCTCTTTCTTTCTATTTTTTACATTGCCTTCTCTTCTGTTGCTATCTTTTAAAAAGAGCTCATCCTGCATGACCCGAGCTCCAAATAATTACTCTGCATAACTGTACATGTAAAACACATCTAGGAACCCTGTGGTGGAATAGGGAAAGAATCAACACATGGCCAGTTGCTAGGAATCAATTTTTGCCATTTTCCTTGGGTCACCAATGGCAGAATGACCGTGAATCTGGTGTTTCAGGCTCCAATCATGGGAGTCCTTTTGAAATACGGATCGAAATGTTCAATTTCATGTTACTTGAAAAGCTTAACAATTGTACTTTGCTGGGATGTATCTCGTGATAATGATGGCTCCTCACTGAGATGACAATACTTATTCATTCTTTTCTCATTATTTCCACTGCCCTTGGATTCCATTGTTATGAGTATTGCTGGTTGGAAATACTGTGTTTTCCTAGTGATCTTGTTATGTGTACTAATTTATGCCAAAGAGATGTGTGCAATAACTAAGAGGAATTAGCATGAAAAAAGTTTATTTCATTCCTAGAGATTACTTTGTCTGAGTGTTCTACCTAGAATATGATAATTTGAATTCTGTTTTAATTTCTTGCCATTATATTAGACTAATTATTTTCCTTTATAGACATTAGTGCCATATTATCTATTTCTTATCATTGACTATATTAAATCTAACTTAACCTTACATTCTTTTCTAAATTTACAATTTTTTAAATCAAATGTCCATTTTAATTATAATTTTAAAATAAAGACCTTTTCAACAGCTTTAAAAAAGCCATTCATTGTTCACTTTCTTCACATTAGTTGGTATGTGATTATATATCAATAAAACTGATAGACAAACAAAAAAACTGTTCAAGGAGAGCCAGAAAAAACCCTCTGCTTGGCTGTGTCATCAAAAGGATTGAGAAGTAAAGAATTTATTTTTTGTTCATCTAGTTTTCCTTTCTTTGTTATAATTATTAAGTGATATTGATAAAGTTTAATAATGATTGAAGAGATGAATCACATCCATGAATATACCATACACCAGGGAGTATACATATTGCAAAAATGATTTATCAGTTTAATATTTATCAATAAAAGAGATGTGTTTCAAAATAGTCAATTTGTGAGGACATGTACACCCAATGTGAGTCATACATCATGGTTAGTAGTTGAGTTTAAAAGATCCTCTGGCCAACTTTTAAAAAATGAGCCACCATTTGATTTCCTGCTGGAGATGTGTGTATGGGCCTCTTTAAGTTACTATGTCCCTTTATTATGTAAGGTCATGTGTTTTGCTCTACACATGCAGTTTATGTATGTTCATGTTCAAATGATAACCATCACTGTAAAACAGATTAAGCGAAAGAGTGTCTTATTGTCAAATATGAAGGCTTGGAATGGCCTATTTCTGCAATCTTGTATTAGTTTTTTTATTATTATTATTTTTTAATTTACCAGGAGGTCTCGGGGATCGAACCCAGGTCCCTTCATATGGGAGACGGATGCCCAACCAGTTGAGCCACATCCGCCTCCCTTGTATTAGTTTTATGTTTCTTCATTGTTGGAGGCTATAATCACATGTGCATAGAATGGAGCACGGTGTACACTACTAGATGGATTAGGTTCTTGTGTTTTATGACCCATTCTTGTCCTCCATGATATCTTGTGAATACATGAGTCCCTCTTTCTCAACTTATGTACTCTACCAGTGCTTATTCGATCCAGGATGTGGGCAGGGCCTTTCACAAGCCAGAGGAATATTTTGCAATTGGGAGCTCTTTGTATTCTCAGTTTTACAGTTTAACTATGGATTCTGGTTTCTTTGTAAGAATGAGTTTGATTTTATTTGAAGTACTTTCCAAAAAACTACAATGTGGCCTGATAGCAATTTTTTATATATGGATACTGGCATCACATTTTCTCTGTACATTGGAACTACCCAAATATGTCCAGAATATCAGAACTGTTTTTTTTTTTTAACAGAACCTGAAACCTTCTAACCATTCTGTAAACACTTGTGAGGTCAGGTAAAATGATCTCCTGTGAATTATCAACTTAAAATTGTGTTATTCAAAGTGGAGGAAACAGTGAAAAGCATTTCTTTTCTTCACATGATGATTCTGCATGTTGAATTAGTTTAATATTGTTTCATTAAGTCTTAGGAGGAAAATCAGTTCCAGATATTTATGTGAAAAATTCGTTCCACACGGACTCATAACATTGAACCACTTATTTACAAAGTCTTAATATTTAAAAAGGCTATGAACTTTCATTTGTAATTAGCATTCTCAGGGCATGTGGAAGCATTCTCTCCCTCTAAGTAAAGGTTTATTTTAAGTTGATAATAGATATTTAACCATTCTTTTAAAATCTATTTTTCATTGTGAACTTTTAAAAAGGTTTTTTTTAATTTTTAATGTACCAAATTTAAATATGAGAGTATATGGTCCCTAATCTGTTTTATATCTAGTTTTCACCTCCAAACCCCACATTCATGAATTTTTAAATAGGTATTTCTTAGCAGAATGTGTAAATGAAAAAAATATTGACGTACTCTGTCAGAATACTCACACCATTTTCCTTCAGAATCACACAACACTGCGGTGTAATATTTCTTAGAGATCATGAAAATATATCATGGCATTGTCACCCCAGTCACAGACTATACTATATGCAAAAAACTGATTATCCATGTCCTGCCTTCCACATGTCTGGAGAGTTGGGTGTATATCTTGTGTACATTTTAAAGACTCTTATGTATTAATTGTCTCCACATTGTCATAATTGATTGGTGGATTTATTTCCCTTTACTGGTAATTTTGATCCTGCACCTCAAGGTTCTTCAAAAGAGAATTCAATCTTATTTTCTTTTCTCCACTATTCCATTCTCCTACTCTTTCTTTTCTATTTTTTACAGTGCCTTCTCTTCAGTTGCTCTCTTTTAAACAGAGCTCATCCTCCATGGCCCTAGCTCCAAATAATTACTCTGCATCATTGTATGCACAAAACCCATCTAGGAACCCAGTGGTGGAGTAGGGAAAGAAGCCACACATGGCCAGTTACAAGGAATCAAATTTTCACCATTTTCTTTCGGTCACCAATGGCAGGATGACCATGATTCTGGCATTTCAGGATTCAATAGTGGGAGCCCTTTTGAAATACAGGGCAAAAAGTTCAGTTTCATGTTACTTGAAAAGTTTATCCATTGCAATTTGCTGGGATGTAACTAATGTCTGGTGAATTTTGATAATGATGGCTCCACATTGAAATGACAATATTTTCTCATTCTTTTCTCATTTCTTCCTCTGCCCTTGGATTCCATTGCTATGAGGATTGCTGGTTGGAAATACTATGGTTTTCCTAGTAATCTTTCTGTGTTCTAATTTATTCTAATGAGACGTGTGCAATACCAAAGAGGAATTAGCATGAAAAAAATTATTTCATTCCTAGAGATTATTTTTTCTGAGTGTTCTACCTGGGATATAATAATTTGAATTTTATTTCAAATTATTGTCATTGTAACAGTCTAATTATTTTCCTTCATAGGCGTTAGTGCCTCACTCTCTATTTCTTATCATTGATTATATTAAATCTAACCTAACCTTACATTCTATTCTAATTTTTCATTTTCTTTCAATCTGATGTCCATTTCAATTTATAATTTTAAAATAAATATGATTTCAACAGCTTTAAAATAGCAGTTTATTATTCACTTTCTTCACATGATGTAGTAAAGGATCATATACCAATGAAACCTATAGATTAAAAAAAAATATATTCAAGGAGAGCCAGAAATACACCTCTTCTTTGCTGTGTCATCAAAAAGATTGAGAAATGAAGAGTTTATTTTTTCTTCATCTAGTTTTACTTTCTTTGTTATAATTTTTTATAGAGAAATATAAAAGGCTTAATAATGATTGAATAGATGAATCACATCCATGATTATACCATACACCAGGGAATGTACACATTGGAAAAATGAGTTATCGGTTTAATATTTATCAATATAAGAGATGTGTTTCAAAATAGTCATTTTGTGAAGACATGTACAGCCAAGGTGAGTCATACATCATGGTTAGTAGTCGAGTTTGAAAGATGCTCTGGCCAACTTTTAAAAAATGAGCCACATTTCATTTTCCTGCTGGAGATGTGTGTATTGGACCCCTTGAAGTTACTATGTTCCTTTATTATGTAAGGTCATGAGTTTTATGCTACACACCAAGTTTATGTATGTTCATGTACTAATGATATCCATCACTGAATAATAGATTAAGAGAAACCGTGTGGTGAGTGTCAAATATGAAAGCTTGGAATTGCCTATTTCTCTAAAGTTGTATTAGTTTGTGTTTCTTCATTGTTGGAGGATATAATCACATGTGCATAGACTGGAGCGGGTTGTACACTACTGGAAGGATTAGGTTCTTGTTTTTTATGACTCATTCTTCTCCATGATATCTTGTGAATAGAGGATACCTTCTTTGTCAACTTATGTACACTACCAGTGCCTTTTCACTCCATGGTGTGGGCAGGTCTTTTACAAGCCAATGGAATATTTTGTAGTTGGGAGCTCTTTCTATTCTGAGTTCCACGGTTTATCTATGGATTCCGCTTTCTTTGTTAGAATGAGTTTGATTTTATGATAAGTACAGTCTGAAAAACTAAAATGTGGCATGACAGCATTTTTTTTTTATTTATGGATACCTGCATCACATTCTCTCTGCACTGGGGAACTACCTAAATATATCCAGAAAATCCAGACTGGTTTTCTTGAAACAGAAACTGGAGACTTCTAAGAATTCAGTAAACACTAGTAAAGTCATGTAAAATGATCTCCTGTGAATTATCAATTTAAAATTGTGTTATTCAAAACAGAGAAACAATGAGAAGCATTTCTTTCCCTCCCATGACTATTCACCAAGTTGAAATAGTTTAATAATGTTTCATTAAGTATTAGGAGGAAAATCTGTTCCAGATATTTATGTGAAAATCTCATTCCACATGGACTCATATCAATGAAGCCACTTATTTTTAAAATCTTATTATTTAAAAGGGCTAAGAACTTTCATTTGCAATTAGCATTTTCAAGGCATGTGGAAACGTTATCTCCCTCTAAATAAAGGTTTATTTGTAGTCTATAATAGATATTTAACCATTGTTTTATAATCCATTTTTCAAGGAGAACATTTAAAAGTTTTTTTATACCAAATTTGTGTATGAGAGAATATCATCCTAATGTGTTTTATATCAATTTTCACATCCAAACCTCACATTCATGCATTTTAAAATAGGTATTTCTTAGCAGAATGTGTAAATGAACAAAACATTGATACACTAGGTCAGAATACTCACACCATTTTCCTTCAGAATCACACCATATTGGGGTGTAATATTTCTTATAAAACTTGATAAAATATCATGGCATTGTAACCACCAGTCGCAGAGTATACTATATGCATAAAACTGATGATCCATGCCCTGCCTTCATCATGTCTGGAGAGTTGTGTGTAGGTGCTGTGTCCGTTTTAAAGACTCTTGGGTTTTAATTTTTTCCACAAAGACATGAATTGACTGGTGGATATTTTCCTTTTACTGCTGATTTTGAATTGACAACTCAAGGCTCTTCAAAAGAGAATTTGAGCTTAATTTCTTTTTTCCACTATGCCATTCTCCTTCTCTTTCTTTTCTAATTTTCACAGCTCCTTCTCTGCAGTTGTCTTTTCCAAAGGCTCATCCTCCATTCCCCGAACTCCTAATAATTAGTCTGTGGCATTGTATGGACAAAAACCATCCAAGATCTCTGTGTTGGAAGATGGAAAGAACTCACACAAGGCCAGGTTGTATGAATCAATTTTTTGTCATTTTCCTGGGTCACCAATGGTAGGATGGCTGCGAATCTAGCATCCCAGGCTGTAGAATTGGGAGACTTTTTGAAATCTGGGGCAAAAAATCAATTTCATGTGACTTGAAAAGCTTATTCATTGCACTTTGCTGGAATGTTACTGGTGTCTGGTGAATTTTGATAAGGATGGCTCTTTATTGAGATGACAATACTTACTCATTCTTTGCTCATTTATTCCTATGCCTTTGGATTCCATTGCTATGAGGATTGCTGCTTGGAAATACTATGGTTGTCCTAATGATCTTGCTATGTGATCTAATTTATTCCAATGAGATGTGTCCAATAACAAAGAGGAATTAGCATGAAACAAATTATATCATTCCTAGAGATTATTTTTTCTGAGTGTTCTACCTGGGATATAATAATTTGAATTTTGTTCAATTTATTGTCATTATACCCAACTAAATATTTTCCTTTATAAATGTTAGTGCCATCTTATCTATTTCTTGTCATTGATTATATTGAATCTAACTTAACCATATATTCTCTTCTAAATTTACATTATCTTTCAATCTGATGTCCATTTCAGTTTATAATTTTAAAATAAAGACCTTTTCAACAGCTTTTAAAAAGGCAATCATTGTTCACTTTCTTCACATGATGTAGTAAATGATCATACATCAATGAAACCTATAGATTAAAAGAAAAATTTGTTCAAGGAGAGCCAGAAATACAACTCTGCTTGGCTGTGTCATCAAATGGATTGAGAAATGAAGAATTTCTTTTCTGTTCACCTAGATTTTCTTCTTTATTATAATTTCATAGAGATATTTAAAGGTTTAATAATGATTGAAGAGATGAATCACATCCATGAATATACCATAAACCACGGAATGTACATATTGGCAAAACAAGTTATCGGTTTAATTTTTATCAATAAAAGAGATATGTTTCAAAATAGTCATTTCTTGAGGACATGTACAACCAAGGTGAATCATACATCATGGTTAGCATTTGAGTTTGAAAGATGGTCTGGCCAAGTTTTCAAAAATGAACCACAATTCAATGTCTTGCTAGAGATGTGTGTATGGGATCCCATTGAGTTGCTACATCCTTTTATTATGAAAGATCATGAGTTTTGCTCTATACACCAAGTTTATGTGTGTTCATATAGAAATGATATCATCACTAAAAATAGATTAAAATAAAGAGTGTGGTGATTGTCAAACAAGAAGGCTTGGAATTGCTGTTTCTCTAAAGTTGTCTTAGTTTTGTGTTTCTTCAATGTTGGAGACTATAATCACCTGTGCGTAGAATGCAGTGTGGTGTACACTGCTGGATGCATTAGGTTTTGTGTTTTGTGGCCCATTTCTCTCCCTCATGATATCTTGTGAATAGATGAGTTTCTCTTTGTCAACTTATGTAGCCGACCAGTGCCTTTTCACTCAAGGGTGTGAGCAGAGCTTTCACAAGCCATAGGAATCATTCTGCGGTTGGGAACTCTTTGTATTCTGAGTTCCGTGGTTTATCTATGGATTCTGCATTCTTTGTAAGAATGAGTTTGATTTTATTTGAAATACTTTCTGAAAAACTAAAATGTGGCATGAGAGCATTTTTATATGTGGATACCTGAATCACATTCTCTCTGCACTGGGAAAACTACCAAAATATCTCCAGATAATCAGGACTGGTTTTCTTGAAACAGAACCTGGAGTCTTCCAACCATTCAGTAAACACTGGTGAAGTCATGTAAAATGATCTCCTGTGAATTATAGATTTAAAATTGTGTTATTCAAAAGCAGATGAAACACTGAGAAGCATTTGTTTTCCTCCCATGACTATTCACCAGGTTGAAGTAGTTTAATATTGTTTCATTTACTATTAGGAAGAAGATCTGCTCCCAATATTTATGTGAAAAATTCGTTGCACGTGGACACATATCAATGAAGCCACTTATTTTTAAAATCTTTTTATTTAAATGGGCTAAGAACTTTCATTTGCAATTAGCATTCACAGGGTATGTGTAAACATTCTCTCCCTATAAATAAAGGTTTATTTGTAGATGATAATAGATATTTAACCCTTCATTTAAAATACATTTTTCAAAGAGAAATTTTAAAAAGTTTTTCTTTATTTATAATATACCAAATTTGCATATGAGAATATTTTCCTTAACTGTTTTATATCTAGTTTTCACCTCCATACCCCCACATTCATGGATTTTTAAATATGTATTTCTTAGCAGAATGTGTAAATGAACAATACATTGATGGACTCGGTCAGAATACTCTCACCATTTTCCCTCAGCATTGCACCACACTGGGGTGTAATATTTCTTAAAGATCATGAAAAAATAACATGGCATTGTCACCCTCAGTCACAGACTATACTATATGCACAAAACTGATTATCCATGCCCTGCCTTCAACATGTCTGGAGAGTTGTGTGTATGTCTTGTGTCTTTTTTAAAGACTCTTGGGTTTTAATTGTTTCCAAAGAGTCATGAATTGACCATTGGATTTTTTTCCTTTTACTGGTAATTTTGAACATGCACCTCAATGTTCTCAAAAAAGAATTTGAGCTTTGTTTCTTTTCTCCTCTATTCCATTATCCTTCTCTTTCTTTCTATTTTTTACATTGCCTTCTCTTCTGTTGCTGTCTTTTAAAAACAGCTCATTCTCCATGACCTGAGCTCCAAATAATTACTCTGCATCACTTTATGTGCAAAACCCATCTAGGAACCCTGTGGTGGAGGAGGGAAAGAAACCACACATGGCCAGGTGCTAAGAATCATTTTTCGCCATTTCCTTGGGTCACCAATGGCAGGATGATCATAAATCTGGCTTTTCAGGCTCCAATACTGTGAACCTTTTTGAAATATGGGTCAAAATGTTCAATTACATGTTACTTGAAAAGCTTAACCATTGCACTTTGCTGGGATGTATCTGGTGATAATGATGGCTCTTCACTGAGATGACAATACTTACTCATTCTTTTCTCATTTATTCCACTGCCCTTGGATTCCATTGTTATGAGGATTGCTGGTTGGAAATACTATGGTTTTCCTAGTGATCTTGTTATGTGTACTAATTTATGCCAAGAGATGTGTGCAATAACTAAGAGGAATAACATGAAAAAAATTTTATTTCATTCCTAAAAATTGCTTTGTCTGAGTGTTCTACCTAGAATATAATAATTTGAATTTTGTTTTAATTTATTGCCATTATATCAGACTAATTATTTTCCTTTATAGGCGTTATTGCCATACTATCTATTTCTTATTATTGACTATATTAAATCTAACCTAACCTTCCATTCTTTTCTAAATTTATATATTTTTTGATCAGATGACCATTTTATTTATAATTTTAAAATAAAGAACTTCTCAACAGCTTTTAAAAATCCATTCATTGTTCAGTTTCTTCACATGAGGTGGTATATGTGATCATGTATCAATAAAACTGATAGACAAAAAAACTGTTCAAGGAGAGCCAGAAAAACCCCCTGCTTGGCTGTGTCATCAAAAGGATTGAGAAGTGAAGAATTTATTTTTTGTTCATTTAGTTTTCCTTTCTTTGTTATAATTTTTAGAGAGATATTGATAAGGTTTAATAATGATTGAAGAGATGAATCACATCCATGAATATACCATACACCAGGGAATGTACATATTGGAAAAATGAGTTATTGGTTTAATATTTATCAATAAAAGAGATGTTTCAAAATAGTCATTTTGTGAGGACATGTACACCCAAGGTGAGTCATACATCATGGTTAGTAGTCGAGTTTGAAAGATCCTCTGGCCAATGTTTAAAAAATGGTCCACAATTTGATTTCCTGCTGGAGATGTGTGTATGGCTCTCTTTAAGTTGCTATGACCATTTGTTATGTAATGTCATGAGTTTTGCTCTACACATGCAGTTTATGTATGTTTATGTGTGAATGATATCCATCACTGTAAAATTGATTAAGAGAAAGAGTGTGGTTATTGTCAAATATGAAGGCTTGTAATTGCCTATTTCTGCAAGGTTGTATTAGTTTTGTGTTTCTTCATTGTTGGAGGCTATAATCACGTGTGCATAGAATGGAGCACGGTGTACACTGCTGGATGGATTAGGTTCTTGTGTTTTATGACCCATTCTTGTCCCCCATGATATCTTGTGAAAATATGAGACCCTCTTTGTCAACTTAGCTACACTACCAATGCCTATTCACTCCAAGGTTTGGGCAGGGGCTTTCACAAGCCAGAGGAATATTTTGCAGTTGGGAGCTCTTTATAATCTAAGTTCCACTGTTTATCTATGGATTCTGGTTTCTTTGTAAGAATGAGATTGATTTTCTTTGAAGTACTTTCTGAAAAACTAAAATGTGGCTTGAGAGCAATTTTTTATATATGGATACTTGCATCACATTCTCTCTGCACTGGGGAACTACCCAAATATGTCCAGAAAATCAGGACTGGTTTTCTTCAAACAGAACCTGGAACCTTCTAACCAGTCAGTAAACACTGGTGATGTCATGTAAAATGATCTCCTGTGAATTTTCGATTTAAAATTGTGTTATTGAAAATGGAGGAAATACTGAGAAGCATTTTTTTCCTCCCATGTCTGTTATCCAAGTTGAAGTAGTTTAATATTGTTTCATTATGTATTAGGAGGAAAATCTGTTCCAGATGTTTATGTGAAAAACTCATTTCATGTGGACTCATATCATTGAAGCCACTTATTTTTAAATTCTTATTAGTTAAAAGGGCTAAGAACTTTCATTTGCAATTGGCATTCTCAAGGCTTGTGGAAACGTTCTCTCCCTCTAAGTAAAGTTTATTTGTAGTTGATAATAGATATTTAACCATTCTTTTAAAATCCATTTTTAAATGTGAACATTTAAAAAGTGTTTTTTATTGTTAATATACAAAATTTGCATATGAGACGTATCATCCTAATCTGTTTTATATCTAGTTTTCACCTCCAAACCCCACATTCATGCATTTTTAAATAGTTATTTCTTAGCAGAATGTGTAAATGAACAAAATATTGATGCATTCAGTCATAATACTCACACCATGTTCCTTCAGGCTCACACCACACTGGGGTGTAATATTTTTCCAGAACTTGATAAAATTTCATGGCATTGTAACCACCACTCACAGTCTATACTATATGCACAAAACTGAGGATCCTTGCCCTGCCTTCATCATGTCTGAATATTTGTGTGTATGTGCTGTGTCTGTTTTAACTCTTGGGTTTTATTTTTTTCCACAAAGGCATGAATTGTCTGGAGGATTTTTTTCCTTTTACTGCTAAGTTTGAACCAGCAAGTCAAGATTCTTCAGAAGAGAATTCGAGCCTAGTTTCTTTTTTCCACTATTCCATTCTCCTTCTCTTTCTTTTCTATTTTTCACAGCGCCTTCTCTTCACTTGCTATCTTTTCCAAAGAGCTGATCCTCCATGCCCTGAGCTCCAAATAATTACTGTGGGGCATTGTATGGATAAAACCCATCCTGGATTCCTGCCATTGAGAATGGAAAGGAGCCACAAAGCCATGTGCTAGCAATCATATTTTCACCATTTTTCTTTGGACAACAATTGTAGAATGACCGTCATTCTAGCACTCAGGCTCCACAAGTGGGAGCCCTTTTAAAATCCGGGGTAAAAAGTTCATTTCATTTTACTTGAAAAGTTTATGCATTCCATATTGCTGGGATGCATCTTGTGTCTGAGGAATTTTCCTAAGGATGGCTCTTCAATGAGATGACAATACTTTATTATTCTATTCTCATTTCTTCCTCTGCCCTTGGATTCCATTGTCATGAGGATTGCTCATTGAAAATACTATGGTTTTCTTAGTGCTCTTGTTATGTGTACCAATTTATGCCAAAGTGATGTGTGCAATAACAGAGGAATTAGCATGAAAAAAATTATTTTATTCCTTTTATTCCTAGAAATTATTTTGTCTGAGTGTTCTACCTGGGATATCATTATTTGAATTTTGTTTCAATTTATTGTCATTATATCACACTAATTATTTTCCTTTAGAGGCATTATTGCCATACTATGTATTTCTTATCCTTGATTATATTAAATCTAACCTAACCTTACATTCTCTTCTAAATTTACATTTTCTTTCAATCTGATATCCATTTCAATGTATAATTTTAAAGGAAAGACCTTTTCAACATCTTTTAAAAAGCCATTCATTGTTCACTTTCTTCACATGATGTAGTAAGTGATCATATGTAAATGAAACTGATAGATAAACAAAAAAAAATTTGTTCAAGGTGAACCAGAAATACACATCTGCTTGGCTGTGTGATCAAAAGGATTGATAAATGAATAATTTATTTTTTTCTCAAAGGGTTTTCCTTTCTTTACTATAATTTTTATAGAGATATTGAAAAAGTTTAATAATTATTGAAGAGATGAATTCACATCCCTGAATATACCATACACCAGAGAAAGTACACATTGGAAAGCAGGTTATCATTTAAATATTTATCAATAGAAGAGATGTATTTCAAAAAAGTCCTTTTGTGTGGACATGAACACCCAAGGTGAGTCATACAACATGGTTAGTAGTCGAGTTTGAAAGATGCTTTGAACATGTTTGTAAAAATGAGCCACAATTTGATCTCCTGCTGGAGATGTGTGTATGGGACCCCTTTAAGTTGCTATGTCCCTTTATTTTGTGAAGTGATGAGTTTTGCTCTACCCACCTAGTTTATGTATGTTCATATACAAATAATATCTCTCACTGAAAAATAGATTAAGAGAAAGTGTGTGGTGAGTGTCAAATATGAAGGCTGGGAATTGCCTATTTCTCTAAAGTTGTCTTAGTTTTGTGTTTCTTCATTATTGGAGGTTATAATCACGTGTGCCAAGAATGGAGCATGGTGTAAACTGCCGGATGGATTAGGTTCTTGTGTTTTATGAACCATTCCTCTCCCCCATGATATCTTGTGAATAGATGAGTCCCTCTTTGTCAACTTATGTACACTACCAGTGCCTTTTGCTCCAGGGTGGGGCCAGGGGCTTTCACAAGCCAGTGGAATATTTTGCATTTGGAAGCTCTTTCTATTCTGAGTTCTGGGGTTTATCTATGGATTCTGGCTTGTAAGAATGTGTTTCATTTTATTTGAAGTACTTTCCGAAAAACTAAAATGTGGCCTGAGAACATTTATTTATATATGGATTCCTGCATAACATTCTCTCTGCATTGGGGACTACAGAAATATGTCCAGAAAATCAGGACTGGTTTTCTTGAAACAGAACTTGGAGCCTTCTAACCATTCAGTAAACTCTGATGAGGCCATGTAGAAGGATCTCCTGTAAATTATCAATTTAAAATTGTGTTATTCCAAATGGAGGAAACACTGAGAAGAAGCATTTCTTTTCCTCCCATGACTATTCTACATGTTGAAGTAGTTTAATATTGCTTCATTAAGTATTAGGAGGAAAATCTGTTCCAGATATTTATGTCAAAAATTCATTCCATGTAGACTCATATCATTGAAGCCACTAATTTATAAATTCTTAATATTTAAAAGGACTAAGAATTTTCATTCGCAATTAGCATTCTCAGGTATGTGGAAACATTCTCACCCTCTAAGTAAAGGTTTATTTGTAGTTGATAATAGATATTTAACCATTCTATTAAAATCCATTTTTCAATGTGAACTTTTAAAAAGTTTTTATTTTTTTATTTTTAATATACCAAATTTGCCTATAAGAGAATATGGTCCTAATCTGTTTTTTATATAGTTTTCATCTCAAAACCCCACATTCATGCATTTTTAAATAGGTATTTCTTAGCAGAATG
>JAKSZT010053856.1:1423350-1552948 GCA_026826555.1 Tolypeutes matacus | reverse complement strand
GAATGTGGAAATGAACAAAACATTGATGTACACGGTCAGAATACTTTCACCATATTGCTTCAGCATCACACCACACTGGGGTGTAATATTTCTTAGAGATCATGAAAATATATCATGGAATTCTCACCCCCAGTGACAGAATATACTATATGCAAAAAACTGATTATCCATACCCTGCCTTCAACAGGTCTGCAGTGTTGTGTGTATGTCTTGTGTATGTTTTAAAGTCTCTTGGTTTTCATTGTTTTCACATAGTTGTAATTGACTGGTGGATTTTCCCCCCCTTTACTGGTAAATTTAAACATGCACTTCAAGGTTCTTCAAAAGAGAATTCGATCTTTGTTTCTTTTCTCCACTATTCCATTCTCCTTCTCTTTCTTTTCTATTTTTCACAGTGCTTCTCATCAATTGCTATCTTTTAAAAAGTGGTCTTCCTACATGGCATTATATCCAAAAAATTTCTCTGCATCATTGTATGTACAAAACCATCTAGGAAACCTGTGTTGGAGTAGGGAAAGAACCCACACATGGCCAGTTGCATGGAATCAGTTTTTCACCATTTTCCTTGGGGTCACCAATGACAGGATGACCATGATTCTGGTGTTTCAGTCTTTAATAGTGGGAGCCCTTTTGAAATACAGGGCAAAAAGTTCCATTTCATATTACTTGAAAAGCTTATCCATTGCACTTTGCTAGGATGTAACTGGTGTCTGGTGAATTTTGATAAGGATGGCTCTAAATTGAGATGACAAAATTTTCTCATTTCTTCCTCTGCCCTTGGTTTCCTTTGCTTTGAGGATTGCTGGTTGGAAGTACTATTGTTTTCCTAGTGATCTTGCTATGTGTTCTAATTTATTCCAATGAGATGTGTGCAATACCAAAGAGGAATTAGCATGAAAAAAATGCTTTCATTCCTAGAGATTATTTTTTCTGAGTTTTCTACCTGTGATATAATAATGTGAATATTTTTTTCAATTTATTGTTATTATAACAGTCTAATTATTTTCCTTTATATGCGTTAGTGCCATACTATCTATGTCTTATAATTGATTATATTAAATCTAACTTAACCTTACATTCTCTTCTAAATTTGCATTTTCTTTCAATGTGATGTCCACTTCAATTTATAATTTTAAAATAAAGACATTTTCAACAGGTTTAAAAAAGCTGTTCATTGTTCACTTTCTTCACATAACGTAGTATGTGATCATATTTCAATGAAACCTATACATGAACAAAAAAAATTGTTCAGTGAGAGCCAGAAATACTCCTCTGCTTGGCTGTGTCATCAGAAGGATTGAGAAATGAACAATTTATTTTTTGTTCATTTGGTTTTCCTTTCTTTGTTATAATTTTCATAGAGATATTTAAAAGGTTTAATAATGATCGAAGAGGTGAATCATATTCATGAATATACCATACACCAGGGAAAGTACACATTGGAAAAACAGGTTATTGGTTTAATATTTATCAATAAAAGAGATGGGTTTCAAAATAGTCATTTTTTGAGGACGCTTAAAACCAAGGTGAGTCATACATCATGGTTACCATTCGAGTTTAAAAGATGGTGTGGATGTTTTCAAATATTGAACCACAATTCAATGTCCCACTGGAGATGTGTGTATGGGACCCCATTAAGTTGCTTTGTCCTTTGATTTTGAAAGGTCATGAGTTTTGCTCTATACACCAAGTTTATGTATGTTCATACAGAAATGATATCTGTCACTAAAAATAGATTAAAAGAAAGACTGTGGTGATTGTCAAGCATGAAGTCTTGAAATTGCCTATTTCTATAAAGTTGTCTTAGTTTTGTGTTTCTTCATTGTTGGAGGCTATAATCATGTGGGCATAGAATGGATTGCGGTGTACACTAATGAATGGATTTGGTTTTTGTGTTTATGGCCCATTTCTCTCCACCATGATATCTTGTGAATAGATGAGTACCTTTGTCAACTTATGTACTCTATGAGTGCCTTTTCACTCCAGGGTGTAGGCAGAGGCTTTCACAAGCATAGGAATATTTTGTAGTTGGGAGCTCCTTGTATTCTGAGTTCCACGTTTTATCTATGCATTCTGCTTTCTTTGTAAGAATGAGTTTGATTTTATTAGAAGTTCATTATGAAAAACTAAAGTGTGGCATGACAGCATTTTTTTTATATGTGGATACCTGCATCACCTTCTCTCTGCCCTGGGGAACTACCAAAATATGTCCAGAAAATCAGAACTGTTTTTTCTTGGAGCCTTCTAAACATTCAATAAACACTGGTGAAGTCATGTAAAACAGTGTCCTGTGAATTATCGATTTAAAATTGTGTTATTCAAAAAGGAGGAAACACTGAGAAGCATTTATTTTCCTATCAAGACTATTCTCCAAGTTGAAGTAGATTAATATTGTCTCATTAAGTATTAGGAGGAAAATCTGTTCCAGATATTTATGTGAAAAATTCATTCCATTTGGACTCATATCATTGAAGCCACTTATTTTTAAAATCTTATTATTTAAAAGGGCTAACAACTTTCATTTGCAATTAGCATTCTCAGACCATGTGGAAACATTCTCTCCCTCTAAGTTAAAGTTTATTTGTGGTTGAAAATAGATATTTAACCATTCTTTTAAAATCCATTTTTCAATGTGAACTTTAAAATTTTTTTTTATTTTTAATATACCAAATTTGCATATGAGAGAATATGGTCCTAATCTTTTTTATATCTAGTTTTCACCTCAAAACCCCACATTCATGCATTTTAAATAGATATTTCTTAGCAGATGTGTAAACAAACAAAACCTTGATGCACTTAATCAGAATACTCACACCAATTTTCTTCAGCATCACACCACACTGGGGTGTAATATTTCTTAGAGATCATGAAAAAATATCATGGCATTGTCACCCCCAGTCACAGACCATACTATATGCACAAGACTGATTATCCATGCCCTGCCTTCAACATGTCTGGAGAGTTGTGTGTATGTCTTGTGTCTGTTTTAAAGTCTCTTGGGTTTTAATTTTTTCCATGAAGTCATGAATTGACTCGTGGATTTTTTCCTTTTACTGCTAATTTTGAACCAGCAACTCAAGGTTCTTCAAAAGAGAATTCGAGCTTAGTTTCTTTCTTCCAGTATTCCATTCTCCTTCTCTTTCTTTTCTAGTTTTCACAGCGCCTTCTCTCCAGTTGTTGTCTTTTCAAAAGAGCTCATCCTCTATGCCCTGAGCTCCAAATAATTACTCTGTGTCATTGTATGGACAAAACCCATCTAGGATCTCTGCTAGGGGGAGGGAAAGGAGCCACACAAGGCCAGGTGGTAGGAATCAAATTTTTGTCATTTTCCTGGGTCACCAATGGTAGGATAACCTTGATTCTAGCATCGCAGGCTGAACAATTGTTAGCCTTTTTGAAATCTGGAGCAAAAACTTCAATTTCATGTTACTTGAAAAGCTTATCCTTTGCACATTGCTGGGATGTTTCTGCTGTCTGTTGAATTTTGATAAGGATGGCATTTCATTGAGATGACAATACTTACTCATTCTTTTCTCCTTTATTCCTCTGCCCTTGGACTCCATTGCTATGAGTATTGATGGTTGGAAATACAATGGTTTTCATAGTGATCTTCTTATATGTACTAATTTATGCCAAAGAGAAATGTGCAATAACAAAGAGGAATTAACATGAAAAAAATTATTTCATTCCTAGAGATTATTTTTTCTGTGTGTTCTACCTCGGATATAATAATTTGAATTTTGTTTCAATTTATTGTCATTGTATCAGACATTATTTTCCCTTAAAGGCGTTAGTGCCATACTATGTATTTCTTATCACTGATTATATTAAATCTAACCTAACTTATTCTCTTCTAAATTTACATTTTCTTTCAATCTGATATCCATTTCAGTTTATAATTTTAAAATAAAGACTTTTTCAGCAGTTTAAAAAAGCCATTAATTGTTCATTTTCTTCACATGATGTAGTAAGTGATCATATAGCAATGAAACTGATAAACAAAGAATATTGTTCAAGGAGCACAAGAAATACTTCTCTGCTTGGCTGTGTCATCAAAAGGATTGATAAGTGAAGAAATTCTTTTTTGTTCTTCTAGTTTTTCTTTATTATATTTTTTATAGAGATATTGAAAAGGTTTAATAATAATAGAAGGAAGAATCATAGTCATGAATACACCATACACCAGGGAATGTACCCATTGGAAATACAGGTTATCAATTTAATATTTACCAATAAAAGAAATGGGTTTCAAAATAGTTATTCTTTGAGGACACGTACAACCAAGGTGAGTCATATATCATGGTTAGCATTCGAGTTTGAAAGATGGTCTGGCCAAGTTTTCAAAAATGAACCACAATTCAATGTCCCAGTGGAGATATTTGTTTGGGAACCAATTAGTTGCTATGTCCCTTTATTTTGAAAGGTCATGAGTTTTGCTCTATACACCAAGTTTATGTATGTTCATTTAGAAATGATATATGTCACTAAAAATAGATTAAAAGGAAGAGTGTGGTGATTGTCAAACATGAAGACTTGGAATTGCCTATTTCTCTAAAGTTGTCTTAGTTTTGTGTTTTTTCATTGTAGGAGGCTATAATGTCGTTTGCATAGAATGCCGCATGGTGTACACTGCTGGATAGACTAGGTTCTTTTGTTTTATGACCAATTCCTCTCACCCATGATATCTTATGAATAGATGAGTACCTCTTTGTCAACTTATGTAGCCTACCATTGCCTTTTTGCTCCAGGGTGTGGGCAAGGCTTTCACAAGCTATAGGAATATTTTGCAGTTTGGAGTTCTTTGTATTCTGAGTTCCACGGTTTATGTATGGATTCTGCTTTCTTTTTAAGAATGAGTTTGATTTTATTAGAACTTCTTTCTGAAAAACTAAAATGTGGCATGAGAGCCTTTTTAAATATATGAATACCTGCATCACATTCTCTCTGCACTGGGGAGCTACCCAAATATATCCAGAAAATAATGACTGGTTTTCTTGAAACAGAACCTGGAGCCTTCTAACCATTCAGTAAACACTGTTGAAGTTATGTAAATCTACCTCCTGTGAATTATTGATTTAAAATTGTGTTATCCAAAAGCAGATGAAACACTGAGAAGCATTTGTTTTCCTGCCATGACTATTCTCCAAGTGATGTATTTTAATATTGTTTCATTTACTATTAGGAGGAAAATCTGCTCCTGATATTTATGTGAAAAATTTGTTACATGGGGACTCATATCATTGAAGACACTTAGTTTTATAATCTTATTATTTAAATGGGCTAAGAACTTCATTTGCAATTAGCATTCACAGGGTATGTGGAAACATACTCTCCCTCTAAGTAAAGTTGATTTGTAGACAATAATAGATATTTAATCCTTCATTTAAAATCCATTTTTCAAAGAAAAAATTTAAAAAGTTTTTCTTTATTTTTAATATACCAAATTTGCATATCAGAATATCTTCCATATCTGTTTCTATCTAGTTTTCACCTCCATACCCCCAAATTCATGGATTTTTAAATATGCATTTCTTAGCAGAATGTGTAAATGAACAACACATTCTTGCACTCAGTCAGAATAGTCTCACCATTTTCCTTCAGCATCACACCACACTGGGGTGTAATATTTCTTAGAGATCATGAAAAAAATATCATGGCATTGTCGTCCCCAGTCACAGACTATACTATATGCACAAAACTGATTATCTATGCCCTGCCTTCAACTTGTCTGGAGAGTTGATTGTATGTGTTGTGTCTGTTTAAAAGGCTATTGGTTTATCCGAGGCACGATTATTGCTAATTGAAAACTTTTCCCAAGTGCCAACTGGCAACACAACTGGAAAAAGACCTTGAATAAAAGGGGGAAACGGTAAAGACAAATGAGTTCAAGTGGCTAAGAGACTTCAAAGAGAGTCGGGAGGTCATCCCAAAGGTAACTCTTACGCACACCTCAGTAGGAGCTCATAGAACATCTAAGTGCCTATCACCCCACTCAGTGGGGTTCCTGAGAGCTCCGGAGACACCCTGGTCTTATATAAGGGGGGATAGCCCCAGAGACTGATGCCTTATCAGTGGGTTCTATTTTGTAATCTGTGCTCCTGAGAGTGACAGAATTAGACTCAAATAAGTCCTCCCTGCACATGGTTCACCAGTCCCTTCTATTCAAACCTACATGTGATGCTGGAGTTTCTTCCAGAGACTGGAGCCTCCCACCTACCTATGTGCCAGGTGTGCATGAAATCTAGGTGGAGCTGCAACTCCTACCCTACAGCTCAATGGACTCATCCAAGTCACCTGGTGAGGAGACAACGATGGGAAATGGCCATCCCAGGGAATGGAGAGGGCCTGCATCTGCAGGCAGGATCATCCCACCCACCATATCCATGGGATATAAGCCCTCTCTCACTTGGAGTTGGAGTGGACATCACCATCCCAGTCGCCTCTGGATTGGGAGAAGAACTATGGACTAGAGTGGACTTGATGGTATTCTCTTGCTCACATATGGTGATTCTTGCAATGCAAGAAATTATAACAATGAGGTGGAGCCAGTGGCCACTTGACAGTTTTTGGGTAGGGAGGGGATGAGCAGTTGAAATACAGGGGCTTCTTTGGGAGTTGGAGGTTGTCCTGAGTACTGTTGTGGCAATGGATGTAGGCCATTTTAAATCAGCACACACCACTCAGAACTGAGTGGGAGAGAGTGTGGTCTAAAGTGTGAACTGTGGTCTATGGTTGGTGGCAAGGCTCCAGGATGTGTAAGTTCATTGAGGTTGGTGGGCCACACTATGGGAGATGTTTGTGTTGGATGTGGTGGGAGGTGTGGGAGGTGGGCAACATGGGAATCCGAGTGGGTTCCGTATAATATTTTAGGTAATCTAAGCACCTCTTAAAATATATGTATATATATATATAAAAAATAACATTTTTGTAAGCAAATACACATATATGCATATATATTTATATATCATTTTACAAATGTTTGTATGTATTGTGAGAATTTTGATTTTTACCCATAATAAAAAATAAAAAATAAAAAAAATAAAAATAAAAAAAAAAAAAAAAAAAAGGCTATTGGGTTTTAATTGTTTCCACATAGTCGTGAATTTACCATTGGATTTTATTCCTTTTACTGGTAATTTTGAACATGCATCTAAAGGTTCTCAAGAGAATTCGAGCTTTGTTTCTTTTCTCCACTATTCCATTCTCCTTCTCTTTCTTTTCTATTTTTCACAGTGCCTTCCCTTCAGTTGCAGTCTTTTAAAAACAGCTCATCCTCCATGACCCAAGCTCTAAATAATTACTCTGCATTATTGTATGCCCAAAACCCATCTAGGATCCCTGCATTGATGGAGTGAAAAAAGCCACCCAATGCTCCATGCTTGAAATCATTTTTGCGGCATTTTCTTGAGTCACCAATGGTAGGATGAGCATGATTATAGCGTCCCAGACTGCACAATTGGGACCCTTTTAGAAATACGGGGTAAAATGCTTATCCATTGCACTTTGTTAGGCTGTATCTGGTGATAAGAATGGCTCTTCACTGAGATGACAATACTTACTCATTCTTTTCTCATTTATTCCTCTGCCCTTGGATTCCATTGTTATGAGGATTGCTGGTTGGAAATACTATGGTTTTCCTAGTGATCTTGTTATGTTTTCTAATTTATGCCAAATAGATGTGTGCAATAACAAAGGGGAATGAGCATGAAAAAAATTATTTCATTCCTAGTGATTACATTGTCTGAGTGTTCTACCTAGAATATAATAATTTGAATTTTATTTTAATTTATTGTCATTATGTTAGGCTAATTATTTTCCTTGATAGGCCTTAGTGCCATACTATCTCTTTCTTATAATTGATTATATTAAATCTAACCTAACCTTACATTCTCTCCTAAATTTACATTTTTTTCTGATCAGATGTCCATTTCCATGTATAATTTTAAAATAAAGACATTTTCAACCCCTTTAAAAACCCATTCATGGTTCACTTTCTTCAAATGAGGTGGTAAGTGATAATATGTCAAAAAAACTGATAGACAAACAAAAAAAATGTTCAAGGAGGGCCAGAAAAAACCTTCTGCTTGGCTGTGTCACCAAAAAGATTGAGAAGTGAAGAATTTCTTTTTTGCTCATCTTGTTTTACTTTCTTTAATTTAAATTTTATAGAGATATTGAAAAAGTTTAATAATTATTGAAGAGATGAATTCACATCCCTGAATATACCATACACCAGGGAATGTACACATTGAAAAAACAGATTATCATTTTCATATTTATCAATAAAAGAGATGTTTTTCGAAGAGTCATTTTTTGAGGACACCTACACCCAGGGTGAGTCATACATCATGGTTAGTAGTCGAGTTTGAAAGATGCTCTGGCCAAATTTTAAAAATGAGCCACAATTAGATTTCCTGCTGGAGATGTGTTTATGGGACCCCTTTAAGTTGCTATGACCCTTTATTTTGTAAGTTCATGAGTTTTGCTCTACACACGAATTTTATGTATGTTAATGTACAAATGGTATATGTCACTGAAAAATAGATAAAGAGAGAGAGTGTGGTGAGTGTCATACATGAAGGCTTCGAATTGCCTATTTCTCTGAAGTTGTCTTAGTTATGTGTTTCTTCATTGTTGGAGGCCATAATCGTGTGTGCATAGAATGGATCACAGTGCATACTGCTGGTGGATGAGGTTCTTGTTTTTTATCTCCCATTCTTCTCCCCCCAATGATATGGTGTGAATAGTTGTCCCTCTTTGTAGACTTATATACCCTACCAGTTCCTTTTCACTCCAGGTTGTGGGCAGGGGCTTTCACAAGCCACAGGAAAATTTTGCAGTTTAGAACTCTTTGTGTACTGAGTTCTGGGGTTTATCTGTGGCTTCTGCTTTAATTGTAATAATGAGGTTGATTTTATTCCATGTCTTTATCCCAAGAACTTTCTGAAAAATTAAAATGTGTCATAAGAGTATTGTTTTATATGTGGATACCTGCATCACAATGCCTCTGCTCTCTGGAACTATCCATATATTTATGGAAAAGCAGGACTGGTTTTTTTGAAACTGTACCTGGAGCCTTCAGACCATTCAGTAAACCCTGGTAAAGTCACTCAAAATGATCTCCTGTGAATTATTGATTTAAAATTGTGTTAATCAAAAGCAGAGGAAACACTTAGAAGCACTTCTATTCCTCCCATTACTATTCTCCAAGTTGAAGTATTTTGATATTATTTCATTAACTATAAGGAGGAAAGTCTGTTAAAGACATTTATGTGAAAAATTCATTCCACATGAATTCATATCATTAAAGCCACTTTAGAGTTCATTTGTAATTAACATTCACAGGGTATGTGGAAACATTCTCTCCCTCTAAGTAAAGTTCTATTTTTAGATGATAATATATATTTAACCATTCTGTTAAAATCCATTTTTCTATGAGAACTTTTAAAAGTTTTTCTTTAGTTTTAATATACCAAATTTGAATATGAGAGTATATCATCCTAATCTGTTTTATATCTAGTTCTCACCTCCAGACACCCCCATTCAAGCATTTTAAAATATGTATTTCTTAGCAGAATATGTAGATGAAGAAAACATTGCTGCACTGGGTCAGAATACTCACAACAATTCCTTCAGCATCGCAGCACACTGGGGTGTAATATTTCTTACAGATTATGATAAAATATCATGGCATTGTCACTCCCCTTCACTTTGTACTGTATGCATAAAACTGATTATCCATGCCCTACCTTCAACAGGTCTGGAGAGTTGTGTGTATGGGTTGTGTCTGTTTTAAAATCTCTTTAGTTTTAAATTTTTCCACATAATCGTGAATTGACTGGTGGATTTTTTTTTCATTTTACTGCTAATTTTGAACCTGCACTTCAAGGTTCTTCAAATGAGAATTCGAGCTTAGATTGTTTTCTCCACTATTCCATTCTCCGTCTCTTTCTTTTCTATTTTTCAGCGTACCTTCTCTCCATTTGTTGTCTTTTCCAAATAACACATCCTCCATGCCGTGAGCTCCAAATAATTACTCTGCAGCATTGTGTGAACAAAACTTATCTAGGATACCTGTGGTGATAGAGGGAAAGAAGCCACACAAGGCCATTTGCTATTAATCATATTTTCACTGTTTTTCCTGGGTTACCAATGGCAGGATGATCATGATTCTAGAGTTCCAGACTTCAAAAGTGGGAACGCTTTTGAAATCCAGGGCAAAATTTCAATTTCATATTACTTGAAACTTATCCATTGCACTTTGCTGGGATGTAACTGGTGTCTGGTGAATTTTGATAAGGATGGCTCTTCATTGAGATGACAATCTTTTCTCATTCTTTTCTCATTTCTTCTTCTGCCCTTGCATTCCATTGTTATGAGGATTGCTCATTGGAAATTCTATGGTTTTCCTAGTGATTTTGTTATGTGTTCAAATTTATTCCAATGAGATATGTGCACTACTAAAGAGGAATTAGCAAGAAAAAAATTATTTCATTTCTAGAGATTATTTTTTCTAAGTGTTCTACCTGGAATATAATAATTGGAATTATCTTTTAATTTATTGTCATTATATCAGACTAATTATTTTCCTTTAATATGTTAGTTCCATGCTACCTATTTCTTAACATTGATTATATTAAATCTAACCTAACCTTACATTCCCTTCTAAATTTACATTTTTTTCAATCTGATGTCGATTTCAGTTTATAATTTTAAAATAAAGCCCTTTTCAACAACTTTAAAAGAGCCATTCAATTTTCAATTTCTTCACATGATGTAGTAAGTAAAAATATATCAATATAACTGATAGATAAAAAAAAATGTTCAAGGAGAGCCAGAAAAACACCCTTGCTTGGCTGTGTCAGCAAAAGAATTGAGAAGTGAGGAATTTCTTTTTTGTTCATCTGGTTTTTCTTTCTTTATTATAATTTTTATAGAGCTATGGAAAGGGTTTAATAATGAATAAAGAAATGAATTCACATCCGTGAATATACCATACACCATGAAATGTACACATTGGAAAAACAGGTTATCAGTTTAATATTTATTAATATAAGAAATGTGCTCCAAATAGTCATATTGTGAGGATATGTACACACAAGGTGAGTCATGCATCATGGTTAATAGTCGAGTTTGAAAGATGCTGTGGCCAAAATTAAAAAAATGGACCAAAATTTGCTTTTCCACTGGAGATGTTTGTATGGGACCCCGTCAAGTTGCTATGTCCCTTTATTTTGTAAGGTCATGAGTTTTGCTTGACACACCAAGTTTATGTATGTTCATATACGAATGATATCTGTCAAGGAAAAATAGATTAAGAGAAAGAGTGTGGTGAATGTCAGACATGAAGGCTTGGAATTGCCTATTTCACTAGATGTCTTAGTTTTGTGTTTCTTCATTGTGGGAGGCTATAATCACGTGTGTGTAGAATGGAGCATTGTGCACACTGCTGGATGGATTAGGTTCCTGTGTTTTATGACCCATTCTCTCCCCCATGATATCTTCTGAATAGTTGAGTCACTCTTTCTCAATTTATGTCCTCACCAGTACCTTTTCACCCCAAGGTGTACACAGGGCCTTTACAAGCCACAGTAAAATTTGGCAATTGCAAGCTGTTTGTGTTCTGAGTTCCAGGGTTTTTCTGTGGATTCAGCTTCCTTTGTAAGAATGCGTTTGAATTTATTCCAAGTAATTTCTGAAAAATTAAAATGTGGCATAAGAGCATTGTTTTATATATGGATAACTGTATCACATTCTCTCTGCACTTGAGATCTACCCAAATATGTCCAGAAAATCAGGACTTGTTTTCTTGAAACAGTACCTGGAGCCTTCTAAGCATTCAATAAACACCGGTGAAGTCATGTAAAATGATCTCTTGACAATTATCAATTTAAATTTGTGTTATTCATAAACAGGGGAAACACTGAGAAGCATTTCTTTTCCTCCCATGACTATTCTCCAAGTTGAAGTAGTTTGATATTATTTCATTAACTATTAGGAGGAAAATCTGTTTCAGATATTTTTGTGAAGAATTCATTCCATGCAAACTCATATCATTGAAGAAACTTATTTTTTAAAATCTTATTATTTAAAAGGGCTAAGAATTTCATTTGCAATTAAAATTCACAGGGTACGTGGAAACATTCTCTCCCTCTAAGTAAAGTTTTATTTGTTGATGATAATAGATATTTAACCATTCTTTTAAAATCCGTTTTTCAACGAGATTTTTAAAAACATTTTTCCTGTATTTTTAATATACCAAATTTGCCTATGAGAGAATATCATCCTAATTTGTTCTGTATCTAGTTTTCACCTTCAAACCCCACATTCATGCATTTTAAATATGTTTTACATTGTAGAATGTGTAAACAAACAAAACATTGATGCATCAAGTAAGAATCATCACACCTCACTGGGATGTAATATTTCTTACAGATCATGATAAAATATCATGGCATTTTCACCCCCAGTCACAGACTATAGTATATGCACAAAACTTATTATCCATGCCCTGCCTTCAACATGTCTGGAGAGTTGTGTGTATGTTTTGTGTCTGTTTTCAAGACACTCGGGTTTTAATTTTTTCTCCATGGTCGTGAATTGGCTGTTGGATTTTTATTCTTTTACTTCTAATTATGAACCAGCACCTCAAGGTTCTTTGAAAAAGAATTTGAGATTAATTTATTTTCTCCATTATTCCATTCTCCTTCTCTTTCTTTTATATTATACACAGTGCCTTGTCTTCAGTTGCTGTCTTTTCCAAAGAGCTCATGCTCCATGCCCCAAACTCAAAATAATTACTCTGTGGCATTGTATGGAAAAAACACATCTAGGATCCCTGCAGTGGAGGAGGGAAAGAAGCCACCGAAGTCTAGTTACTAGCAATCATGTTTTCACCATTTTCCTAGGTCAACAATGGCAATAGGACCGTGATTCTAGCAATCCAGGCTCCACAAGCAGAATCCTTTTTGAGAACCAGGGCAAAAAGTTTAAATTCATGTTACTTGTAAAGATTATCCATTGCACTTTCCTGGGATGTATCTGGTGTCTGTTGAAATTTGATAAGGATGGCTATTCATTGAGAAGACAATACATTATCATTCTTTTCTCATTTATTCCTCTGCCCTTGGATTCCATTGCAATGAGGATTGCTGGTTGGATATAAAGTTTTCCTAGTGATCTTTATATGTGTACTAATTTTTGCCAATGAGATGTGTGCAATACCAAAGAGGAATTAGCATGAAAAAAGAATTTATTTAATTCCTAGAAATTATTTTGTCTGAGTGTTCTATCTGGAATATAATTGTTTGAGTTTTATTTTAAATTATTGTCATCATATCAGTCTAAGTATTTTCCTTTATAGTCATTAGTGCCATACTCTCTATTTCTTATCAGTTATATTAAATATAACCTAACCTTACATTCCCTTCAAAATTTACATTTTCTTTCAATCTGATGTCCATTTCAATATAGAATTTTAAAATAAAGACCTTTTCAACAGCTTTAAAAAAGCCATTCATTGTTCACTTTCTTCACATGCTGTGGTAAGTGATCGTATATCAATAAAACTGATAGATAAATAAAAAATGGTTCAAAGAGAGCCAGAAACACACCTTTCTTTGGCTTGTCATCAAAAGAGTTCAGAAGGGAAGAATTTCATTTTTGTTCATCTGGTTTTGCTTTCTTTATTATAATTTTAATAGTGAAATGGAAAAGATTTAATAATGATTGAAGAGATGAATTACATCTGTGAATATACCATACAGCAGGGAATGTACACATTGGAAAAACAGCTTATTGGTTTAATATTTATCAATAAAAGAGTTGTGTTTCAAAATAGTCATTTTGTGTGGACATGTACACCCAAGGTGAGTCATACATAATGGTTATTATTCGAGTTTGAAAGATGCTCTGGCCAAGTTTTAAAAAATGAGCCACAATTTGATTACCCACTGGAGATGTGTGTATGGAACCACATTAAGTTGTTAAGCCCCTTTTTTTGTAAGGTCATGAGTTTTGCTCGACACAGCAAGTTAAGGTATATTCATATAGGAATGATATATGTCATTGAAAAATAGATTAAAGGAAAGAGTGTGGTGAGTGTCAAATATGAAGGCTTGGAATTGCCTATTTCTCTAAAGTTGTCTTAGTTTTGTGTTTATTCATTGTTGGGGGCTATAATCACGTGTTAATAGAATGAAGCGTGGTGCCACTGCTGATGGATTAAGTTCTTGTGTTTTATGACCCATTTTCCTCCCACAAGATATCTTGGGAATAATTGAGTCCCTCTTTTTCAACTCATGTACATACCAGTGCCCTTCTCTCCTTGGTATGGGTAGGGGCTTCCACAAACCAAAGGAAAATTTTGTGGTTGGGAGCTCTTTGTATTCTCAGTTCAGGTGTTTATCTGTGGATTCTGCTTTCTTTGTAAGAATGAGTTAGATTTTATCCCAAGTACTTTCTGAAAAATTAAAATGTGGCAAAAGAGCATTGTTTTATATATGAATACCCACATCACATTCTCTCTGCATTTGGGTACTATCCAAATATGTCCATAAAATCAGGACTGGTTTTCTTGAAACTGAACCTGAAGGCTTCTCACCATTCAGCAAACACTTGTGAAGTCTTATAAAATGATCTCCTGTGAATTATCGATTTTAAATTGTGTTATTCAAAATAGAAGAAACACTGAGAAGAATTTCTTTCCCTCCCATGATTATTCTCCAAGTTGATGAAGTTTAATATTATTTCATTAACTATTAGGAGGAAAATCTGTTCTAGATATTTATGTGAAAAATTCATTCCACGTGAACTCATATCATTGAAGCCACTTATTTTTATAATCTTATTATTTAAAGATCTAAAAACTTTCATTTGCAATTAGCATTCACAGCGTATTTGGAAACATTCTCTCCCTTTAAGTAAAGGTTTATTTGTAGATGATAATAGATATTTAACCATTCTTTTCAAATCCATTTTTTCAATGAGAACATTTAAAAAGTTTTTCTCTATTTTTAATATACCAAATTTGCATTTGAGATAATATCATCCTAAACTGTTTTATTTCTAGTTTTTACCTCCAAACATCTTCATTCATGCATTTTAAAATATGTTAATTTGAAGAATGTGTAAATGAACAAAGCATTGATGCACTCAGTCAGAATACTCACACCAATTTTCTTCAGCATCACACCATACTGGGGTTGTAATATTTCTTACAGATCATGATTAAATATTATGACATTGTCACCCCCAGTCACAGGCTATACAATATGCACAAAACTGATTATACATATCCAGGCTTTAATATGTCTGGAGAGTGCGGTGTATGTGTTATGCCTGTTTTAAAGACACACGGGTTAATTTTTTCCCACATAGTCGTTAATTGACTAGTGAATTTTTTCCCTTTACTGCTAATTTTGAACCAGCACCCCAAAGTTCTGCAAAAGAGAATTTGAACTTAGTTTCTTTTATCCACTATTCGATTCTCTTTCTCTTTCTTTTTATTTTTCTCTGTGCCTTCCCTCCACTTGCTGTCTTTTCCAAAGAGCTCATACTCCATGCCACGAGCTCCAACTAATTACTCTGCAACATTCTATGTACAAAACCCATCTAGGATCCCTGTGGTAGAGGAGTGATAGAAGCCACACAAGGCCAGTTGCTAGGAATCATTTTCTTGCCATTTTTCCTGGGTCACCAATGGCAGGATGACTGTGATTCTAGTGTTCCAGGCTCCACAATTGGGAGCATTTTGAAATCCTGAGCAAAAACTTCATTTTCATGTTACTTGAATAGCTTATCCATTGAACTTTGCGGGATGTAACTGGTGTCTGGATAATTTTGATAAAGATGACTCTTCATTGAGATGACAATACTTTCTCATTCTTTCTTCATTTCTTCTTCTGCACTTGGATTCCATTGTTATGAGGATTGATTGCCGGTTGGAAATACCATGGATTTCCTAGTGACCTGATATGTGTACAAATTTATGCCAATGAGATGTGTGCAATACCAAAGAGGAATTAGCAAGAAAAAATTTTATTTCATGCCTAGAGATTATTTTGTCTGTGGGTTCTACCTGGAATATAATAACTAGAATTTTGTTTTAATTTATTTTCATTATATCAGAATAATTATTTTCCTTTTTAGGCATTACTGCCATACTATCAAATTCCTTTTTTTTATTTAAATATTAAGATATTTTATTTATTGACGTATACTTACACAAAGTAAAATGTATAACTCATAAATCTTAGATGCATAATCTGGAGAGTTGACAAATGTATATATGCCAGCAACCAAACCTAATCAATATGAAGAACAATGCCATCACTCAAGAAAGATCCTTCATATGCACATGTGTTCATAAAAAAAAAACTTTTTGAAGTACAATAAACTGCAACTATTTAAAGTATACAATTTGGTAAGATCTTTCCTTTGTATTCAAATAAAAATACATTGCAATTTCTTAACTTTGATTATATTAAATCTATGCTAACCTTATATTCCCTTCTAAATTTACATTTTCTTTCAATTAGATGTCCATTTCAATTTATAATTTTAAAATATAAACAAAAAATTTCAACAGCTTTAAAATAGCCACTCATTTTTTAATTTCTTCACTCAATGTAGTAAGTGAACATATATCAATAAAACTGATAGGTAAACAAAAAAATTGTTCAAGGAGAGCCATAAAATCTCCTCTGCTTGGCTGTGTCATCAAAAGGATTGAGAAGTGAAGAATATCATTTTTGTTCATCTGTTTTTTCTTTCTTTTTTATAATTTTTATAGAGATATTGAAAAGGTGTAATAATGATTGAAGAGAGGAAGTCACATCTGTGAATAAACAAAACATAAAGGAATGTACACTTCGGAAAAAAGTTATCCTTTTAATATTTGTCAATAAAAGAGATGTGTATCAAAATAGTCATTTGTGAAGAAATGTACATCCAAGGTGAGTCATACATCATGGTTAGTAGTTGACTTTGAAAGTTGCTCTGGCCAATTTTTGAAAAATGAACCACAATTCGATTTCCTGATGTAGATGTTTGTATGGGTCCCCTTTAAATTGATATGTCCCTTTATTGTGTAATGTCATGAGTTTTCCTCTACACACCAAGTTTATGTATGTTTGTGTACAGATGATATCCATCATTGAAAAATAGATTAAGAGAAAGAGCATAGTGAGAGTGAAAGATGAATGGTTAGAATTGCCTATTCCAAAAAATTTGTCTTAATTTTGTGTTTATTCATTGTTGGAGGCTGTAATCATGTGTTCATAGAATGGAGTGCCATGCACACTGCTGATGGATTAGGTTCTTTTGTTTTCTGACCCATTCTTCTCCCCCCTGATATCTTGTGAATAGTTGAGTCCCTTTTTTTCAATTTATGTAGACAACCAGTGACTTTTCTCTCCAGGGTGTGTGCAGGGGCTTTCACAAGCCATAGGAAAGTTTTGCAGTTGGGAGATCTTTGTATTCAGAGTTCCAGGGTTTATCTGTGGATTTGGCTTTCTTTGTGAGAATGAGTTTGATTTTATTACAAGTACATTCTGAAAAATTAAAATGTGACATGAACATTGTTTTATATATGGATACATGCATCACACTCTCTCTCCACTCAGGAACTACCCAATTATGTCCAGAAAATCAGGACTGGTTTTCTTGAAACAGAACCTGGAGCCTTCTAACCATTCAGTAAACACTGGTGCAGTCATGTAAAAGGATCTCCTGTGAATTATCGATTTAAAATATTGTTATTCAAAAGCAAGAGAAACACTGAGAAGTATTTCTTTCCCTCCCTTGATTATTCTCCAGTTGAAGTAGTTCAATATTATTTCATTAAATATTAGGAAGAAAATCAGTTCCCAATACTTGTGGAAAAAATTCTTTACATGAGAACTCATATCATTGAAGCCACTTATTTTTAAAATCTTATTATTTAAAAGGGCTAAGAACTTTCATTTGCAAATCGCATTCACAGGGTATTCACAGGGAAAACATTCTCTCCCTCTAAGTAAAGGTTTACTTTAGATGATAATAGATATTTAACCATTTTTTAAAAATCCATTTTTTCAATGGGAACTTTAAATAATTTCTTCTTTATTTTTAATATACCAAATTTGCATATGAGAGTATATCATCCTAATCTGTTTATATCTAGTTTTCTCCTCAAAACCCCCACATTCATACATTTTTAAATATGTATTTCCTAGCAGAATGTGTAATGAAAAAAATTGGTGCAGTCATTCAGAATCCTCACGCCATTTTCCTTCAAATCATACAACACTGGGGTGCAATATTTCTTACAGATGATGGTAAAATATCATGGCATTGTCGCACACGTTCATAGACTATAGTATATGCACAAAAATGATTATACATGGCCTGACTTCAACATGTCTGGAGGGTTGTGTGTATGTGTTGTGTCTATTTAAAGACTCTTGGGTTTTAATTTTTTCCACATAATAGTGAATTGCTTCTTGGATTTTTTTTACCTTTACTGCTAATTTGGAACCAGCACCTCAAAGTTATTCAAAAGAGAATTGAATTTTAGTTTCTTTTCTCCACTATTTCATTCTCCTTCTCTTTCTGTTCTATTTTTCACAGTGCCTTCTCTCCAGTTGCTATCTTTTCCAAAGGAGCTCATCCTCCATGCCCTGAGCTCCAAGTAATTGCTCTGCAGCATTGTATGGACAGAACCCATCTAGGATCCCTGTGGTGAAGGAGGGAAAGAAGCCACGCAAGGCCAGATGCTAGGAATCATTTTTTTTGCCATTTTTCCTGGGGCACAACTGGCAGAGTGACTGATTCTAGAGTTCCAAGCTCCACAATGGGAGCACTTTTGAAAACTGCGGCAAAAAGTTCCATTTCATGTTACTTGAAAAGCTTATCCATTGCATTTTCCTGGGACGTTTCTGGTGTCTTGTGAATATTGATAAGGATGGCTCTTCATTGAGAAGACAATACTTTCTCATTCTTTTCTCATTTCTTCTTCTGCACTTGGATTCCATTGTTATGAGGATTTCTGGTTGGAAATACCAAGGTTTTCCTAGTGATCTTGTGAAGTGTACAAATTTATGGCAATGAGATGTGTGCAATACCAAAGAGGAATTTGCAAGAAAAAAAAAATTATTTCATTACTAGAGAGTATTTTTTCTGAGTGTTCTACCTGGAATATAATAATTTAATTTTGTTTTAATTTACTATCATTATATCAGAGTAAGTTTTTTCCTTTATAAGCATTAGTGCCATACTATTTATTTTTTATCATTTATTATACTAAATCTAACCTAACTTTACATTCCCTTCTAAATTTACATTTTCTTTAAATCTGATGTCCATTTCAGTTTAAAATTTTAAAATAAAGACTTTTTCAACAGCTTTAAAAATGCCATTCATTGTTCAATTCTTTACATGATGTGGAAAGTGATCATATATCAATTAACTGATAGATTTAAAAAAATTGTTCAATGAGAGCCAGAAAAACTCCTTTTCTTGGCTGCATCATCAAAAGCATTGAGAAGTGAAGAACTTCTTTTTTGTTCCTCTGGTTTTTCTTTCTTTATTATAATTTATATAGAGCTATTGAAAAGGTTTAATAATGATTGAAGAGATGAATTCACATCCGTGTACATACCATACACCAGGGTATGTAGACATTGGAAAAATGGTTTATTAGTTTAATATTTATCAATATAAGAGATGTGCTCCAAATAGTCATTTTGTGAGGATATGTACACCAAAGGTGAGTCATCATCATGGTTAATAGTTGAAAGATGCTCTCGCCAATTTAACAAAAAAGAACCATAATTCGATTTTCCACTTGATATGTTTGTATTGGACCCCTTTAAGTTGATATGTCCCTTTACTTTTTAAGGTCAGGAGTTTTCTTCTACACACCAAGTTTATGTAGGTTCATGTGCGAATTATATCCATCAAGGAAAAATAGATTAAGAGAAAGAGTGTGGTGAGTGTCAAACATGAAGGCTTGGAATTGCCTATTTTTCTAAGATGTCTTAGTTTTGTGCTTCTTCATTGTGGGAGGCTATAATGGCGTGTGCATAGAATGGGGCGTGTTGCACACTGCTAGATGGATTAGGTTCCTGTGTTTTATGACCCATTCCTCTCCCCCATGATATCTTGAGAATAGTTGAGTATCTCTTTGTCAAGTTATGTGCCCTAACAGTGCCTTTTATCCCCAGGGTGTGGGCAGGGGCTTTCACAAGCCATAAACAAATTTTGCATTTGGGAGGTCTTTGTATTCTGAGTTCTGGGGTTTATCTGTGAATTCTGCTTCTTTTGTAAGAATGAGATTGAATTTATTCCAAGTATTTTCTGAAAAATTAAAATGTGGCATAGGGGCATTGTTTTAAATATGGATACCTGCATCACATTCTCTGTGCACTCAAGAAGTACCCAAATATGTCCAGAAAATCAGGACCGGTTTTCTTGAAACAGTACCTAGAGCCCTCTAACCATTCAGTAAACACCGGTGAAATCATGTAAAGCGATCTCCTGCCAATTATCGATTTAAAATTCTGTTATTCAAAAGCAAAGGAAACACTGAGAAGCCTTTCTTTTCCTCCATTGACTATTCTCCAAGTAGAAATAGTTTAATATTTTTTCACTAACTATTAGGAAGAAAATCATTTCCCGATACTTGTGTGAAAAATTCGTTACACGAGAACTCATGTCATTGAAGCCACACATTTTTAAAAATCTTATTATTTTAAAGGGATAAGAACTTTCATTTGCAATTAGCATTCACAGGGTATGTGGAAACATTCTATCCCTCTAAGTAAAGGTTTACTTGTAGACAATAATAGATATTTAACCATTTTTAAAATACATTTTTCAATGAGAATTTTAAAAACGTTTTTCTTTATTTTTTAGTATACCAAATTTGTGTATGAGAGACTATTGTCCTAATCTGTTTATATCTAATTTTCACCTCTAAACCCCCACATTCATACATTTTTAAATAAGTATTTCTTAGAAGAATGTGTAAATGAACCAAACATTGGTGCACTTGGTCAGAATACTCACACCATTTTCCTTCAGCATCACACCACACTGGGGTGTAATATTTCTTACATTCATGATAAAATACCATGACATTGTCACCTCCAGTCACAGACTATACTATATTCACAAAACTGATTATCCATTCTGTGCCTTCAAAATATCTGGAGGGTTGTGTGTATGTGTTGTGTCTGTTTTAAAGACTCTTGGGTTTTAATTTTTTCCTCATAGTCCTGAATTGACTGGTGGATTATTTTCCTTTTACTGCTAATTTTGGACCTGCACCTCAATGTTCTTCAAAAGAGAATTCGAGCTAAGTTTCTTTTGTCCAATATTCCATTCTCCTCTTTCTTTTCTATTTTTCATAGTGCCTTCTCTCCAGTTGCTATCTTTTCCAAAGAGCTCATCTTCCATGACCCAAGAACCAAGTAATTACTCTGCATGATTGTATGGACAAAACCGCACTAGGATACGTGTGGTGATAGAGGGGAAAAAGCCACACAAGGCCAGTTGCTAGCGATCATTTTTCATCATTTTTCCTGCGTCAACAATGGCAGGAGGACCGTGAATCTAGTGATAGAGGCTCCACAAGCATGAGGCCTTTTGAAATCTGGGACAAAAAGTTCATTTTCATGTTACTTGAAAATCTTATCCATTGCACTTTGCTGGGATGTATCAGGTGTCTGGTGAAATTTGATAAGGATGGCTCTTCATTTAGAAGACAATATCTTCATATTCTTTTCTCAATTCTTCCACTGCCCTTGGATTCCATTTTTAGGAGGATTGCTCGTTGGAAATATTATGGTTTTCCTAGTGATCATGTTATGTGTACTAATTTATGCCAATGAGATATGTGCAATACAAAAGAGGAATTAACATGAAAAAAGAATTTATTTAATTCCTAGAGATTATTTTGACTGAGTGTTCTACCTGGAATATAATCCTTTGAATATTGTTTTAATTAATTGTCATTATATCAGACTAAGTATTTTCCTTTTTAGGCGTTAGTGCCATACTCTCTATTTCTTATCATTGATTATATTAAATCTAACCTAACCTTACATTCCCTTCTAAATTTACATTTTCTTTCAATCTGATGTTCATTTCAATATATAATTTTAAAATAAAATCCTTTTCAAAATCTTTTAAAAAGCCATTCATTGTTCACTTTCTTTACATGATGTGGTAAGTGATCGTATATCAATAAAACTGATAGATAAACAAAAAAAATGGTTCAAAGAGAACCTATAAACACACCTTTGCTTGGCTTGTCATCAAAAGGATTGAGAAGGGAAGAATTTCTTTTTTATTCATTTGGTTTTACATTCTTTATCATAATTTAAAGAGATATTAAAAAGGTTTAATAGTGATTGAAGAGATGAACTCACATCTGTGAGTAGGCCATACAGCAGGGAATGCACACATTGGAAAAATATGTTATTGGTTTAATATTTAAAATAAAAGAGATGTGTTTCCAAATAGTCATTTTGTTTGGACATGTGCACCCAAGGTGAGTCATAAATCATGGTTATTATTCGAGTTTGAAAGATGCTCTGTCCAAGTTTTAAAAAATGAGCCACAATTTGATTACCCACTAGAGATGTATGTATGGGACCACATTAAGTTGCTATGTCTCTTTATTTTGTAAGGTCATGAGCTTTGCTCTACATACCAAGTTTATGTATGTTCATGTACGAATGATACCCATCCCTGAAAAATAGATTAGAAGGAAGAGTGTGGTGAGTGTCAAAAATGAAGCCTCGGAATTGCCTATTTCTCTAAAGTTGTCTTAGTTTTGTGTTTCTTCATTGTTGGAGGTTATAATCACCCGTGCATAAAATGGAGCACAGTGCACAGTGCTGGATGGTTTAGTTACTTGGGTTTTATGACCCATTCCTTTTAGCGATTATATCTTGTGAATAGTTGAGTTCCTGTTTGTCAACTTATATACCCAGCAGTGTCTTTCATCTCCAGGGTGTGGGCAGGGGCTTTCACAAGGCATAGGAAAATTTTTGCCATTTGGAGATCTTTGTATTTGGTGTTCCAGGATTTATTTGTGGATTCTGCTTTCTTTGTAAGAATGAGTTTGATTTTATTCCAATAAATTCTGAAAATTTAAAATGTGGCATAAGAGCATTGTTTTATATATGGATTCTTGCATCACATCCTCTCTGCACTCGGATACTAGAAAAATATGTCCAGAAAAATCAGGACTGCTTTTCTTAAAACAGAAACTGGGACCTTTTACCCATTCAGCAAACACTGGTGAAATCATGTAAAACAATCTCCCCTGAATTATTTATTTAAAATTGTGTTATTCAAAAGTGGAGGAAACCCTGAGAAGAATTTCTTTTCCTCCCAAGTCTATTCTCCAAGTTGAAGTAGTTTAATATTATTTCATTAACTATTTGGAGGAAAATCTGTTCCAAATATTTATGTGAAAATTTCATTCCAAATGGACTCATATCATTAAAGCTATGTATTTTTAAAATCTTATTATTTAAAAGAGCTAAGAACTTTCATTTGCAATTAGCATTCACAGGGTATGTGGAAACATTCTCTCCCTCTATGTAGAGGTTTATTTGAGGACAATAATAGATATTTAACCATTCTTTTAAAATCCTGTTTTCAACGAGAACTTTTAGAAAGTTATTATTTATTTTTAATATACCAAATTTTTGTAAGAGAGAATATCATCCTAAACTGCTTTATATCTAATTTTCACATCCAAACCTCCACATTCATGCATTTTTAAATACTTATTTCTTAGGAGAATGTGTAAAGGAACAAAATATTAATGCATTAGGTCAGAACACTCACACCATTTTCCTTCGGCATCACACCACACTGGGGTCTAAGATTACTTACAGATCTTGATAAAATATCATGGCATTGTCACCCCCACTCACAGTCTATACTATATGCACAAAACTGATTATCTGTGCCCTGCCTTCAACAAGTCTAGAGTGTTGTGTGTATGTGTTCTGCCTGTTTAAAGACACTTGGGTTTTAAATTTTTCCACATAGTCGTGAATTGGCTATTGGATTTTACCCCTTTTATTGCTAATTTGGAACCAGCACCTCAAAGTTCTTCAAAATAGAATTTGAGCTTAGTTTATTTTCTCCACTATTCCATTCTCCTTGTCTTTATGTTCTATTTTTCACAGTGCCTTCTGTCCAGTTGTTGTCTTTTCCAAAGAGCTCATCTTCCATGCCCCGAGCTCCAAATAATTACTCTGTGGCATTGTATGGACAAAACCCATCTAGGATCTCTGTGTTGGAGGAGGGAAAGAAGCCACACAAGGCCTGGTGGTGGGAATCAATTTTTTGTCATTTTCCTGCATCACCAATTGTATGATGACCTTGATTCTAGCGTCCCAGGTTGCACAACTGGGAGTCTTTTGAAATCTGGGGCAAAAATGTCAATTTCATGTTAATTCAAAAGCTTATCCATTGCAATTTGTTGGGATGTTTCTGGTGATAAGGATGGCTATTCACTGAGGTGACAATACTTACTCATTCTGTTCTCATTTATTCCTCTGCCCTTGGATTCCATTGTTATGAGGATTGCTTTTGGAAATACTATGGTTTTCCTAGTAATCTTGTTATGTGTACTAATTTATGCCAAAGATATGTATACAATAACAAAGAGAAATTAGCATGAAAAAATTTATTTCATTCCTAGTGATTACTTTGTCTGATGTTCAACCTAGAAGATAATAATTTGAATTTTTTAAAATTTATTGTCTTTATATTAGACTAATTATTTTCCTTTATAGACATTAGTGCCATACTAACTATTTCTTATCTTTGCTTATATTAAATCTAAAATAACCTTACATTCTCTAATAAATTTACATTTTTATTGGATGTCCATTTCTACTTATAATTTTAAAATAACGACCTTTTCAAGAGCTTTAAAAAAGCCATTTATTGTTCAGTTTCTTCACATGAGGTGGGAAGTGATCATATATCAATAAAACTGATAGACCAAAAAAAGAAACTATTCAAGGAGAGCCAGAAAAAGCCCTCTGTTTGGCTGTGTCATCAAAAGGATTGAGAAGTGAAGAATTTATATTTTTTTCATCTAGTTTTCCTTTCTTTGTTATAATTTTTATAGAGATATTGATAAAGCTTAATAATGATTGAAGAGATGAATCACATCCATAAATATACCACACACCAAGGAATGTACATATTGGAAAAATGGATTATCGGTTTAATATTTATCAATAAAAGAGATGTGTTTCAAAATATTCATTTTGTGAAGACATGTACACCGAAGGTGAATCATACATCATGGTTAGTAGTCGAGATTGAAAGATGCTCTGGCCAACTTTAAATAATGAGCCACAACTTGATTTCCTGCAGGAAATATGTGTATGGGGCCCCTTTAAGTTGCTATGTCCCTTTATTATGTAAGATCATGAGTTTTGCTCTACACACAAAGTTTATGTATGTTCTTGTATGGATGATACCCATCACTAAAAAATAGATTAAATAGAAAGAGTGTGGCCAAATATGGAGGCTTGGAACTGCCTATTCTCTATAGTTGTATTAGTTGTGTGTTTCTTCATTTTTGGAGACTCTAATCATGTGTGCATAGAATGGAGAGTGGTGTACATTGCTGGATGGATTAGGTTTTTGTGTTTTATGACCCATATCTCCCCCCCCATGATATCTTTTGAATAGATGAGTCTCTCTTTGTCAACTTATGTATACTACCAGTGCCTTTTCATTCCAGCGTGTGGGAAGGGGCTTTCACAAGCCAGAGGAATATTTTGCAGTGGGGAGCTCTTTGTATTTTGAGTTCTGCAGTTTATCTGTGTATTCTGGTTTCTTTTAAAAATGAGTTTGATTTTATTTGAGGTACTTTCTGAGAAATGAAATGTGACCTGAGAGCAAATTTTTATAAATGGATACCTACTTAACATCCTCTCTGCACTGGTGAACTAGCCAAATATGTCCAGAAAATCAGGCCTTGTTTTCTTGAAACAGAACCTGTAGCCTTCTAACCATTCAGTAAACTCTGGTGAGGTCACGTAAAATGATCTCCTGTGAATTATTGATTTAAAATTGTGTTATTCAAATGGAGGAACACTGAGAAGCATTTCTTTTCCTCCCATGACTATTCTTCAAGTTGGAGTCATTTAATATTGTTTCATTAAGTATTAGGAGGAAAATCTGTTCCAGATATTTATGTGAAATATTTGTTCCATGCAGACTCATATCATTGAAGCAACTTATTTATAAATGCTTAATATTTAAAAGGGCTAAGAAATTTCATTTGAAATTAGCATTCTCAGGGCATGGGGAAACTTTCTCTCCCTCTAAGTAAAGGCTTATGTGTAGTCAATAATAGATATTTAACCATTCTCTTAAAATCCATTATTCAATGTGAACTTTTAAAAAGTTTCTTTTTTTTAATATACCAAATTTGTGTATGAGAGAATATGATCCCTAACCTGTTTTATATCTAGTTTTCACTTACAAACCCCACATTCATGCATTTTTAAATAGGTATTTCTTAGCAGAATGTGTAAATGAACAAAACATTGATGCACTCCATCAGAATACTCACACCATTTTCCTTCAGCATCACACCACACTGGGGTGTAATATTTTTAACAGATCATGAAATAATATCATGGCATTGTCACCCCCATTCACAGACTATACTATATGCAAAGAACTGATTATCCATGCCCTGCCTTCAACATGACTGGAGAGTTGTGTGTATGTCTTGTGTCTGTTTAAAAGGCTATTGGGTTTTAATTGTTTTCACATAGTCATAACTGACTGTTGGATTTTTTTTCCTTTACTGGTAATTTTGAACAAGCACCTCAAGGTTCTTCAAAAGAGAATTTGATCTTAGTTTCTTTTCTCCACTATTCCATTTTCTTTCTCTTTCTTTTCTATATTTCACAGTGCCTTCTCTTTAGTTGTTGTTTTTTAAAATGAGCTCATCCTCCATGAGCCTAGTCCCAAATAATTACTCTGCATCATTGTATGCACAAAACCCATATAGGAACCCTGTGGTGGAGTGTGGAAAGAAGCCACACATGGCCGGTTGCAAGGAATCATTTTTTCACCATTTTCCTTGGGTCACAATGGCAGGATGACCATGATTCTGGTGTTTCAGTATTCAATAGTGGAACCCCTTTTGAAATACGGGGCAAAAAGTTCAATTTCATGTTACTTGAAAAGCTTATCCATTGCACTTGGCTGGGATGTAAGTCGTGTCTGGTGAATTTTGATAAGGATGGCTCTACATGGAGATGACAATATTTTCTCATTCTTTTCTCATTTCTTCCTCTGCGCTTGGATTCCATTGCTATGGGGATTGCTGGTTGGAAATGCTATGGTTTTCCTAGTGATCTTGCTATATGTTCTAATTTATTCTAATGAGATGTGTGCAATACCAAAGAAGAATTAGCATGAAAAAAATTATTTCATTCCTAGAGATTATTTTTTTGAGTGCTCTACCTGGGATATAGTAATTTGAATTTTGTTTCAATCTATTGTCATTATAATAGTCTAGCTATTTTCCTTTATAGGTGTTAGTGCCATACAATCTGTTTCTTGTCATTGATTATATTAAATCTAACCTAACCTTACCTTCTCTTCTAAATTTTCATTTTCTTTCAATCAGATGTCCATTTCAATTTATAATTTTAAAATAAAGCATTTTTCAACAGTTTCAAAAAGGCTTTTCATTGTTCCCTTTCTTCACATTGATGTATATCAATGAAACCTATAGATAAAAATTTTTTTTTGTTTAGAGAGAGCCAGAAATACACACATCTGTTTGGCTGTGTCATTGAAAGGTTTGAGAAATGAAGAATTTATTTTTTGTTCATCTAGTTTTCCTTTCATTGTTATAATTTTCATAGAGATATTAAAATGTTTAATAACGACTGAAGAGACAAATCACATCCATGAGTATACCATATACCAGGGAATGTAAACATTGGAAAAATGATTTATCAGTTTAATATTTATCAATAAAAAAGAGATGTGTTTCAAAATAGTCATTTTGTGAGGACATGTACACCCAAGGTGAGTCATACATCATGGTTAGTAGTCGAGTTTGAAAGATGCTTTTAAAAAATGAGCCCCAATTCGATTTCCTGCTGGAGATGTGTGAATGGGACACAACTTTATGTTACTATGTCCCTTTATTATGTAATGTCATGAGTTTTACTCTACACACCAAGTTTATGTATGTTCAAATACAAATGATATCCACCACTGAAAAATAGATTAAAAGAACGCATGAGGTGAGTGTCAAATATGAAGACTTGGAATTGCCTATTTCTCTAAATTTGCATTAGTTTTGTGTTTCTTCATTGTTGGAGGATATAAGCACGTGTGCATAGAATGTAGTGCAGTGTACACTACTTGATGGATTAGGTTCTTGTGTTTTATGACTGATTCCTCTCCATCTTGATATCTTGTGAATAGATGAGTCCATCTTGTGTCAACTTATGTACACTACTGGTGGCTTTTCATTCCAGGGTATGGGCAGGGGCTTTCACAAACCATAGGAATATTTTGTAGTTGGGAGCTCTTTGTATTCTCACTTCCACGGTTTATCTATGCATTCTGCTTTCTTTGTAAGAATGAGTTTGATTTTATTAGAAGTACATTCTCAAAAACTAAAATGTAGCATGACAGAAATTTTTTATATATGGATACCTGCATCACATTCTGTCTGTCCTGGGGAACTACCCAATTATGTCCAGAAAATCAGAGCTGGTTTTCTTGAAACAGAACCTGGAGACTTCTAACCATTCAGTAAACATTGGTGAAGTCATGTAAAATGATCTCCTGTGATTTATCGATTTAAATTGTGTTATTCAAAATGGAGGAAACACTGAGAAGCATTTCTTTTCCTCCCATGATGATTCTCTAAGTTGAAGTAGTTTAATATTGTTTCATTAAGTATTAGGAGGAAAATCTGTTCCAGATATTTATGTGAAAAATTCATTCCACATGGACTCATATAATTGAAGCCACTTATTTTTAAAATCTTATTATTTAAAAGAGTTAAGAACTTTCATTTGCAATTAGCATTCTCACGGCATGTGGAAACATTCTCTCCCTCTAAGTAAAGGTTTCGTTGTAGTCGATAATAGATAATTCACCCTTATTTTAAATCCATTTTCCAATGAGAACTTAAATTTTTTTTAATTTTTAATATACCAAATTTATGTATGAGAGAATATCATCCTAATCTGTTTTATATCTAATTTTCAACTCCAAATCCCACATTCATGCATTTTTAAATAGATATTTTTAGCAGATGTGTAAATGAACAGAACCTTGATGCACTTCATCAGAATACTCACACAATTTTCCTTCAGCATCACACCACACTGGTTTGTAATGTTTCTTAGAAATCATGAAAATATATCATGGCACAGTCACCCCCAGTCACAGACTATACTATACGCAAAAACTGATTATCCACGTCCTGCCTTCATCATGTCTGGACAGTTGTGTATATGTCTTGTGTCTGTTTTAAATACTCTTGGGGTTTTAATTGTTTCCACATAGTTGTAATTTACTGGTGGATTTTTTTCCCTTTACTGGCAATTTTGAATATGCACCTCAAGGTTCTTCAAAAGAGAATTCGATCTTAGTTTCTTTTCTCCACTATTCCATTCTCCTTCTCTTTCTTTTCTATTTTTCACAGTACATTCTCTCCACTTGCTGTCTTTTCCAAAGAGCTCAGTCTCCATGCCCTGAGCTCCAAATGACTACTCTGTGGCATTGTATGGACAAAATCCATCTAGGACTCCTCCTGTTCAGGACAGAAATGAGCCACACAAAGCCATTTGCTACCAATCATTATTTTGCCAATTTTTGGAAAAGAATTGTAGGATGATCGTGATTCTAGCATTCTAGGCTCCACAAGGGGGAGCCCTTTTAAAATCAAGTGTAAAAAGTTCATTTCATTTTAGTTGAAAAGCTTATCCATTGCACTTTGCTGGGATGTTTCTGGTGATAAATATGGCTTTTTACTGAGATGACAATACTTACTCATTCTTTTCTCATTTACTCCTCTGCCCTTGGATTCCGTTGTTATGAATATTGCTGTTTGGAAATACTATGGTTTTCCCTGTGATCTTGTTATGTGTAGTAACTTATGTCAAAGAGATGTTTGTAATAACAAAGACGATTTAGTATGAAAAAAAAATATTTCATTCCTAGAGATTACTTTGTCTGAGTGTTATACCTAGAATATAATAATTTGAATTTTGTTTTAATTTATTGTCATTATATCAGACTAATTATCATTGATTATATTAAATCTAACCTAACCTTATATTCTCTTCTAAATTTACATTTTTTTTCGATGGGATGTCCATTTATATTCATACTTTTAAAATAAAGACCTTTTCAACAGCTTTAAAAAGCCATTCCTTGTTCACTTTCTTCACGTGAGGTGGGAAGTGATCATATATCAATAAAACTGATAGATAAAAAAAAAACTGTTCAAGGAGAGCCAGAAATAGACCTCTGCTTGGCTATGTCATCAAATTGTTCATTGAGAAATGAACAATTAATTTTTTTTCATCGTTTTTCCTTTCTTTGTTAGAATTTTCATAGAGATATTTAAAAGGTTTAATAATGATTGAAGAGACGAATCACATCCATGAATATACCATACACCAGGGAATGTACATATTGGGAAAAAAAGTTATCAGTTTAATATTTATCACTAAAAGAGATATGTTTCAAAATAGTTATTTTGTGAGGACATGTACACCCAAGGTGAGCCATAAATCATGGTTAGTAGTCAAGTTTGAAAGATGCTCTGACCAACTTTAAAAAATGAGCCATAATTTGATTTCCTCCTGGAGATGTGTGTATGGAACACCTTTAAGTTGCTATATCCTTTTATTATGAAAGGTCATGAGTTTTCCTCTACAAACAAAATTTATGTATGTTCACGTATGCATGATATCCAATACTGAAAAATAGATTAAGAGAAAGAATGTGTTGAGTGTCAAATATGAAGGCTTGGAATTGCCTATTTTTCTAAAGTTGTATTATTTTTGTGTTTTTTCATTGTTGGAGGCTATAATCACGTGTACATAGAATTGAGCATGGTGTACACTCCTGGATGGATTAGGTTCTTGTGTTTTATGATCTATTCCTTTCCCCCATTATATGTGGTGAATAGATGAGTCCCTCTTTGTCAACTTATGTACACTACCAGCTCCTTTTCTCTCCAGGTTGTGGGCAGGGGCTTTCACAAGCCAGTGGAATAATTTGTAGTTGGGAGCTCTTTGTATTCTGTGTTCCATGGCTTATCTATGGAATCCGGTTTCTTTGTAAGAATGAGTTTGGTTTTATTTGAATTATTTTCTGAAAAACTAAAATGTGGCCTGAGAGCAATTTTTTATATATGGATACCTGCATCACTTTCTCTCTGCACTGGGGAATTGTCCAAATATGTTCAGAAAATCAGGACTGGTTTTCTTGAAACAGAACCTGGAGCCTTCTAACCATTCAGTAAAATCTGGTGAGGTCATGTAAAACAATCTCCTGTGAATTATCGATTTAAAATTGTGTTATCCAAAGTGGAGGAAACACTGAGAAGCATTTATTTTCCTCCCATGACTATTCTTGGAATTGATTATTCCTAAAAAGTTGTCTTAGTTTTGTGTTTATTCATTTTTTGAGGGTATAATCACGTTTTCATAGAATGGAGTGCGGTGCACACTGCTGATGAATTAGGTTCTTTTGTTTTCTGACCCATTCTTCTCCCCTGAGATATTTTGTGAATAGTTGGTTCACTTTTTTTCAACTTATGTATATAACCAGTGTCTTTCTCTCCAGGGTGTGGGCATGGGCTTTCACAAGTCATAGGAAAATTTTGTGGTTGGGAGCTCTTTGTATCCTCAGTTCCAGGGTTTATCTGTGGATTCTGCTTTCTTTGTAAGAATGAGTTTGATTTTATTCCAAGTACTTTCTGAAAAATTAAAATGAGGCATAAAAGCATTGTTTTATATGTGGATATGTGTATCACATTCTCTCTCCAATTGGGAACTACCCAAATATGTCCAGAAAATCAGGACTGGTTTTCTTGAAACCAAACTCTGAGCCTTCCAACCATTCAGTAAACTTTGGTGAAGTCGTGTAAAATGATCTCCTGTGAATTGTCAATTTAAAATTGTGTTATTTAAAAGTGGAGGAAACACTGAGAATCATTTCTTTTTCCCCCATGACTATTCTCCAAATTGAAGTTGTTTAATATTATTTCATTAACTATTCAAAGGAAAATCTGTTTCAAATATTTATGTGAGAAATTCGTTCCAGAGGAGCTCATATCATTGAACCCACTTATTTTTAAAATCTTATTATTTAAAAGATCTAAGAACTTTCAATTGCAATTAGCATTCACAGGGTATGTGGAAACATTCTCTCCCTCTAAGTAACGATTTATTTGTAGATGATAATAGATACTTAACCATTCCTTTAAAATCCAACTATGAATGAGAACTTTTAAAAAGTTTTTCTTTATTTTTAATATGCCTAATTTGCATATGAGAGAATATCATCCTAAACTTTTATAACTAGTTTTCACCTCCAAACCCCCACATTCATGCATTTTTAAATGTGTAAACAAACCGAACATTGATGCACAAGTTCAGAATACTCACACCATTTTCCTTCAGCATCACACCACACTGGGGTGTAATATTTCCTACATATCATGATAAAATATCATGGCATTGTCACCCCCAGTCACAGACTATACGATATGCACAAAACTGCATATCCATGCCCTGCCTTCAACATGTCTAGAGAGTTGTGTGTATGTGTTGTGTCTGTTTTAAAGACTCCTGGGTTTTAATTTTTTCCAAATAGTCAGGAATTGACTTGTGGAATTTTTTCCTATTACTGCTAAATTTGAACCAGCACCACAAGGTTCTTCAAAAAGAACTCGAGCTTAGTTTCTTTTCTCCACTATTCCATTCTCTTTCTCTTCCTTTTTTATTTTTCATGGTGACTTCTCTCCACTTGCTGTCTTTTCCAAAGAGCTCATCCCCCATGTCCTGTGCACCAACGAATTACTCTGTGACATTGTATGGACAAAGCCCATCTAGGATCCCTGCAGTCTGGGAGGGAAAGAAGCCACACAAGGCCATTTTCTAGGAATCCTTTCTTTGCCATTTTCCTGGGTCCCCAATGGCAGGAAGAACATGATTATAGCTTTCCAGTCACCACAAGTGGGAGCACTTTTGAAATCCGGAGCAAAAAGTTCAACTTCATGTTATTGAAAAGATTATCCTTTGCACTTTGCTGGGATATAACTGGTGTCTCATGAATTTTGATAAGGATAGCTATTCATTGTGATGACAATAATTTCTCATTCTATTCTCATTTCTTCCTCTGCCCTTGGATTCCTTTGTTATGAGGACTGCTGGTTGGAAATACAATGGTTTTCCTAGTGGATCTTGTTATGTTTAATAATTTATGCCAATGAGGTGTGTGCAATACTAAAGAGGAATTAGCATGAAAAAAATTTATTTCTTTCCTAGAGTTTATTTTGTCTGAGTTTTCTACCTGGAATATAATAATTCCAATTATGTTTTATTGTATTGTCATTATATCAGATTAATTATTTTCCTTTATAAGCATTAGTGTCATACTATGTATTTCTTTTCATTGATTATGTGAAATCTAACATAAACTTACATTCCCTTCTAAATTTACATTTTCTTTCAATCTGATGTCCATTTCAATTTATAATTTTAAAATAAAGACTCTTCAACAGTTTTAAAAAGCCAATCATTGTGCACTTACTTCACATTATGTGGTAAGTGATCATATATCAATAAAACTGATAGATAAACAAAAGAAAATTATTGAATTAGAGCCAGAAAATAAATAGTAGTTGTGTTTAAAAAATGATCTGGCCAAATTTTAAAAATTGAGCCATGATTCGATTTTCTGCTGAAGATGTGTGTATGGGACTCCTTAAAGTTTCTATGTCCCTTTACTTTGTAAGGTCATGCATTTTGCTCTACACACCAAATTTATGTACGGTCACATATGAAGGATATCCATCACTGAAAAATAGATTATGTGAAAGGGTGTGGTGATTTTCAAACATGAAGGCTTGGAATTGCCTATTTCTCTAAAGATGTCTTAGAATTGTGTTTAATCATTGATGGAGGTTATAATCACCTGAGAATAGAATGGACCATGATGCACACTGCTGGATGAATTTGTTTCTTGTGTTTTTGACCCATTCCTTTCCCCTATGATATCTTGTGAATAGTTGAGTCCCTCTTTGTTGACTAATGTACCCTATCCGTGCCTTTCCTCTCCAGGTTGTGGGCAGGGACTTTCAAAAGACATAGGAAAATTTTGCAGTTGGGAGCTTTTGTATTCTGAGTTCTGGGGATTATCTGTGGATTCTGCTTTCTTTGTAAGAATGAGTTTGACTTTATTCCAAGTACTTTCTGTAAAATAAAAATGTGACATAAGACCATTGTTTTATATATGTATACTTGCATCACATTCTCTCTGCACTGGGGAACTACCAAAATATGTCCAGAAAATCAGGACTGGTTTTCTTGAAACAGCACCTGGAGCCTTCTAACCATTCAGTAAACACAGGTGATGTCATGTTAAACGGTCTCCTGTGAACTATCGATTTAAAATTGTGTTATTCAAAAGTGGAGGAAACACTGAGTAGCATTTCTTTTCCTCCCATGACTATTCTCCTGTTGAAGTAGTTTAATATTTTTTCATTAAATATTAGGAGGAAAATCTGTTCTAGATATTTATGTGAAAAATTCATTCCACATGAACTCATATCATTGAAGCCACTTATTTTTAAAATCTTATTATTTAAAAGGGCTAAGAACTTTCATTTGCAAGTAGCATTCACAAGATATGTGTAAACATTCTCTCCCTCTAAGTAAAGGTTTATTTGTAGATGATATTAGATATTTAACCATTTTTTTAAAATCCAGGTTTCAATGAGAACTTATAAAAAGTTTTACTTTATTTTTAATATACCAAATTTGCATATGAGAGAATATCGTCCTAATCAGATTTTTATCTAATTTGTACCCCCAAGCCCCCACATTTATGCATTTTTAAATATTTATTCCTTTGCAGAATTTGTAAACGAACAAAACATTGATGCACTCGGTCAGACTACTAACACCATTATCCTTCAGCATCACACCTCAATGATGTGTAATATTTCTTACAGATCTTGATAAAATATCATGGCATTGTTAACCCCAGTCACAGACTATAGTATATGCACAAAACTGATTACTCATGCCCTGCTTTCAATATGTCTGGAGAGTTGTGTGTATGTGTTGTGTCTGTTTTAAAGTCTCTTGGATTTTAATTGTTTCCACATAGTCATGAATTGACTGGTGGATTTTTTTCCTTTTACTGCTAGTTTTGAACCAGCACCCCAGGGTTCTTCAAAAGAGAATTTGAGCTTAATTTCTTTACTCCACTATTCCATTCTCTCTCTTTATTTTCTATTTTTCACAGTGACTTCTCTCCACTTTCTCTCTGTTCCAAAGAGCTCATCCAATAGGGACTCAGCTATTCACAAGATATCATAGGGGAGAAGAATGGGTCAAAAAACATAAGAAAGAAATCCATCCAAGGATGTATCTGGTGTCTGGTGAAGTTTGATAAGGATGGCTCTTCATTGAGATGACAATACTTTCTTATTCTTTTCTCATTTCTTCCTCTGCCCTTGTATTCCATTTTTATGAGGATTGCTGTTTGGAAATATTATGGTTTTCCTAGTGATCTTGTTATGTGAACTAATTTATGCCAATGAGATATGTGCAATACCAAAGAGGAATTAGAATGAAAAAAAATGTATTTCATTCCTAAAGAATATTTTGTCTCGGTGCTCTACCTGGAATCTAATAATTTGAATTCTGTTTTAATTTATTGTCATTATTTCAGATTAATTATTTTTCTTTATAGGCATTAGTGCCATACTATCTATTTCTTATCATTGATTATATTAAATCTAACCTAACCTTACATTCCCTGCTAAATTTACATTTTATTTCAATCTGATGTACATTTCACAGTATAATTTTAAAATAAAGAACTTTGCAGGAGCTTTTAAAGAGCTTTTCATTTTTCACTTTTTAACATGATTTTGTAAGTGATCATATATAAATAAAACTGATAAATAATTTAAAAAATTGTCTCAGGAGAGCCAGAAAAACACCTCTACTTGGCTGTGTCAAAAGGATTGAGAAGTGAAGAATTTCTTTTATGTTCATCTGGTTTTCATTCTTTATTATAATTTTTATAGAGACAGTGAAAGGGTTTATTAGTGATTGAAGAGATGAATTCACATCCATGAATATACCATACACCAGGGAATGTACACATTGGAAAAAATGGTTATTGTTTTAATATTTGTCAATAAAGGCATGTGTTTCAAAATACTCATTTAGTGAGGACCTGTACACCCAAGGTGATTCATACATCATGGTTAGTAGTTTAGTTTGAAAGATACTCTAGTGAAGTTTTAAATAATGAACAATTCAACTTCCTTCTGGAGTTGTGTGTATGGAACCCCTTTAAATTGCTATGTCCCTTTATTTTGTAATGTCATGAGTTCTGCTCAACACAGCAAGTTTATGTATGTTCATGTATGAATGACATACATCACTAAAAAAGAGATTAAAGGAGAGTGTTGTGAGTGTCAAACATGAAGGCTTGGAATTGCCTATTTCTCTAATGTTGTCTTAGTGTTGTATTTATTCATTGTTGGAGGGTATAATCGCATGTGCTTAGAGTGGAGTGCTGTGCCCACTGCTGGTTGAATTAGGTTCTTGTGTTTTATGACCCATTCCTCTCCCCCATGATATCTTGTGAATAGTTAAGTCCCCCTTTTCAACTTACATACCATTCCAGTGCCATTTATCTTCAGCATGTGGTCAGGGGATTTCACAAGTCATAGGAAAATTTTGGAGTTGGAAGCTCTTTGAATTCTGAGTTCCAGGGTTTATCTGTGAATTCTTTTGTAAGAATGAGTTTTATTTTATTCCAAGTAATTTCTGAAAAATTAAAATGTGGCATAAAAGCATTGTTTTATATGTGGACACATGCATCACATTCTCTCTCCACTTGGGAACTACCCAAATATGTCCAGAAAATCTGGACTGGTTTTCTTGAAACAGAACCTTGAGCCTTCTAACCATTCAGTAAACACTGATGAAGTCATGTAAAATGATCTCCTGTGAATTATCAATTAAAAAGTGTGCTATTCAAAAGCAGAGGATACACTGAGTAGCATTTCTTTTCCTCCTGTGACTGGTCTCCAAGTTGAAGTAGTTTAATATTATTTCATTACTCTTCAGAGGAAAATCTGTTCCACATATTTATGTGAAAAACTCATTCCACGCTAACTCATATCATTTAAACCACTTATTTTTAATATTTTAATTTTTAAAAGATTTAAGAATTTTCATTTGCAATTAGCATTCACAGGTATATGGAAACATTCTCTCCCTCTAAGTAAAGGTTTATTTGTAGACAATTATAGATATTTAACCATTCTTTTAAAATCCATTTATGAATGAGAACTTTTAAAATGTTTTCCTTTATTTTTAATATACCAAATTTGCATATGAGAGAATGTCATCCTAAACTGTTTTATATCTAGTTTCACCTCCAAACCCTGATATTTATGCATTTTTAAATATGTATTTCTTAGTAGAATGTGTAAATGAACAAAACATTTATGCACTAAGTCAGAATATTCACACCATTTTCCTTCAGCATCACACCACACTGGGGTGTAATATTTCTTACAGATCATGATAAAATATCAGGGCATTGTCACCCCCAGTCACAGAATATGGTATATGCACAAAACTGATTATCCAGGTGCTGCCTTCAACATGTCTGTAGAATTAGGTGTATATGTTGTGTCTGTTTTAAAGATGCTTGGGTTTTAATTGTTTCCACAAAGTTGTGAATGGACTGTTGGATTTTTTTCCTTTTACAACTATTTTTGAACCAGCACCCCAAGGTTCTTAAAAAAAGAATTCAAACTTAGTTTCTTTTCTCCATTATTCCATTCTCTTTGTCTTTGTATTCTATTTTTCACAGTGCCTTCCCTCCACTTGTTGTCTTTTCCAAAGAGCTCATCCTCCATGCCCTGTGGTCTACCTAATTATTCTGAGACATTGTATGGACAAAACTCATCTAGGATCACTGAGTGGAGGAGGGTTAGAAGCCCCACAAGGCCAGTTGCTAGTAATCAGTTTTTCACCATTTTCCTGGGTCACCAATGGAAGGATGACCGTGATTCTAGCGTTCCAGGCTCCACAAGTGGGAGCCCTTTTGAAATCTGGGGCAAAAAGTTCAATATCATGTAATTTGAAAAGCTTATCCATTGCAATTTGCCCAGGATGTACCTGGTGTCTGGCAAATTTTGATAAGAATGGCTCTTCATTGAGATGACTATACTTTCTCATTCTTTTCTCATGTCTACTTCTGACCTTGGATTCCATTTTTATGAGGATTGCTAGTTGGAAATATTATGGTTTTCCTAGTGATCTTGTTATGTGTACAAATTTATGCCAATGAGATGTGTGCAATACCAAAGAGGAATTAGCAAGAAAAAAAAAATGGTTTCATTCCTAGAGATTATTTTGTCTGAGTGTTCTACCTGGAATATAATTGGAATTTTGTTTTAATTTATTTTCATTATATCAGAAAAATTATTTTCCTTTATATGCATTAGCGCCATACTATTACTTTATTAACATTGATTATATTAAATCTAACCTAACTGTAAATTCCCTTGTAAATTTACATTTTAACAATCTGATGTTGATTTCAATTTATAAGTTTAATATAAAGGCCTTTTCAACAGCTTTTTAAAAGCTGTCCATTTTTCACTTTCTTCACATGATGTAGTAAGTTAACATATATGAATAAAAATTGATAGATAAACAAAAATAAATGTTCAAGGAGAGCCATTTAAACACCTCTGCTTGGTTGTGTCATCAAAAGGATTGAGAAGTGAAGAATATCTTTCTTGTTCTTCTGGTTTTTCTTTCTTTGATATAAGTTTTATAGAGATATTGAAAAGGTTTAATAATGATTGAAGAGACAAATTCACATCTGTGAATAAACCACACATCAGGGAATGTACACATTGGAAAAACAGGTTATCCTTTTAATATTTATCAATAAAACAGATGTGTATCAATACAGTAATTTTGTGAAGACATGTACACCCAAGGTGAGTGATACATCATGGTTATTAGTCGAGAGTGAGAGATGCTCTGGCCAAGTTTTGAAAATGGAACCACAATTCAATTTCCTGCTGGAGATGTGTGTGTGGGACCCCTTTAAATTTCTATGACCTTTATTTTGTAAGGTCATGAGTTTTGCACTACACACCAAGATTAGGTATGTTCATGTATAAGTGATATCTATCATTGAAAACTAGATTAAGGAAAAGAGCATGGTGAGTATCAAACATGAAAGCTTAGCATTGCCTCTTCTTGGTTTCATTGCTTGCTTTGCAAGTGTTTTCACTTAAAATCATCTTCAAGGCACTGTTTTCTCATAACTCTGTGAAAACAGGCAGTACTTCCAGTTTGAAAGGTAAGTAAGATACTTGTTTGTCTCCTGTGCATTCGCTTTCACTCAGTATACCAAAACTCTGATTTTCGTAATGCAATGCCATGCAGTAGTTTCTTTATTTCAGAAATCTAAAAAAGATTTTTGTTTTATTTGGGGCTTTGCCTGTGTTATCATTTACAATGATCTTCAAAACCCTGCTTTCACCAAAAACGCTGTGATTGCAGGAGGTACTTCAACTTTCAAACATTAGTAAGATACTTATTTGTTGGGCTGCTATGCTCTTCCTTTCACTCACAATGTAAAAACCCAGATTTTTTGAAATTCTATCCCAATGCAGTAGTTTCTTCACTTGTCATATCTAAGTAACACTCATATTTGGTTTGCAGCTTTGCATGTGTTTACACTTAAAATCTGTTTCAAAACACTGGTTTAACCTAACTGCTGTGAATTCAGGAGGAAATTCAGCTTTCAAAGTTAAGTAATATACTTGCTTCTTTGGCTCTTATACACTTGCTTTCCGCCAATAGGTCAAAACCTTGCTTTTACTATAACAATGCTGCATTTCCTTCACTTTGGAAATCTACGTAAGTTTCTTCCTTTGGTTGCTATGCACGTGTTTTCACTTACATTCATCTTTAAAGCACTGCTTAACCATAAACCTTGTTGAATGCAGTCAATGCTTCATTTAAGAAAACCATAAAAGAAACTGATTTCATTGCTTGCCTTGCAAGTGTTTTCACTTAAAATCATCTTCAAGGCACTGTTTTCTCATAACTCTCTGTGAAAACAGGCAACACTTCCAGTTTGAAAGGTAAATAAGATACTTGTTTGTTTGGGTGCTATGCTTTCACTTTCACTCAGTATGCCAACCCTCTGTTTTTTCCTAATTCTACGCCATGCAGTAGTTTCTTTACTTTAGAAATCTGAAAAAGTTTTGTGTTTTATTTGCTGCTTTGCCTGTGTTTTCATTTACAATGATCTTCAAAACACTGTTTTCAAAAACACGGTGTGATTTCAGGAGGGACTTCAATTTTGAAACGTTAGCAAGATACTTGTGTGTTGGGCTGCCATGCTCTTCCTTTCACTCACGATGTAAAAACCAGGATTTTATGAAATTCTATCCCAACGCTGTAGTATCTTCACTTTTCAAATCTAAGTAACACTAATATATTGTTTGCAGCTCTGACTGTGTTTTCACTTAAAATCTTCTTGAAAACACTGGTTTAACTTAACACGCTCTGAATTCAGGCGGAAATTCAGCTTTGAAATAGTAGTAAGATACTTGTTTGTTTGGCTCTGAAACACTTGCTTTCCCCAATATGTCAATACCCTGCTTTTACTATGCCAATGCTGGAGTTCCTTCACTTTGGAAATCTATGTACGTTTCTTCCTTTGCCTTCTATGCATGTGTTTTCACTTACAATTATCTTCAAAGCATGGCTTAAACGTAAAACTTGTTCAATGCAGTCAATTCTTTAGTTAAGAAAACCAGAAAAGAAACTGGTTTCATTGCTTGCTTTGCACGTGTTTTCACTTAAAATCTCCTTCAAGGAACTGGTTTCTCAACTCTCTGTGAACGTGGGCAGTACTTCCAGTTTGAAAGATAAGTAAGATATTTGTTTGTTTGGCTGCTACGCACTCGCTTTAACTCACTATGCCAACACTCTTCTCTTTCCTAATGCTACACCATGCAGTAATTCCTTTACTTTAGAAATTTGAAAAAATTTGTGTTTTATTTGCTGCTTTGTCTCTGTTTTCATTTCCAATGATCTTCAAAACACTGCTTTCACCAAATATGCTGGGATTGCAGGTGGTACTTCAACTTTGAAATGTTAGTAATATACTTGTTTCTTTGGCTGCTGTGCTCTTCCTTTCTCTCACAATGTAAAAACCTGGATTTTATGAAATTCGATCCCAAAGCAGTAGTTTCTTCACTTTTCAAATTTAAGTAACACTAGTGTTTTTTTTTTTTTTGCATGTTTGCCTGGATTTCACTTAAAAGCTTCTTCAAAACACTGGTTTAACTTAACACACTGTGAATTCAGGAGGAAATTCACCTTTGAAAGTTGAGTAAGATACTTGTTTGTTTAGCAGCTATGCACTCACATTCATTCAGTATGCCAATACTCTGCTTTTTCCTAATACTGCACCGAAGCACTAGTTTCTTTACGTCACAAATCTGAAAAATATTTGTGTTTCATTTGGTGCTTTGCATGTGTTTTCATTTACAATGATCTTCAAAACACTGCTTTCACCAAACACGCTGTGATTGCAGGAGGTACTTCAACTTTGAAACGCTAGCAAGATACTTGTTTGTTGGTCTGCTATGCTCTTCCTTTCACTCATAATGTAAGAACCCAGATTTTAAGACATTCTATTCCAACTCAGTAGCTTCTTCACCTCTCAATTCTAAGTAACTCTTATGTTTTGTTTACAGCTTTGCCTGTGTTTACACTTAAAATCTTCTTCAAAACACTGGTATAACCTAACACGCTGTGAATTCAGGAGGAAATTCAGCTTTGAAAGTTAAATAAGATACTTGTTTGTTTGGATCTTGTACTCTTGCTTTCCCTCAATAGGTCAAAACCCGGGTTTTACTATGCCAATGCTGCAGTTCCTTCACTTTAGAAATTGAAGTAAGTTTCTTCATTTGGCTGCTATGCACGTGTTTTCAATTACAATCATCTTCAATGAAATGCATAACCATAAACCTTGTTGAATGCAGTGAATTCTTCAGTTAGGAAAAACAAAAAAAGAAACTGGTTTCATTGCTTGCTTTGCAAATTTTTTCACTTAAAATCAACTTCAAGGCACTGGTTTCTCCTAATGCTCTGTGAAAGCAGGGAGTACTTCCAGTGTGAAAGTGAAGTAAGGCACTTGTGTGTTTAGTTGCTATGCATCGCTTTTACTCAGCATGCCAACACTCTGCTTTTTCCTAATGCTGCACCAAAACACTAGTTTTTTACCTCACAAATCTGAAAAAGATTTGTGTTTCCTTTGGTGCTTTGCCTGTGTTTTCATTTACAATGATCTTCAAAACCCTGCTTTCACCAAACACACTGTGATTGCAGGAGGTACTTCAGCTTTGAAACCTTAGTAAGATACTTGTTCGTTGTGCTGCTAAGCTCTTCCTTTCACTCACAATGTAAAAACCCAGATTTATGAAATTCTATCCCAACGCAGTAGTTTCTTCACTTTTCAAATCTAAGGAACACTAGTGTTTTTTTTTTTACAGTTTTGCCTGTGTTTACATTTAAAATCTTCAAAACACTGGCTTAACCTAACACGGTGTGAATTCAGGAGGAAATTCAGCTTTGAAAGTTAAATAAAATACTTGCTTGTTTAGCTGCTATGCACTCTCTTTCACTCAGTATGCCAACACTCTGCTTTTACCTTCACTTTGTAAATCTAACTAAGTTTCTTCCTTTGCCTGCTATGCACGTGTTTTCACTTACAATTATCTTCAAAGCACTGCTTAACCATACACCTTGTTGAATGCAGTCAAAAGTACCGTTAAGTAATCAAAAAAAGAAAACGGTTTCGTTGCTTGCTTTGGAAGCGTTTTCACTTAAAATCATATTCAAGGCACTGGTTTCTCATAACTCTCTGTGAAAGCTGGCAGTACTTCCAGTATGAAAGATAAATAAGATTCTTGTTTGTTTGGCTGCTATGCACTCGCTTTCACTCAGCATACCCACGCTTTGCTATTTCCTAATGCTATGCCATGCATTATTTTCTTTACTTTAAAATCTGAAAAAGATTTAGGTTTTATTTGCTGCTTTGCCTGTGTTTTCATTTACAATGATCTTCAAAACACTGCTTTCACAAAACACTGTGATTTCAGGAGGTACTTCAGTTTTGTGACATTAGTAAGATACTTGTTTGTTTGGCTGCTGTGCTCTTCCTTTCACTCACTATGTAAAAACCCGAATTTTATGAAATTCTATCCCAACAAAGTAGTTTCTACACTTTTAAATATCAAAAACACTACTGTTTTGTTTGCAACATTGCCTGTGTTTTCATTTAAAATCTTCAAAACACAGGTTTAACATAAAATGCGGTGAATTCAGGAAGAAATTCAGCTGTGAAACTTAAGTAAGTTACTTGTGTGTTTAGATGCTATGCACTCGTTTTCACTCAGTATTCCAACACTCTGCTTTTTCCTAATGCTACACCATGCAGTAGTTTCTTTATATTAGAAATCCAAAAAAAATAATAATAATTTGCGTTTTATTTGCTGCTTTGCCTGTGTGTTCATTTACAATGATCTTCAAAACCCTGGTTTCACCAAACACACTGTGATTGCAGGAGGTAATTCAACTTTGAAACGTTAGTAAAGTGCTTGTTTGTTTGGCTGCTGTGCTCTTCCTATCACTCGCAATGTAAAAACCCGGATTTTATGAAATTCTTTCCCAAAGCTGATGTTTCTTCACTTTTCAAATCTAAGGAACTGTAGCATTTTCTTTGCAGCTTTACCTGTGTTTTCACTTAAAATCTTCAAAACATTGGTTTAACTTAACACGATGTGAATTCAGGAGGAAATTCAGCTTTGAAAGTTAAGTAAGGTACTTTTGTGTGTAGCTGCTATGCCATCGCTTTCACTCAGTATGCCAACACTCTGCTTTTTCCTAATGCTACAACATGCAGTAGTTTCTTTTCTTTAGATACCTGAAAATGGTTTGTGTTTAATTTGCTGCTTTGCACGTGTTTTCATTTACAATGATCTTCAAACACTGCTTTCACCAAAGAAGCTGTGATTGCAGGTTGTACTTCAACATTGATACATTAGTAAGATACTTGTTTGGCTGCTGTGCTCTTCCTTTCACTCCCAATATAAAAATCCGGATTTAATGAAATTCTATCCCAAGGCAGTAATTTCTTCACTTTTCAAATGTAAGGAACAGTAGTATTTTGTGCACAGCTTTGCCTTTGTTTACACTTAAAATCTTCTTCAAAACACTGGTTTAACCTAACATGCCGTGAATTCAGGAGGAAATTCAGCTTTTAAAGTTAAGTAAGATACTTGTTTGTTTAGCTGCTATGCACTCGCTTTCACTCAGTATGCCAACCCTCTGCTTTTTCCTAATGCTACGCCATGCAGTAGTTTCCATTCTTTAGAAATCTGAAAAGGATTTGTGTTTTATTTGCTGCTTTGCCTGTGTTTTCATTTACAGTGATCTTCAACACAGTGCTTTCACCAAACATGCTGTGATTGCAGGAGGTACTTCAACTTTGAAACGTTAATAAGATACTTGTTTTTTTTTTTTTTTTTTGAGTGCTGTGGTCTTCCTTTCATTCCCAATGTAAAAACCTGGATTTTATGAAATTCTATTACAATGCAGTAGTTCCTTCACTTTTCAATTAAAAGTAACACTAGTGTTTTCTTTGAAGCTTTGCCTGAGTTTTCAATTAAAATCTTCAAAACACTGGTTTAACATAACACGCTGTGAATTCAAGAAGAAATTCAGTTTTGAAAGTTATGTAAGGTACTTGTGTGTTTAGCTGCTATCCACTCACTTTCACTCAGTATGTGAACACTCTGCTTTTTCCTAATGCTGCATCGAAGCACTAGTTTCTTTACTTCACAAATCTGAAAAAGATTTGTGTTTCATTTGGTGCTTTGACTGTTTTTTCATTTACAATGATCTTCAAAACACTGCTTTCACCAAACAGGACGTACTTCAACCTTGAAACGTTAGCATGATACTTGTTTGTTGGGCTCCTATGCTCTTCCTTTCACTCACAATGTAAAAACCCGGAGTTTATGAAATTCTATCCCAATGCAGCAGTTTCTTTACTTTTCAAATCTAAGTAACACTAGTATTTTATTTGCAGGTTTGCCTGTTTTTACACTTAAAATCTTCTTCAAAACACTGGTTTAACCTAACATTCTGTGTATTCAGGAGAAAATTCTGCTTTGAAAGTTAAGTAAGATACTTGTTTGTTTGGCTATTATGCACTTGCTTTCCCCCAATAGCTCAAAACCCTGCTTTTACTATGCCAATGCTACAGTACCTTCACTTTGGAAATTTAAGTAAGTTTCTACCTTTGGCTGCTATGCACACATTTTCACTTACAATCATCTTCAAAGCACTGCTTAACTGTACAACTTGTTGAATGCAGTCAATTCTTCAGTTAAGAAAACCAAAAAATAACTGCTTTCATTGCTTGCTTTGCAAGTGTTTTCACTTAAAATCCTCTTCAAGGCACTGGTTTCTTATAATTCTCTGTGAAAGCCCGCAGTACTTCCAGTTTGAAAGATAAGCAAGATACTTCTTTGTTTGGCTGCTATGGGCTCTCTTTAACTCATATGCCAGCACTCCGTGTTTTCCTAATGCGATGCAATGCAGTAGTTTCTTTTCTTCACAAATCTGATAAATATTTTTGTTTTATTTGCTGATTTACCTGTGTTTTCATTTACATTGATCTTCAAAACACTGCTTTCACCAAACATGCTGTGATTGCAGGAGGAAATTCAACTTTGAAATGTTAGTAAGATACTTGTTTGTTGGGCTGCTATGCTCTTCCTTGCACTCACAAGGTAAATCCCGGATTTTACAAAATTCTATCCCAACGCAGTAGGTTCTTCACTTTTCAAATCTAAGAAACACTGGTGTTTTGCTTGCAGCTTTGCCTCTGTTTATACTTAAATTCTTCTTCAAAACACTTGTTTAACTTAACACGCTGTCAATTCAGGAGGAAAATCGGTTTGGAATGTTAGGTAAGATACTTGTCTGTTTAGCGGCTATGTACTCGCTTTCACTCAGTATGCAAACACTGCTTTTTCCTAATGCTGCACCGAAGCACTAGTTTGTTTACTTCACAAATCTGAAAAAGATTTGTGTTTCTTTGGTGCTTTGGATGTGTTTTCATTTACAGCACTCTTCAAAATACTGCTTTCACCAAACACACTGTGATTGCAGGAGGTACTTCAACTTTGCAACGTTAGTAAGATACTTTTTTGTTGGGCTCCTGTGCACTTCCTTTCTCTCACAATGTAAAAAACCGGATTTTACGAAATTCTATCCGTACACAGTAGTTTCTTCTTTTTTTAAATCTAAGCTACACTAGTTTTTTTTTTTTTTTTTTTTTTTTTTTTTTTTAGCTTTGCCTGAGTATACACTTAAAATTTTCTTCAAAACACTGGTTTAACCTAACATCATGTGAATTCAGGAGGAAATTCAGCTTTGAAAGTTAAGTAAGATAATTCTTTGTTTGGCTATTATACACTTGCTTTCCCCCAATAGATGAAAACCCTGCTTTTACTATGACATTGCAGCAGTTCCTTCACTTTGGAAATCTAAATAAGCTTCTACTTTTGGCTGCTTTGCACGTGTTTTCACTTACAATCATCTTTGAAGCACTGCTTAACTGTAAACCTTTTTGGTTGCAGTCAATTCTTCAGTTAAGAAAACCAAAAAATAAACTGGGTACATGCCTTGCTTTGCAAGTGTTTCCACTTAAATTCATCTTCAAGTCACTGGTTTCTCATAACCCTCTGTGAAAGCAGGCAGTACTTCCAGTTTGAAAATGCTACAAAAACAAAAAAGGGGGAAACGGTGAGGTGCAAAAACAATTATATCAAGCATTATTTACAATATTTTTTTAACCCAAAGGCCAGAATCATATACATCAGCAGCAGAGCATTTCTGGCAAAAATACAGAAACAAATATTGCACGACTAGTTTAATGAAAGCATAAAGATAATAATCAATGGGAAAAATGCAGAAATTAAGTTAGGATATAGGGTCGAGGTTATGCTCTTATCATTACAGATAAAGGAGACCAGTTTTGGGTCCTGTCCAGACATCTGAAACCTAGATATAAACAAGCCGAAGAAGCTGACACAAGAAGCAGAAAAGATGATAACTTCTAAAGTCAGAATATCACTCGAACACAGTTTTCTTTGCTATGCTTACCTTGACAACCTCAGCAGTTAGTAGTGCATCTTCACATAATTATACATATTGGGCTTATATTATTAATTTACCTCTTTTAGAATTGTTGCCTTGGGGGGACAAATCCTACCCTGTTTATATTAATTAGACTTTTCATTTTCTTGGGCCTGTTGATTTTCCCCTTCCTCTAAAACCTGAGGAGGAAGGGAAATTTATTGAAAATTTAACCTTGCCTTTTCTTGAATGACCTATCTACATAGGATCCATCGATCCATGTATACAGCCCCAAAATCATAGTACAAAGTGATAAATGGCATACATGCCATGTTTCAACTGAGGTTGTGCTCTTTAATAATTCTTATGGAATTGTAAAGAATCAGGCCCTTAAAGGGATACGGAAACCTAGTGTTAACAAACCATAAGTTGAAAAATTAATAATTCAACAAAAACAACTAATGAAATCATCATTATTTTTGGAATTTGGGGGATGTCATAAGTATAAATATATCACTAAATTGGAGTCATCAGGGAAGATTTATCCCACAACTATGGGACACTAAACTTAACAAAACTGAAAAGTATTTGTGGAAATAATTTTTGGGAACTAGTCCAATTTTTGAATGGCAAGGCATTAAAACCAATATTACCAGTTTAAAAAGAAAATCCACTTAATTTCTTACGGTATGTGTACGGGATACAATTGTTTTTATAGTTGGAAGAGTGAGCATTAATCAAACATGGTTTTTCTGCAGCAATTGCTCCCTTTACACTTGTATATCAAAGTCTGTTTTACAGGAAAGTTCTACTGCAGTTCTAATAGGACAATGGCATTGTGGAATATGGCTTCAGGTTCACACGAATCGCTGCAGGCAGTCTCCCCTGAGAAACAAATCTTTTGGCACTTTCTAAATAATTATTTGAAAAGAACCAAACACATAATTGGATTACTTATAGCTGCTGTACTGAAGGCTTATAGGTATTATTACAGCTGTTGCTGTCACATAAACTGCCTTAGATGAGATTATCCAAACATGGCAATATGATATAAATTGGTATAAAAATGTTAGTGAGTTATGGCATAGTCAGGCATATATTGATGGGAAAATTAATAATAAGCTTAATGTCTTAGAGATGGCTGTTACAAAAATGGGAGATTAGGTATATAATCTAAATTTAAAACGAGGTTTGTAGTGTGATTGGAAGGAAAGTGCTTTTTTATCACTCCTCTCCCATACAATGAGTCCCATTATGAATGGGACAAAATTATAAATCATTTAAAAGGTCATCAAACAAATTTATATATAGAAATTACAGATTTGCAAAAAAGGAATTTGAGCATGTCTCAAATCAACTTACTACACTTCCAGGTAGCAAATTTTGTCAATCAGTGACAGATCAATTAAATAAAATAAACCACTTATATTGGTGGAAATCATCCTCTGTACTTGCTAACTTGGTGATAATTGGTGGTCTGCTACTCTTAACTGTATTAGGAGGTATTCACAAAGCCCTGCTGTCCTGCATTAATAGGGCTGAAAAGCCCAGCCATGCTAATAACTTGTTTCTACTTAAAACACTTAAACTTCAAATCCCTATCCATGGAGCTTGGCTGATGGCCAGGGACGCGTAAGACCTTCAGAGTAGGTCAACCTAAGACTGGCACAGTCACCCTGGACAAAAAAGGGGGAATTGTTGGAAAAGATGCTGAGAGCCAGAGCATAAAGTGTTAAGCATTTAAAAAGCATGTTTACTGGCAGAGAAACATTAATATATGTCTCCCAAGACACTGCATACTACAAACATCAGTAGGAGGAGGCAGAGCGGAATGAACACACCATTAAAATGTTATGGTATGAATACTCAAGAAAGAATGTCTGGAAACACAGAAACAAGCAGCACTCTCACATACCAAGCTGAGGAAGTAGTCAAGGATGCATGGGAGGCGGCTGTGGCTCAGTCGGTGGGGCTCCCGTTTGCCGTGTGAGAGGCCCTGGGTTCGGTTCCCAGGGCCTCCTGGTGGGGGTGGGCCCGCCCGCGCGGCATGGTTGGCTGACCCAGAGAGTGCAGGCAGCAAGGGAGGGGTAGATGAATAAATAAATAAAATAAAAAAAAGAGAAACACCTTTAAAAAAAAAAAAGGATGCCCTACTTTTATTATCAGCTTTGTAATATAAAAAACAGCTTCAGCTTAAAAAACTTGCCTCCATTATACATGGAGTGACGACCCCTGATCCCAAATTTTCGTTGGATCATTCCTGGCACTGTCTACCTCCACAGAGAATTACAACAATCCATGTTCAATTTTTTACCACGAATATATGCATCAGAATATCAGCTTTCTCTTAGTTTATGTAAAAATGGGCTTTCCACTTATTTCAAATTATGCTGGTTGTTTTCACCGGTTCTTCAATCCATTTTAATCTGGGTAAGCATTTAAAAAATTACCATTTTCAAAATAATGCTGCCCATTATTGTAGCATTTTCTTATAAGGCATCCCCACCATTTATATTTTTTCAGTTTATTCACCTGATTCTGATGTGGATTCAAGTTTAACAGCCACTGAACTACAGTGGCCTGCTTTCTACTTAACTCCAATTTTCCTTATTATTTTACATCAGAAATGAACCTTTCATAATTAGATGATATAGTTCTAATCTCATTTATTTTAGGAAGTTAGAAAATTTATTTATATACTTAAGTAGTACTCCAATATCTTTTTCATATGTGATAGGTTGTGGGATGGATGAAACTAGAGAATGCATGTATTTACAAACAGAAATGTGCACCCAAAAGAATCTGCCAATGCAGATAATTATGAGGAAGGAGGAATGGGGGTTGAGGCTAGAGAAGGAATTTGGCTGTTTGCCATAACAGACATAAATTATTTTTATACTCTGCACGTATTATTTGGTTATAATTTAAAAGAAATTATGAAAATAGTACACAATGAAATCATGAAAAATGTTTGGTTTGAAGATATTGATTTGTATCTGCAACATTATTGGAGGGTCACTTACCCTCACCTTCTGCAAATACAGTCACCCATAAAGGAAATGGGCTCACTCCCCTCGGCCCCCTCCCCAGCTGCCTAGACGGTTTGAGGCCTCCCTCAGTAAGAGTGAGCATGGAGCATGAGGAGCATGGATGTGATATTTGAAGACAACACTGCTCTCTCTATGTGTCTGGTTAGAGGGCTATTAGTACCATATGAAAAGACAGACTTCCTGCTGCTTACTCCCCTGTGAAGACCTACTAGAGTGACTCACATCACTAAATGAGGCTGTGAGTGATGAGCAGGGCTTTCTCTTTGTCCTTCTTTGTTCATCCAGAACCTATGATGATGGTTTTCATTGGGGCTCTGAGAGTTTTTTACCCAAACAGGACATCCCCTCTATGGCTTGGGGAACTGCAGTGAACACTTGTTGCATTCCAGCTTTTTCAGTTTTCCTCAGCTTCTTCCCATCTGACCCCTTCTTTCTCTTCTGGGATTAGAGAGGTCTGCATCATTTTCAATGGTGTTAAGAATGTGTTGGAAATTTAATATTTAATTAGTCTGAGAAATATCTGGCACTTGCACCCTCTGAGGTCTTCTGCAAACATTGCACCATCACACAACCTCACTTCTATTCTTGTCAGCCTTAGGTCCCAGGACTTTCTGGGATTCTCATACTATTTCTTAGGGTCACTGGCCTAATGTCGCTCATTCTGGTAATGTTATTGCTCTACTGAATGCTGTAATGTGAATTTTGACATTTCCTTCCTGGCACCAACAGTTTTCATCTTGGCATTGTTCTTTATTTAGCTGCCCCAAGATTGAGAAGGTGAATGTAGAACAGGAATCAGGAGACCTGAGTCTGTGCATGAGACCCAGGAGGGATATAGTAAAAGCAGTCTCCTCAGAGGATCAATGCTGAAGGCCAAGGGTAGGAGGGAATGGCAAAAGGAGCAGGAGCAGGAAGTCTCCTCTGTGTGCCGTGACTCCTCTGCTGCATCAGACCCCAGGTCCCATATTTTTATTCACCCATTCCCACCTGGCCAACCACTGCCTGAGGCCAGTACATCATACTGGGGTATCTGTGAGTTTAGACTACTCCCAAAACTACATGATCCCCTTCCTGACACCCTGCTTTCTAGTCCTTGCTGGCAAAGAGCACATCCTCCTCCATCTTACCAGTACTCATTACTGCCTTGTCTGGAGACACCCACAGTTTACAGGTGAATCCACTGGGCAGCAGCATCACTCAGCCATTTGGGAACAGGGCAGATCTCCAAACCTGTGTCACTAGCTTTTTCAGTTTAGGAGCACTAACAATGCAAAATATCAGAAATTTGTTGGCTTTTGTTGGAATTTATTAGGGTTAAAGCTTACAGTTCTGAGGCAGTGAAAATGTCCAACTCAAGGCATCATCAAAAATCTCATCTTAGCAAGGGTCAGCTTCTGCTGGACTCCTGTCAAGGCAAATTATTGGGCCTGACTGTCTCTCTCTACCTTCTCCTCCAAACTCACTTTCTCCCAGAGCATAGCAGTGGGCCATCAGACACAATTGCTCACACTTCTTCCTTTTCCTCTGGCCTGGATATCTTCAGCTTCAAGCTACTCCATGAGATCAGCCTCTGTCCTCTCCATGAGCCTCACAGGGAAAATGTTTCTCTCCACCGCTGTAGGAGATCTTGTATCCCTCTCCCACATGTCAGGGTAAACATGGAAGCACTCTTTCTACGTGTGTTCCATGTATGTAGGACTTCAGCACAATGATTGGGGTCGATCCAGGTGCCTGAAATCTAACCAGAGGCCCTTAACTAAACTAAAGCATTCTATCACAAATTGACCTAATCTAAAAGTCTCTTATCAGAATCTAAACAAAATGCCCTACATACAAAAGGCTTACACACTCAGCAATGGGTTAGTAAGAACATATATTTCCAGCATGCACACAAGACTCAAATGAGGGAATTAACCCATGGCACAGCAATCAGGAGGGGTCTCCAGGGTCTGGGAGAAATAGGAACTCATGGAGCAGTGGTTGTACATAGCGTGAGGCCATCATTGAGCAAAATTGGGTGCTGACCATCATTGCACTGGTCTCACGAATGGTCCCAAGAAGAACTCAATATACTGTGTTTTCTCCACCAAATCTTTTCTCCGAAATCAGGTGTGTAACTCAGAGAGTTGTGCCATTATTCCCATTCCTAGAGCCATATCACACAGATTTTGCCTGGGGGTGGGGGAGAGGAAGCAGGCTGTAAAACTGAAAGCCCCTAATTTCTTCTATAAAGAACTGATTGCATTTATAGCAGAATGGAGAAATTCGATGCTAAAGGTGCTCTCAGAAGCAATGGAGATCGTGGAAGGCCTGAGATTTAATTCATCTCAATCCTTCAGGAAGTAGTGAAATAAATATTTTACAGAAGAGTAAAAACTAATACCGTTTGCTAGCAACAACTCACTTTAATAGAAATATAAAACAATATACTTCAGGCAGAAAGAAAATGATCTCATAAGGTTCAAGAATCAGGATGGATTGAAGAATAATATCTGTTAATTAAATTCTTATATCTAAATGACTATTGAATGGATAAAGTAATAATGATATCCTTTGCCTAGCACATCAATAAAGTGCTAAAATACATCATAAAATAATATATAGCATAAGATGGATAAATGGATATGTTGCAGTTTGATATCATTATGAATTCCAAAAAGAGATATTGGATTATGCCTGTAAACAGGTTTTTTAATCTGGCATGATTAAGGGTGTTTACAGGGCTAGAGTCAGTGTGTGTTAAGCCCTGCCCCTTTGTGGGTGGGGTCTTAATTATAAAAAGACATGGCAAATGACAGAACTGGAGTAGTTTTTGATGTTGGATCTCTTCTGAGCAACGACAGAAGGCTCCCAGGAAAAGAGACAAGCCATTCACCTGACAGTTCACAGCTGCCCTTGTGGAGAGAGGCAAAGCTTAGAGACCTTCAGAGTCCACAGCTGACCTTGTGGAGGAAACAGACGAGTAGAGCCCAGAGAGAAACACAGCCCTAGAAATAGAGGAACCCAAGTAGCCTGAACCCTGTCAATTGTCAGCAGCTGTCTTGCCCCAGACAGGGTAAAAGTCTTTGGTGAAGGAAGAAACTTATTCTTTATGGTCTGTTAACTGTAAGCTTCTAACCCAAATAAATATCCTTTATAAAGACAAACAAATTTCTGGTATTTTGCATCAGCACTCCTTTGGCTGACTAATACAGGATATAAAATGTTTCAAAATATATTATAAGGCAGGTCAATAACAAATAATTAGTGCAAATTTGGAAAAGGAAACAAAAGTGTTTTAATTTCCTCAGTAAATTTTAAAGAATATTAAATAGTGCACCTTATCCAAATAAATAGAAGAGAAAAAAATTGAAGAAAAATATGCAGTCCAAAACAAATTATTCAGGATTTCCTGGGTTTCCATTTGTTCTGGGGCCCCCTTACTCATGCATCTTTGGAAGCTGCAACTTTCTTTTCCTTCAGAAGCCTGAAGGATCCAGGGTTGGTTTATGGGGTGTTGTTTTGTCCCTCTCATAAATCAAGGGCTGTTTCACTTCCCCATTTCCTAGTTATGAAGTCACCAAACTGGATGTGATGCTCATTTGAAGCAAGAAGAGACATGAATGATTGAACAATTAAAAAGGAGGTATTGTTGCACTTCCCAAATTGGATGTTCGAATGATTGATATTGGATCATTCCTCTTTTATAATGAATGCATTCAATGCTATAAATTTCTCTCTAGGCACTGCTTTTGCTGCACCCCACTAACAATGAAGAAGCATAGGACACTAAGAAGCAGAAAGAACCATATAACAAAAGGCTTGTGGGTGAAGCTATTTCCAGCTCCACAACAGTACAGGCTTAAGATGGAGGCAGAGAATGTAGGAAAGTTGGGAATATAATTTCTCTGACTGCAAGCATTTTTAATTAAAAATAACATTTCTATTAATGTAACTTCACTTTGAAGGAATTTGCATCATGCACATGAGGGAATCTATGTAAGGAAAAAGAATGAAGACAATGAATTTTCCCTTTAGGTACAAATCATATCTCATAGAATGTGAAAAAATGCAGAGTGGACAGAAACAAAATAAATATAAAGAAAGCATAAAAGCCTTCAGCCAAGAGCACTAGTTCATTAAACATCAGAGCATTCATTCTTGAGAAAAGCCCTCTATAAACAATGAATGTGGAAATGCCTTCAACCAGAAGGAAAACCTCGTTAACCATCTGAGAATACATACTGGAGAGAAACACTATGAATGTGATGGATGTGGGAAAGCTTTCATTCAGAAATCAAGCCTCATTACACACAAGAGAAGACAAACTGGGGAGAAACCCTATATATGTAAGAAATGTCGGAATGCCTTCAGTAGCAAATCAAATCTTGCTGACAATGAGAAAATTCATACCGGAGGGAAACCCTATATATGAAAGGAATTTGAAATAGCCTTCAGCCATAGGCAGAATTTCATTAACATTACAACATTGATACTGGAGAGGAACCCTGTGAATATAATGAATGTGAATCTCCAAAGAATCTCCACCTCCAGTCTGTGCAAATTTTTGCCAAACTTTTAAGGAAGCGGCTGTGACTGTGAAATTCAGTATGTCTTTCCCCTCTTGGAAAAGTGCATTGTAGTTTGTTCTGAAACCTGCTCCTCCAACATATTCTTCCACACTCTTCTGTTGTTGGAAAAGATGCTGAGAGCCACAGAATAAAGGGTTAAGCATTTTAAAAGCATGAAAGATGACAGAGAAACATTAGTAAAAGTCTCCAAGGACACTGCATACTGCAGACATAAGTGGAAGGAGACAGAGCAGAATGAACACACCACTAAGATGTTATTGTCTGAATTCTCAAGAAAGATTATCTGAGAACACTGAAAGAGACAGCCCTCTCAGGTACCAAGATGAGGAACTAGTGAAGAATGCCCTACTTTTATTATCTGCTTTGTAGTATAAGAAGCAGCTTCAACCTGAATAAACTTGCCTCCATTCCACATTGAATGAGGTTTCCTGATCCCAAATTTTCTTTGGATCATTCCTGGCACTGTTTGCCTCCATGTTGAATTATGACAGATGGCGCCCATGTGGGGCACGACTACTTTTTTCTCTGTATCAGTGACGTGGAAAGAAGGACTGCTGGGTCGCAACGTCCTGGCATTCTCTTGGTGAGTCGAATAATCTTTATCATCAGGGAAATGGGTAAAAAGTTGAATTGGTTAGAGGAATATTCCCAGATTTTGTAAATCCTGTTAAAGAATACAGGAGTATCTGTGATGACCCTAGAGTTACCAAATCTTTTTTCTCTTGAACAGAAACATTGTTATGTATGCACTTTGAATAGTCTTATTTCTGTTGCTCTTGAACTATTACAGTCAGATGAAAATGAAGATATTAAAATGGATACTGCTATTGCTAAAACTATAGCAGAACAATATAATTATGACTTTAATGAAAATATACATGAAAAAATTAATGAAAAGGCAAAAACAGATAAACTCATGTCTAATAGAAAGAAAATAAGAAAAAAGGAGTTTATGGAACTCTTCCAGCAGTCGTTAAGCCATCCAATCCAAAAGATAATTTATTGTCTTTTGAACCAGCATCTGCACCTATTACAACATTTGATGACCCTCCAAAAGTTTTGTTTTTGTGCCAGCACCATATTCTTCAATTATGAAAAGTATAGCACAGTGAAATAGAGAAGAAAATTCAGAGGCTATGCAATTTATTTTACTTTTTGAGTAAGAGTAACTCAAATTCCAGTAGATGCTAACAATCCCCAAAGGGGTGTACAATATAAGCATGCTCCTATTCCTTTAAAAACTATCAAAAAATTTAAAAAGCATGCACTCAATATTGGTGTAAATTCTCCTTATACTCAGAATTGGTGCAAGAAATGGCACAAGCAACCCCCTGGGATTGGGATTTATTAGCTCAAGCTGTTCTTAATTCAGCAGAACTTTTTCAATTTAAAACTTGGTGGGCTGATAAAGCTAACATTGTAGATGATGAAATCAACAGCAAAATCCACCAGTGCCTATTACTGCTGAACAAGTATTAGGAACGGATCAATGGGCTGGGATTCCTCGCCAAGCTCAATATGATGATATTGCCATTGTAACAGGTGTGATTGCACTGCCTAGCTGCCTGGCAATGAATCTCCACCCCTGGACAGGCTGTACAATTATTTTCAAAATTTTTTCAAGGAAATACTGAACCCTATGTTGAATTTGTATCTAGGCTGGCAGATGTAGTCAACAAGATATTAACTCAATTTGATCTTAAACAAATGCTTATTCTAATGTTGGTTTTGATAATGCTAATAGTGAGTGTAAAAAGGCTTTATATCCAATAAAGGCAAATGGAAGGACTTTAGAGGATTATTTAAAAATATGCCAAAACATTGGGCCTAATACTTATAACATGAACCTTCTTGCAGCTGCTCTAAAGGTATGTAGTCCTATGATTACTAATTTAAATTACTTTAAATGTGGAAACCGGTCATATGAAAAAAGATTTCCAAGTCAAACCTAGTGTAAGAGCTCCATTTAGGGGCAATAATAAATCAATACCAACTTGTGTGTGTCCAAAGTGCCAAAAAGGATTACACTGGGCCAAGGAATGCCATTCTAAATATCATAAAAATGGTCTGCCCTGACCTGAGAGACCTTCCAGGCCGGGTGGGGCTGTGCAATTGTTTGCCTTGGAGCCTGCAAGGGGCTAAAGATATACAAACCTCCAAATATCCCCCATTACTAACAGTGACTGATTGTTGAGGATTCATATTTCCTAGCTGGGAAAAGTGAGGGGGCTACCAGAGAAGACTGGAGAACTGTCTCATAAAGTTTGAATTACAAGGCTCTTAGCCCCCAGACAAGAAGCTCTATCACATTGATCTGGTCTGTGTCATAATTAATACACTTCAACCAGGCATTGAACTGATAGCTGCCAATGACCGCCATTTCCAGGCAGACCAAGGATGTGCACATAAGAAAATTAATAAGTAGGAGATGGTTTTCCTGGCCCCTATAGCCTCTCTGACCAAGGCCCAAGGAAAAAAACTACAACCAATTACTAGGTCCAGTGTCCAGTTTTGAGCAACCAGCAGGACAATCCTAACAATCAATGTTGAGCCAAAAATCTAAGAGCTGTGGTAACTCACAGCCTCCTGCCACTAAAACCCTATAAAAGAGTAAGAGATAGAGCATCTAAATAGAACACAACCTAACCAGATGCCTAAACACCAGCAAAAATTATGAGCCATACTAAGAAAATAGAAGACATCGCTCAAAAAAAGAATACATCAAAGTCCCAGAAGAGCTGCAAAATTTGAGAGAACTAATCGGTGAGATGAGCACAAATTTCCAAACTCAAATTAAAAAGATTAAAGACAGTATAGTTAAAGAGATAAATGACATCAAGAAGACATTAAGCAAATGCAAAGAAGAATTTGAAATCCTGAACAGAAAAGGAATGAAGTTCATGGGAATGAAAGACAGAATAGGTGAAGTCAAAAACACATTTGAGGCATACAACAGCAGACTCGAAATGATAGAAGAAAGAATAAGAGATACCAAACACAGAGCAGCTAAAATTGAAGAGAGAAAAGAACAGAGAGAGAAAAGAATGGAAAAAATTGAGCAAGGGCTGAGAGAGTTGAATGACAACACAAAACACAACAACATACATGTCATGGGAGTTCCAGAAGGGGAAGAGGAAGGAAAAGGTGCAGAAAGAGTATTGGAGGAGATAATAGCTGAAAATTTCCCAACTCTCACAAAAGAAATGAACTTACATGTCTAACAAGCACAATGTACCCCAATGAGAATAAATCCAAATAAACCTATGGCAAGACACATACTATTCAGAATGTCAAATGTAAAAGATAAAGAGAAAATTCTAAGAGCAGTAAGAGGGAAGCAAACGATCATGTACAAAGGATGTTCAGTAAGATTTTGTGCAGATTTCTCTTCAGAAACCATGGAGACAAGAAGTCAGTGGTATGATACAATTAGGAAACTGAAAGAGAAAAACTGCCAGCCGAGAATTCTTTATCCAGCAAAACTGCCCTTCAAATATGAAGGTGAGTATAAAATATTCACAAACAAACAGAAACTAAGAGAGTTTGCAAAAACGAATCCAAATTTGCTGGAAATATTAAAGGAAACCCTAGATCCTGAAAGAAAAAGACAGGAGAGAGTGGCTTGGAGGAGAGTATAGAAGAAAGAAAAGCAGAAAGATCACCAAAAGAGTAAAAAGAGAGACAAAACCAGATGTCATATGAAAACCAAACAATACAATAGAGGAAATAAATAGTGCATTTTCAGTAATGTCATTGAATGTGAAAGGATCAAATGAACCAATCAAAAGATACAGGCTGACAGAATGGATAAAAGAAACATGAGCCATCCATATGCTGCTTACAAGAAACTCATCTCAGACCCAGTGATACAAACAGGGTGAAAGTAAAAGGTTGGAAAAAGATATTCCACGTGAAGAGTAAACAGAAAAGAGCAGGGGTAGCTATAATAATATCAGACAAAGCAGACTTTAAATGCAAAAAAGTGATGAGATACAGAAGGTCATTATGTATTAATAAAAGGGATGACCATCCAGGAAGATATAACAGTCATAAATATCTACACCCCTAACTGGGGTGCTCCAAAATATATGAGCTAAACTCTGGCAAAACTGAAGAGAGAAATAGACATTTCTACAATAATCGTCGGAGACTTCAATACCCCTCTCACATCACTAGATAGAACAACTTGACAGAAGATCAACAAGGAAACAGAGAACTTGAGCAATATGATAAACAATTTAGACCTAACAGACATAGACAGAACACTGCATCTAAACTCGGTGGATTATACATTCTTCTCAAGTGCCCATGGATCTTTCTCCAGGATAGACCACACGTGAGGCAATAATTCTGCTCTCAAAAAATATAAAAAGATTGAAATTATACAAAGCAACTTCTCAGAACATAATGGAATGAAACTAGAAATCAATAACATACATGAAAAAAGTAAATTTGCAAATGTGTTGAGATGGAACAACACACTCGTAAATATTCGGTGGGTGAAACAAATAATTAAAAGTAAAATCAATAAATATACTAAGATAAAAGAAAATGAGAATACAACATATGAAAACTTATGAGATAGAGTGAAGGCAGTCTTGAGAGGGAAATTTATAGCCCTAAATGCTTATACTATAAATCAAGAAAGAGCTAAACTCAAAGATTTACCTGAACAACTAGAGAAACTAGAAATAGACCAGCAAACCAATCCCAAAGCAAGCAGAAGGAAAGAAATTATAAAGATTAGAGTAGAAATAAATGAAATTGAGAACAGAAAAGCCATAGAGAAAATCAACAAAACCAAAAGCTGGTTCTTTGAGAAGGTCAATAAAATTGACAAACCCATCACTAGACTAACAAAGAAAAAAAGAGAGAAGATGCAAATAAACACAATCAGAAATGAAAGGGGGGAAATTACAAATGACCTCACAAAAATAAAAAGAATCATAAGAGGATATTATGAGAAACTATATACCAACAAACTAGACAACCTAGATGAAATGGACAAATTTCTAGAAACACATAACCAGCCTATACTGATGCTACAAAAAATACAATAACTTAACAAACCAATCACAATTAAGGAGATTGAATCCATCATCAAAAATCAGCAAAGAAAATTCCAGGACCAAATGGCTTCACAGGTGAATTCTACCAAGCATTTCAAAAAGAATTAACACCAATCCTGTTTAAACTCTTCCAAAAAATTGAAGAGGAGGGAAAATTACCCAACACATTTTAGGAAGCCAACATCTTCCTAATACCAAAGCCAGATCAAGATTCCACAAGAAAAGAAAATTGCAGACCAATCTCTCTAATGAAAATAGACACAAAAATTCTCAACAAAATACTTGCAAATTGAATCCAACAGCATATAAAAGACTTATACAGATGATTTGGAATCTGTGCTCCTGAGGGTGACAGAGTTGGACTCAAATAAGTCCTACTTGCACATGGTCCAACAGTCCCTTCTATTCAAACCTATATGTGATGCTGAAGTTTGTAGGTGTACTTCCAGAGACTGGAGCCTCTGGCCTGCCTATGAGCCAGCCATGTCTGGAATCTCAGTGGAGCTGCAACTCCTACTCTACAGCTCAATGGACTCACCCAAGTCACCTGGTGAGGAGATGTAAATGATGGACAACGGCCATCCCAGGGAATGGAGAGAGCCTGCAGCTGAAGGCAGGATAATCCCATCCACTGTATCCATGGGCTATAAGCCCACTCACACTTGGAGATTGAGTGGGAATCACCTTTCCAGTCCCCTCAGGATTGTGGAAGAGCTATGGACTAGAGTGGACTTAATGATATTCTGTGGTAGACACATTGGGATTCATGCAATGGAAGAAATTATAACAGTGAGGTGAAGACAGTGGCCACTAGATGCTTTAGGGGCAGGGAGGGGAATGGCAGTTCTAATACAGGGGCTTTTACGGGACTTGGGGATTGACCAGAGTGACATTGTGGCGATGGATATAGATCATTTTACATCCGCTTATACCATGCAGGACTGTATGGAGAGAGTGTGGTCTGCTTAATGGCAAAGCCCCAGGGTGTGTATATCCATTGCAGGTGATGTGCCAAACTAATGAAAGATGTTTATGTAAGATATATGGGAGGTATGGGGGTGGAGAGCATGGGAATCCCTGTAATTTTTGTGTAACATTTATGTAATCTAATCATCTTTAAATATATATATATATATATTAAAATATTTAAATAAAAGCGAGAGATAAATCTTGACCCATAATATGCTAAAAAGCTCTTTAAATACATCTGCTGAACACTGAAATAAAAAAGACTTATACATCACGGCCATGTGGGATTTATTCCTTGTATGCAAGACTGGTTCAACATAAGAAAATCAACCAATGTAATACACCACATTAACAAACTGAAAGAAAAAAAAATGCATGATCATCTCAATAAATGCAGAAAAGTCATTCAAAAAAATTCAATATCCTTTGGGATAAAAATACTTTAAAAGATAGGAATAAAAAGAAAATTTCCCCATATGATAAAAGGCATATATGAAAAATACACAGCCAACATCATACTCAATGGGGAAAGGTTGGAAGCTTTCCTTCTAAGATCGGGAACAAGACAAGGATGCCCACTGTCACCATTGTTATTCAATATTGTACTAGAAGTTCTAGCTAGGGAAATTAGACAAGACAAAAAAATTAAAGACGTCCAAATAGGAAAAGAGGAATTAAAACTCTCACTGTTTGCAGATGACATGATCCTGTACTTAGAAAATCCTGAAGTATCCACAACAAAGCTACTTGAACTAATAAATGAGTTAAGCAAATTGGCAGGATACAAGATCAACACACAAATATTGGTAATGTTTTTGTACACTACTACTGAACAACCTGAGAAGGAATTCAGGAGGAAAATTCCATTTTCAATAGCAACAAAAAGACTCAAATTCCTAGGAGTTAATTTAACCAAAGAAGTACAGGACCTATATGCAGAAAACTACAAAACAATGTTGAAATAAATGAAAAAAGACCTAAACAAATGGAAAGACACTCCGTGTTCATGGATTGGAAGAATAAATATAGCAAAGATGGCAATCTTGCCAAACTGATTTACAGATTCGATGCAATACCAATCAAAATCCCAACAGCTTACTTACAGAATTAGAGAAGGCAATTACCAAATTCATATAGAAGGGTAAGTGCACCCGAATTGCCAAAAGCATTCTAAAAAAGAAGAGCAATGTGGGAGGAATTTCATTGCCTGACCTTAAAACATATTACAATGCTACAGTGGTCAAAACAACATGGTACTGGCATAAAGATAGACACATCAATCAGCGGAATAGAATGTAGAACCCAGAAATATACCCTCAAGTATACAGTGAACTGGTTTTTGACAAAGCTACGAAGCCCACGCTAATGGGAAAAAACTGTCTCTTCAACAAATGGTGTGGGGATTACAGGTTACCAAAAAATGATAGAGCACACCTATCTCAGCCCCTATGCAAGAATCAAGTCAAACTGGATAAAAGATCTAAATATAAAAGCCAGGACCATAAAACTACTAGAAGTAAATGTAGGGAAACATCTTAAAGAATTTGTAGTAGGTGGTAGGTTCTTGGACCTTACACCCAAAGCACGTGCAACAAAAAGAAAAATAGATAAATGGGACCTCCTCAAAATTAAACACTTTCGCACCACACAGTACTTTGTCAGAAAGGTGAAAAGGCAGCCAACTCAATGGGAAAAATATATTTGGAAATCACATATCTGATAAGGGTTTAATATCCAGGATATATGAAGAGATGTTACAACTCAACAATAAAAACACAAATGACCCAATTAAAAACTGGCAAAAGACTAGAATAGACATTTCTCCAAAGAAGAAATACAAATGGCAAAAAAACACATGAAGAAATGCTCAACAGACTCATGATTAGGGAAATGCAAATCAAAACTACAATGAGATATCATTTTACACCTATCAGAATGGCCACTATTAAAAAGACAGAGAACTACAAGTGTTGGAGAGGATGTGGAGAGATAGGAACAATTTGTCACGTTGGTGGGAATGCAGAATGATACACCCACTACAGAGGACTGTTTGGCAGTTCCCAAAGAAGTTGAATATACAGTTGCCACGTGACCCTGCAATACCACTACTGGGTATATACCCAGAAGATCTGAGAGCAGGGACACGAACAGACATCTGTATAACGATGTTCATAGTAATATTATTCACCATTGCCAAAAGTTGGAAACAACCCAGGTGTCCATCAACAGATGAATGGATAAACATATTGTGGTCTATTCACATGATGGAATATTATGCATCTGTAAGAAGAAATGAAGGCATAAATCATATGGCAACATGGATGAACCTGGAGGACATTATGTTGAGGGGAGCAAGCTAGACACAAAAGGACAAATACTGTATGAATGCATTACTATGAACCAAATATATTTGGTAACATATTGTTTGATCCCCCCCAAATTTTTATGTGTGTTCATTACATTTAATTGAGAAATGTAAATATTTATTCATCTGTGTTTAATTTGTAGTTTTTAATTGTTTATATTTTCAAATATTAAATGTACAAATAAAGTTTCAAAAAAATAAAAATAAAGAATCAAACAGATCAACAACGAAAAAAACTAATAAGTTTGCTAGCAGCAACTCACTTTAAAAGAAATGTGAAAAACATTCTTCAGGCAGAAAGAAAATAATCTTAGAAGGCTCAAGGTTCAGGATGGATTGAAGAACAATATCTGCTAATCAAATTCATGTATGTTAAGGACTATTGAATGGATAAATAATAGTGATATCCATGGCCTAGGACATCAATAAAGTGTTAAAATACACCATAAAATAATATGTAGCATAAGATGGGTAAATGGATATGTAGCAGTTTGATATCATTATATATTCCATAAATAGTTATTGGATTATGCTTGTAAACAGGCTTGTTAATCTGGGCATAATTAAGTTATGATAAAGGCTTTGACTGGGCCACAGTCAGAAGAACGTTGAGCCCCATCCTTTGGTGGTTGGGATCTCAAACACAAAAAGACATGGCAAAGGACAGAACTGCAGTAGTTTTGATGTTGGAGTTCTGATGAGCAAGGAGAAAAGGCCCCTGGGAAAAGAGACAAGCATTTCACTTGACAGTTCACAGATGGCTTTGTAGTGAGAGGAAAAGCTTAAAGAGCATCATAGTCTACAGCTGATCTTGTGGAGGAGACAGAGAAGCTGAGCCCAGAGAGAATGTCAGCCGTGGGAAGAGAGGAAACCAAGAAACCTGAACCCTGGCAAATGTCAGCAGCTGTCATGCTCCAAGACGGGGAAACAGACTTTGCGGAAGGAAGAAATTTATGCTTTATGGCCTGGTAACTATATGTTTCTACCCCAAATAAATACCCTTTATAAAGACCCAGAGATTTATGGTGTTATGCATTAGCACACCTTTGGCTGACTAATAGAGGATATAAAATGTTTTAAAATATGTTATTTGCTCAGTCAATAATAAATAATAAATACAGATTTGGAAAGGCAAGCAAAAGTGATAAAATTTCCCCGGTAAACCTTAAAGAATATTAAATAGTACATCTCATCCAAATAAATAGAAAAAGAAAAAATTGAACAAAAATATTCAGTCCAAAACAAAGTATTCAGGATTTCCTGGGTTGCCATGTTGGCCTATGTTCTGGGGCCACCTTACTCATGCATCTTTCGTAGCTGCACGTTTCTTATCCTTCAGAAGCCTGAAGGTTCCAGGGTTGATTTGTGTGCTGTTGTTTTGTCCCCATGATAAATCAAGTGCTGTATCACTACCCCATTTCCTACTTATGAAGTCACCAAACTGGATGTGATGCTCATTTGAAGCAAGAAGAACCATGAATGATAGAACAAATAAAAAGGACATATTGTTGCGCTTCCCAAATTGGCTGATTAGATGATTGATATAGGATCTTTCCTCTTTTCTATTGAACACATCCATTGCTATAAATTTCCCTCTAAGCCCTACTTTTCCTGCACCCAACAAATTATGAAGAAGCATAGGACACTAAGAAGCGTTAAGAACCACATAACAAAAGGCTTTTTAGTGAAGCTATATCAACTTCCACAACAGTACAGACTTAAGATGAAGGCAGAGAATGTAAGAAAGTTGGGAAAATATTTTCTCTGACTGCAAGCATTGTTTCCTTAATATAACACTTCAATGAGTGTAACTTCATCTTAAACGAATTTTCATCATGCTTACCTAACTATGAGGGAATGTATGTAAGGAGAAAAGAATGAAGGCAATGAATTTTACCAGTTTGCACCACATTGGAGTCCTCCTCTTTAAGAGTAATGAGTGTGACGTTTTCTTGGAAATTCAACCTCATGAGATACCTGAGAATTAATCCTTCAGAGAAACCATTTGGGATTTCATGAATTTGGGAACGTTAGAGTCACATCAAAGAAACATGCAGGAGTAAAACCCGGTTATGAAAGAAATATTGGAAAATTTTCAGCCAGGCATGAAATCTCATTGAGCATGAATTATTCATATATTAGTTAGTATTGTAATGTACATGGGAATGCTTCCATCTGAAATAAAATCTCATGGAATATGAGACAATTCAAACTAGAGAAAAACCATATGAGTTTCCTCAATGTAGTCTGCTTTTTACAATTATATTTTACTCTTCATTTGAAAAGTCATACAGAGGAACAAGTATAGAAATATAATACATGTGGAAACATTTTCAACCTGAGAGAAAACCTCTTTATTCATCAGAAATTTCTTACTGAATAGAAATCATATATATGTGGGAAAGCTTTATTTCGAATATCAAATCTCAGATACAAGAGATTTCCTACTGCAAAGAAACCCTATGCCTGTAAGGCATGTGAAAAAGCCTTTAGGTACAAATCATATCTCACAGAAATCAAATACTCATAGGGAGAGAAAATGAATGTAAAGAATGCAGAAAAGCCTGCAGCGAAAAGCAACAGTTCATTAGACATCAGAGAATTTATTCTGCATAAATACCCTATATATGCAATTAACGTGGAAAAGCCTTCAACCAAAAGGAACACCTCATTAACCATCTGAGAATACATACTGGAGAGAAACCCTATGAATGTGATGAATGTGAGAAAGCTTTCATTCAGAAATCAAGCCTCAGTACACACCAGAGAAGACAAACTGGATAGAAGCCCTATATATCAAAGAAATTTAGGAAAGCCTTCAGTAGCAAATCAAATCTCACTGACCATGAAAAAATTCATAGTAGAGGGAAACACTATATATGTAAGGAATGTGGAATAGACTTCAGCCAGAGGGAGTATCTCATTAGACATTACATTCATACTGGAGAGAAATCCTGGAATGTAATGAATGTGAATCTCCAAAGAATCTCCACCTCCAGTCTGTGCAACTTGTTGCCAATATTTTAATGAAGGGGCTGTGACTGTGCAATTCAGGATGCCTTTCTTCTCTTGAAAATCTGCACTTGTCATTTGTTCTGAGATCTGCTCCTCCCACATCTTCTATCACACTCCTCTGTGTTCAATTTGTTACCACTAATTTAGGATCATTTGGTTTATCTAAAGATGGGCTTTCCACTTATTTCAAATTATCCTGATTGTCTTCACTGGTTCTTCAATCCATTACATTCTCTGTAAGCATTTAAAAAATTACCATTTTAAAAATAATGCTTCCCATTTTTGTAGCATTTTCTTATAAGGCACCCCAATCATTTATATTTTTTCAGTTTTTTCACCTGATTCTGATGTGGATTCAAGTTTAACAGCCACTGAACTACAGTGGTCTGCTTTCTACTTAACTCAAAATTTCATTGTAATTTTAAATCAGAAATTATCTTTTCATAATTAGATGATACACTTCTAATCTCAAGTATTTTAAGAAGTTAGAAATTTTATTTATATTCTTAACCTGTACTCCAATAATTATCTCATATGTGATAGGGTGTTGGATGGATGAAACTAGAAAATGCATGTATTTACAAACAGAAATGTGTACCCAAAAGAATCCGTCAGTGCAGATAGTTCTGAGGAAGGAGTAATGTGTGTTGGGGCTAGAGAAGGAATTTGCCTGTGTGCCATAACAGACATAAATTATTTTTATACTCTTTGCACGGATACTTTGGTTATAATTTAAATGAAATTATGAAAATAGTACACAATGAAATCATATAATGTGGTTGGTTTGAATTTATCGATTTGTTTCTCCAAAATTACTGGGGTGGGGGGCACTTTCCATCACCCTTTGCTAATAGAGTTCCCTATAAAGGAAAAGATCACACTCCCCTCAGCCCTCTCCCCAAGTGCCTGAACAGGTGGAAGCCTCCCAGAGCAAGAGTGAACACAGAGTATGAGGAGCTTGGTTGCGACCATGTGAAGGCCACACTGCTCTCTACACTTGTCTGGTTAGAGGGCCACTAGCACCACAGGAGAGGACAGACATCCTGCTGCTTTCTACCCAGCGAAGAAGTGCTATAATGACTCACATCACTAACTGAGACCGTGAGTTTTGAGCAGGTCTTTCTCCCTGTTCTCCTTTGCGGATCAAGAACCTATGGTGATGGTTTTCTTTCGGGCTCTGTGATTTTGGTTTCCAAACAGGACACTCCCTCTCTGGCATGGGGGAACTGCAGTGAACACGTGTTACATTCTAGCTTCTTCAGGTGTTCATCTGCTTCTTTCCATCCAACCCCTCCATTCTCTTCTGGCATTGAAGATATCTGCATAATTTTCATCTCTGTTCAAAATCTGTTGAAAATTTTATATTTAATTAGCCAGAGAAATATCTGGCATCTGCACCCTCTGAGGTTTTCTGCAAACATGGCACTATCTCACAGCCTCACTTCTATTCTTGTCAGCGCTAGATCCCAGGACTTTGTGACACCAAGAGGTTTCATCTTGGCATGGCAATTTTTTAGGTGTCCCAAGACTGGAGAAGATGAATGTAGAATTGGAAGCAGGAGACCTAAGTCTGTGCCTGAGCCCCAGGAGGGATACAGTAAGAGCAGCCTCCTCAGAGGATCATCACTGGAGACCAAGTGAAGGAGGGAAGGGCAAAAGGAGGAGGAACAGGAAGCCTACTCTCTGTGCCTTGACTCCTCTGCTGCACCAGACCCCATATACCATGCTTTTATCTGCCCCTGCCCACATGGCCAACCCCTGCCTGGGGCAGTTACATCATACTGGGACATCTGTGAGTATAGACTAGCCCCAACCATGTGACTACCCTGATTGACTCCCTGTCTTGTATGCCTTGCTGGCCAAGAGCACTTCTGCCTCCATCTTTCCAGTGCTCATTGCCGCCTAACCTGGAGATACCCACAGTTTACAGGTGAATTCCCTGGGCAGCAGCATCACACTGCCATTTGGGAACAGGACACCACTACAAGCCTGTGTCTGCAACTGTTTGAGTTTGCCAAGCATTGCCATAGCAAAATATCAGAAATAGGTTGGTTTTATTGGAATTTATTAGGGTTAAAGCTTACAGTTCTGATGCTGTGAAAATGTCCAAATCAAGGCATCATCAGAAATGCTGTCTTAACATAGGTCTGCTGCACTTGGACTCCAGTCAAGACAAAATGTTGGACCTGCCTGTCTGTCTCTCTCTGCCTTCACCTCCAAGCTCACTTTCTCCATGAGCTCAGCAGTGGGCCATCAGACACAATTGCTCACACATCTCCCTTCTCCTCTGGCCTGGATGTCTTCAGCTTCAAGCTACTCCATGAGTCCAGCCTCTCGCATCTCTTTCAGACTCTCAGGGTTTCTGTGTCTCTCCTCAGTTCTAGGAGATCCTGGAACCCTCTCCCACATGGCAGGGTAAACATGGCAGCAATCTTTCTCTGTGTGTTCCATGTATGTAGGGCTTCAGCACAATGAATGTGGTCCATTCTGGTGCCTGAAATCTAATAAGGGGACTTAACTAAACTAAAGCAATCTACCAAAAGTGACCTAATCAAAAGGTCCCTTATCTGAATCTAACCAAAATATCCTACATACAAAAGGTTTACACACACAGCAAAGGGTTAGTAAGAATATACATTCTGGGGTCCACACAAGACACAAATGAGGGCATTAACCCAGGGCACAGGGATCAGGAGGGGTTTCCTAAGTCTTGGAGAAATGGGAACTCATGAAGCAGTGGATGTATTTAGGGTGTGGCCACCATTGAGAAAAATGAGATGCTGACCACCATTGTACTGGCCTCTAGAATGAGCCCAAGAAGAATTTGTTTGTAACGGAGAGGTGTGCCATTATTCCCATCCCCAGAGCCAGAGCACACAGATTTTGAGTGGGGGGTGGGCTGGCAGGAAGTAGGCTGTAAAACCGAAAGCCCCAAAATTCTTCTCCAAAGAACTGATGACATTTACAACAGAATGGAGAAATTCCACCCTAAGGTTGCTCTCAAAGCAGTGGAGTTTATAGAGGGACTGAAATTTAATTCATCTCAATCCTTCAGGAATAAGTGAAATAATTACTATTACAGATGTGTAAAAACTAATAAATTTTGCCAGCAACAAATCACTTTAAAAGAAATGTAAAAGAATATTCTTCGGGCAGAAAGAAAATAATCTCAGAAGATTCAAGATTCAGGATGGATTGAAGAACAATATCTGTTAATTAAACTCATATATCTAAATGACAACTGAATGGATAAAGTAATAATGTTATCAATAAAGTGTTAAAATACACCATAAAATAATATATAGCATAAGATGTGTAAATGGACATGTAGCAGTTGGATATCATTATGAATTCCAAAAATAGATGTTGGATTATGCTTGTAAACTGGTCTGTTAACCTGTGCATGATTAAGTTATGAAAAGGGCATTGACTGGGCCACAGTCGGTAGGGCAATGAGTCCTTCCCCTTGGTGGCTGGTGTCTCAAACATAAAAAGACATGGCAAAGGACAGAACTGGGGTAGTTTTGATGTTGGAATTCTGATGAGCAAGGAGAGAAGGCCCCGGAGGAAAGAGACAAGCATATAACTTGACAGTTCACAGCTGGTCTTGTGAATAGAGGCAAAGCTTTGAGAACCTCATAGTCTACACCTATATTGTGGAGGAAAGATAAGAGCTGAGCCTAGAGAGAAATGCAGCCCTGCGAAGAGAGGAACCCAAGAAGCCTGAACCCTGGCAAATGATGGCAGCTGTCTTGCTCCAAGATGGGGTAACAGACTTTGGTGAAGGAAGAATCTTATGCTCTATGGCCTGGTAACTGTAAGCTTCTACACCAAATAAATACTCTTTACAAAGTCCCAGAGATTTCTGGTATTTTGCATCAGCACAATTTTGGCTGATGTTTTAAAATACATTATTTGGCCAGTCAATAATAAATAATATGTACAGATTTTTAAAGGCAAGCAAAAGTGTTATAATTTCCCTGGTAAACTTTAAAGAATATTAAATAGTACATCTCATCCAAATAAATAGAAGAAAAAAATTGAACAAAAATAATTCATACAAAACAAAGTATTCAGGATTTCCTGGGTTGCCATTTTGGCCTTTGTTCTGGGGCCACCTTACCCATACATCTTTCGAAGCTGTACCTTTCTTATCCTTCAGAAGCCTGAAGGTTCCAGGGTTGATTTGTGTGCCCTTAGGCACCCCATAACAGCCCTTAGACACCCCATAACAGTAAGCTAAGTTTCAGTTACAAGAGCAAAGACTCATAAGGTAGTCGTCAATAACAAGAACTCATCATTGGTGCATCCTCTTTTGACAGACATTGTCCCTTCACTCAGAGGACTGTTGCTGCTCCCTTGGAGAATATGACAGAGCTCTCCAGGCTGGGAATTCAGATTACCTCATTTATTGAGTGATTGTCCACCCACTGTGACTGTGCCCTATCCTTTGATCATTTGAAGAATTTTATATAACTTTCATGTATATTCAGATGAACTTACTGCCATGAAACCACCATCCCACACACCCCGAACCAATAATTCTCTGCAGCCCCCATTGTAACCCTTCTGTGATCTAAATCTTCCACGAACATGTAGCCCATATAATCACAAAATACGCTTAACAGGAAAAAGAAGCAATAATGATAAGCTCAAATGCAAGAGATAAACACAAGGAAACTCAGGAAAAAAACAAACAAACAAAGACAAACAAACCAAAAAAACACCAAAATATAATTAGTGGATTGGGACATTTAAAAAAATGGAAAAAACACAAAAGAAATTCCTTTTAAAAAATTATTCTTTTTCCTTTTATCACTCTATTATCAGATGTCCAGTGTACAATGACACCTACACCCTCTCATTACCCAGTGTCTCCCAAATTTTCATTTAAGTTTCAAAGAAGTTTTAGGTCACAGCAAAGTCACACACGGAATACTAGAGACTCCCACATACCCAAACCCTCTCCTGCTTCCCCACCCCATATTAAAACCTTTTTTATGGATGTTAGCATTGTTATAACTGTTATACACATAATAAAATATAGCAACTAAACATTGTGAGTGGTTTAGAGTAGTTTACAATTTAGAAGATACAGTTTAATAATTTTTGATGATATTTACCATGTCCTGTGTCCATTACTGTAAGGTAATGAAAAACCATTCCCATGACCACTAAATACCCCATTTGATCTTAACTCTTCGTTCCTCCCCATCCCTGTGGAGCATATGACACTCCCCTGTCTTGACTCACAGTATGTCAAGATTCATAGTCCCATGCCCTGGGTATTCCAACCTGCCCTTCCTAATCTACCCACCTGTGAACGCTGTGCCACCAAACCCAGTAATGTCACTACCCATCTGTCCTATCATTCAATATGCAACTATACTCTATCCCTTTACCATAGATAATGTCCATATGGGTGATGGCTCACAGCCTATCCTTCTCTTTCTCTCCTTTGTTAACCTATCTTTCAGAAAATTGTTCTGAGAGACTGCTCACTTTCCTCAGTTCAAATCCACGAGGTCATATATTGTTCATCCTTCAATGCCTGGTTTGGTTCACTCAACATAAGGTCTTCAAGATTCATCCACGTTATTCCATATATTAGCACTTTATTCCTTCTTACAACTGAGTAATATTCCATTGTATGAATGTACCACATTTTGCTTATCTATTCCTCTGTTGATGGGCACCAGGGTTGATTCCAACTTTTGGCAATGGTGAACAAAGCCGCTATAAACATTGGTTTGCATATATCTGTTCATGTCTTTGATTTCAGTTCTTCTGGGTATATACCCAGCAGTGGAATTGCTGGATCATACGGATGATTTATTTTTAGTTTTCTGAGGAAATGCCAAACTGTCCTCCACAGTGACTGGACCATTCTACAATCCCACCAGCAGTGGATGAGGGTTCCTATTCCTCCACATCCTCTCCAACACATAGAGTCTGCTGTTTTTTTTAATAGCTGCCATTCTGATGGGTGTACGATGGTATCTCATTGTAGCTTTGATTTGCATTTCCCAGATAGCAAGCGATGTCGAGCATATTTTCATGTGCATTTTAGCCCTTTGTATTTCTTCATTGGATGTTGGAAAAGATGCTGAGAGCCAGAACATAAAGGGTTAAGCATTTAAAAAGCCTGCTTGCTGGCAGAGAAACATTAGCAAATGTCTCCAAGGACTCTGCATACTGCAGACATCAGCGGAGGAGGCAGAGTGGAATGAACACAGCACTAAGATGTTATTGTCTGAATTCCCAAGAACGATTGTCTGGGAACACAGAAACAGGCAGCGCTCTCACGTACCAAGCTGAGGAACTGGTGAAGGATTCCCTAATTTGTTATAAGCTTTGTAGTATAAAAAGCAGCTTCAGCCTAAATAAACTTGCATGCATTCCACATGGAATGAGGTCAACTGATCCAGTATTTCTTTGGATCATTCTCAGCCAGCAACATGGGGCATGACTAGTCTTTTATCTGGATCAGTGCCATGGAAACAAGGACTGCAGGGCTGGATGGTCCTTGCATTCTGTTGGTGAGTTGAATAATCTTGATCATTAGGGAAATGGGTAATCAGTCCTCTCTGTTAGAGGAATATTCCCAAGTTTTGAAGACCCTGTTAAAGAATACATGGGTAACTGTGATGACTCTAGAGTTACTAAAACTCTTTTCTCTTGTACAGAAACATTGTTATGAATGGTCTTTGTATAATCTTATTTCTGTTGCTCTTGAACCATTACAGACAGATGAAAATGAAGATATTAAAATGGATACTGCTATTGGTAACAATGTAGCAGGACAAGCTAATGATGATATTAATGAAAATATATAGGAAAAGTTAGTGAACAGGAAAAAACAGATTAACTCATGTCTAATAAAAAGGAAAAAAAGAAAAGGGGAGTTTATGAAACTTTTCCAATGATCATTAAGCCATCAGCTCCAGAAGATGATTTATTGTCTTTTGAGTCAGTGTCTACGCCTCCTAAGGTACGTACTGATCCATTTTTTACAACATTGGATGACCCTCCAACAGTTTTTGTTTTTGTGCCAACACATCCTCTTAAATTATGAAAAATATGGCACAGGGAAGTAGAGAAAGAAATTCGGAGTCTATGCAATTTTTTTTACTTTTCCAGTAACAGTAAAACAAATTCCAGTAGATGCTAACAATCCCCAAGGAGGTGTACAATATGAGCATTCTCCTATTTCTTCTAACACTATCAAAGAATTCAAACAAGCATGCACTCAATATGGTGTAAATTCTCCTTATACTCAAGAATTGGTGGAAGGAATTGCACAAGCAAACAGATTAATACCCTGGGACTGGGATTTGTTAGCTCAAGCTCTTCTTAATTCAGCAGAATTTTTACAATTTAAAACTTGGTGGGCTGATGAAGCTAATATTCTAGCACGATGAAATCAACAGCAAAATCCACCAGTGCCTATTACTGCTGAACAAATATTAGGAACAGGTCAATGGGTTGGGATTCCTCACCAAGCCCAATATGATGATATTGCCATTGTACAAGTGTGATTGTGCTGTCTATCTCGCTGTTGATGAATCTCCACCCCTGGAAAGGCTGTACAATCATTTGCAAAATTTGTTCAAGGAAATACTGAAACCTATGCTGAATTTGTAGCAAGGCTGGAAGATGTAGTCAACAAGAAAGTAACTCAATCTGATCTTAAACAAATGCTTATTCTAAAGTTGGCTTTTGAAAATACTAACAGTGAATGTAAAAATGCTTTATGTGTGATAAAGTCAAATGGAAGAACTTTACAGGGATATATAAAAATATGCCAAAACAGTGGGCCTAATACCTATAACATGAACCTTCTTGAAGCTGCTGTAAAGGGATGTAGTCCTATGATTAATAATTTAAATTGCTTTAAATGTGGGAAACCAGGTGGTATGAAAAAAGATTGCCAAGCCAAAACTAGTGTAATAGCTCCATTTAGCATCAATAATAAATCAATACCAAGTTGTGTGCGTCCACAATGCCAAAAGGGTGACATTGGGCCAAGGAATGCCATTCTAAATATCATAAAAATGGCAGTCTCATTAATAAGTCAGGAAACTTCCAAGCGGGCCTTGCTCAAGGCCCTCAGACAAACAATATGAGCACATTTCCCAGTCTTCCTCAAATTTACCTAGTTAGCAACAGAGCAGTTCACTCCAGCCTGTAACAGAACTTAAGGCAGTTAGCAAAACAGTACAGCTGTTGATCTTTCCTCACCTGAAACTAAGTTTATTACACTTTCACTGAGTATACCCAAAATTAAGAATGGGAAATAAAAGGTCTACCACAGAAATCTGAACTTTGAGCCTAAGAGTACTCCTAAAGAGTAGTAATCCAAAATATACATGTTAAATATCTGTATAAACTGCTAATTTAGTGCATAACTGTATTTAGGCTGGTTAAGTTTTCTGGCTGGTTGCTGATTACAAACAAAAGTGTTTCAAAGAACAAGCTTATATATTACAGGTAACACAGATTCCAGATAAAATCTTAAAAACAGTAAAACCAAAGATGTGAAATGATGGAGGGTTTGAAGACAGCCATACCAAAGGAGTGAAAATAATGGGTCAAATCAGTAAGCTTTATGTTTCTGTTAGTTTGTCATAATTCGTTTTGTATTTGTTTGTTCAATGTAAGTGTATCGCTGGATGGTAATATTAAATTGATAAATGAAGATTATTATGAGAGCTCTATTCAAATGGCCAAAAATTAAATAAGCACTTCTATTAATAAATAAATATGGATAGTAGTTTAAAATAATAAAAATAGTTATACTCAAATTAAATCATTATTCTAACAAGTTTGTTTAGTGTTGATGGTAATTATATGTTGTCAGAAGTTTGCTTGGAAGTAGTTTCCAAAATCACTGTGGTAACTTAAATATGGAAGGTACATAGAATGTGCTTTTGTTATTAAAGAAAAGAAAGTCATTTTATCCTAAGATAAAATAACTAGTTATTAAAACAAAGTAAAATGTGGGACAAAATCTGAATAAATATAAAAGTGCAAAAGGCATGTGAAAAAGGAATTTTTGTGGTCAAAGCTAAGTAAAATTTAAGCAGACTATCAATAAAAATTTAAAAGCTTAATTTCAAACAGTGTAATAATAGAAAGTTAAAGTTTTATTCTTTCTCATAGTTTCTCAAGTCAGTAGTCTGTTTTAGTAAAAGTTTAGAAAATTTTTCTCCTCAAAAATCAGTATGCAATAAAGAAAGTCTGTTTTATCAAAATAGCTTCTCGTACTTTAAACTTATCATTTCCATGAAGAAACAGGTCTTATCACTTTTAAAAAGAACACAATGTTTGAACCTGCTTTCTCCAAGTCAAATCTTGAAAGATAGCTTTTATTTCAAACTGTCACAAATAACTTGGTCTTTTACCTAAAGAAAAGAAAAGTACTAAAAATAGTTAAGGTCATGAGATGTCAGTTGAATAAATTATTTAAAACTCTTGTATAATTAAAATAAATTTTATATTTCCATAACAATTAAAGTTAGAGGAACATAAAGTTCATATGAATATTTTAAAAGTGTATAAAATTCCTGAAAACATAATAATGTTTCAATATAATAGTAAATAAAATATAATGTTATTAATCATAATTTTTACTTATAATTACAAGAAGAAAGTTGCCATTAAAGGCTTCCGGGTAGTGCATAAAAGTAAATTATAGTAAAATAAAATAACACCACTCCAGCATGCAATGGTCCCAAATATTGCTAGTTTGTTTCAAAAAATTAATATCCAGTTATGTCACTATCATGTTGTTTTAAAGCTTGCTTAAGCTTTCTTTAATATTTTCTTAAACAAGTTAAGCCAGTCCACATTCCCTTCCTGTAATATAGCCAGCAATAAATCAAGTTTGTATTCAACACTGTAAGCAACAACCCCAATTCCAATTATAATGGTAACAACAAAATCAATGCAAGTATTAAAATTACAAGTTAATATACTACCCCACAGCCCAAATAGGAAATACTAATTCGTTTTCACCTATTCCTCAAACTGTTCAAAATTTTAAAAAATTGAGGTCATTCTAATCATGCTACTAAGAATCTTAAATGCTTAAGAAATAAAAGTTTATTAATTGGATGTCTGTTGATGTATATTCCACTATAATTATGAATTATGTATAAGATATTTAAACACTAATCAAAACTTTAATACAATTCTTTGTACATATAAATAATTTAATAACTTGTATGTTACACATAAAGGTATTTTATTAAGTATATATATAAATCCTTTGTTTTAAAATTGAACAATCCTGAAACTAAATATCTTTGAATAATAAGGTTTAGTAAGTATTGTTCAAGCCTAAAAATAAAGCATCATGCAGAAAACTTTTTAAATAAAAAAAACAATGTCTTGCTAGTTAACACTTTTCACATTTCTGGAAAAATATTGGAAATAAAAATAGTAAGCACATCAAGGATGTTTTGTAGCAAACAAAAAAAAGTGCATTTCAACAGCTGTTGTATTCCTCCCTGGGGGAGCTGGCCACTCTCCCAGGGATTGATGCATAAACCTTAAAGTGTACTGCCCAGGGAGTGTTGTGTTCCTTCCTGAGGAGGCTGGCCCCTTCTTCAGGAATTAGCAATATACTCAAAATTTGACATCTATGGTATCATATTCATTAATCCTAAACAAAGTCAACCAAAACTCTAGTATCAGTTGCTAATTTAACACTTCCCAGCTAAAGCTAAATATTGGTAAGTATATACATATAACTGCTCTATTTATCTGTCATTCTGTAACTTTGTACAATATTGACTTAATCTTTTAATTAGTTTGTGTTATTTATTTCTCACCCTAATTGTCAATATAATCATATTAAACTAAGTATATATTAACATTTATCTAGTATCTATCCAGGACTCTAGCAAAAATAAGCTAAATATATCAGTGTATCCCCTGATTTAGTAAGCCTGTGAATGTGTGTATACTTATCATTAAAAATTAACAGTTAAAAAAAAGGGGGAAATGGTGAGGTGCTAGAACAATTATATCAAGTATTATTTACAATAAATTTTTAAGCCAAAGTCAGGATCATATATATCAGCAGAAAAACATTTCTGGCAAAAATCAGGCAATAATACAGAAACAAATATTGCACGATGTTTATTGAAAGCATAAAAATAATAATCAATGGCATAAGGCAGAAATTAAGTTAGGATATTGGGTCGAGATTTTGCTCTTAACATTACAGATAAAGGAGACCAGCTTTGAGTCCTGTCAAGATGTCTGAAACCTAGACATAAAAAAGCCAAAGAAGCTGACTCAAAAAACAGAAAAGTTGTAACTTCTAAAAGGCAGAATGTCACTCTAAGACAGTTATTCCTTGCTATGCTTACCTTGACAACCACAGCAATAAGAAGTGCACTTTCACATAATTATACATATTGGGCTTATATTACTAATTCACCTCTTTTAGAATTGTTGGCTTGGGGGGACAAATCCTACCCTGTTTATATTAATCAGTCTTTTCATTTTCCTGGGCCCATTGATTCTTGCCTTCCTCTAAAACCTGAGGAGGAAGGGAAATTTATTGAAAATTTAACCTTGCCTTTTCTTGAATGACCCAACTACATAGATTACATGGATCCATGTATACAGCCACAAAATCAAAGTGCAAAGTGATAAATGGCATACATACCATGTTTCATCTGAGGTTGTGCTCTTTAATAATTTCTATGGTATTGTAAAGAATCGGGGCCTTATAGGGATACCGAAACCTAATGTAAACACAACCATAAGTTGAAAAATTAGTAATTCAACAAAAACAACTAATGAAAGCTATCATTATTTTTAGAATTTTGGGGATGTCATAAGTATAAATATGTCACTAAATTGGACTCATCAGGGAAGATTTATCCCACAACTATGGGACACTAAACTTAACAAAACTAAAAATTATATGTGGAAATTTTTTTTGAAAACCAGCCCAATTTTTGAATGGCAATAGAGTAAAACTAATATTACCAGTTTAAAAAGATAATTCACATAATTTCTTAAAATATGTGTACAGGAACCCATTGTTTTTATTGTAGGAACAGTGAGTATTGATCAAACATGGTTTTTCTGCAGCAATTGCTCCCTTTACACTTGTGTATCAGAATCTGTTTTAGAGGAGAGTTCTACCGCAGTTCAAATAGGATTCAAATAGGATTACAGCATCATGGAAGATGTGATTGTCTGAATTCCCAAGAAAGATTGTCTGGGAACACAGAAACAGGCAGCACTGTCATGTACCAAGCTGAGAAACTAGGAAAGGATGCCCTGCTTTTGTTATCAGCTTTGTAGTATAAAAAGCAGCTTCACCCTAAATAAACTTGCCTGCATTCCACATGGAGTGAGGTCCCCTGATCCCAAACATTCTTTGGATCATTCCTGGCACCATCTACCTCCACGTTGAATTAAACTCTTTGGAGAAGTATCTTTTCAGGTCACTTGCCCATTTCTTAAATGGGTTGTTTGTCTTTTTATTTTCAAGTTGTAGGATTCCTTTATATATGCAGGATATTAGGCTCTTATCAGATATATGGTTGCCAAATATTTTCTCCCATAGGGTAGGCTGCCTTTTTATTTTCTTAATAATGCTTTTGAGGTGCAGAAGTATTTAATTTTGAGGAGATCCAATTTATCTATTTTTTCTCTTGCTGCTCGTACTTTGGCTGTGATGTTCATAAAAGCATTTCCTATTACAAGGTCCTGTACATGCCTTCGTACATTATCTTCCAAGGTCTTTACGGTTTTGGCTTTTATATTTAGATCTTTGATCCATCTTGAGTTGATTTTTGCATAAGGTATGAGTTGGTATTCTTCTCTCATTCTTTTGGATATGGACATCCAGTTCTCCAAGCCGCACTTGTCAAAGAGGCCATTCTCTCTCAACTGAGTGGGCTTGGTAGCCTTGTCAAATATTAGATGAATGCATATGGAAGGATCTATATCAGAACTCTCATTTCGATTCCATTGGTCAGTAGGTCAGTAGGCCTATCCTTGTGCCAATACCATGCAGTTTTGATCACTGTAGCTTTGTAATATATTTTAAAGTCTGGTTATGTGGTACCCCCAACTTCCTTTTATTTTTTCAATATGTCTTTGGCAATTTGGAGCCTCTTACCTTTCCAAATATATTTTGTGATTAGTTTTTCCAGTTCCTTAAAAACTATAGCGTTGATTTTTATTGGGATTTCATTAAATCTGTAGAATAATTTGGGTAGGATGCACATCTTGATGATGTTTAGTCTTCCTGTCCATGAACAAGGAATATTTTACCATTTATTGAAGACTTCTTTGATTTACTTTTACAGTGCTGTGTAATTTTCTGCATGTAAGTCCTGTACATCTTTAGTTAAATTTATTCCTAGGTATTTGATTCTTTAGTTACTATGGTAAATGGCATTTTTTCTTGATTTCCTCCTCTGATTGCTCATTATTGTTGTACAGAAATGCTACTGATTTTTGAGCATTGATCTTATAGCCTGCAGCATTACTGAACTACTTTATAAGTTCTAGAAGCTTTGTTGTAGCTTTCTCCAGGCTTTCTATGTATAGGATCATGTCGTCTGCAAATAATGAAATTTTTACTTCTTCTTTTCCAATCTTAATACCTTTTATATCCTTCTGTGGCCTCAGTGCTTGAGCAAGTACTTCTAAGGCAATGTTAAATAGGAGTGGTGATAGTGGGCATCCTAGTCTTATTCCCAATCTCAGAGGGAAGGCTTTTAGGAATTAACATTTGAAGATGATGTTAGCTTTGGGTTTTTCATATATACCATTTATCGTATTCAGAAAATTTCCTTCTATTCCTATATTTTGCTGTGTTTTTATCAGGAAAGAGTGCTGTATTTCATCGAATGCTTTTTCTGCATCTATAGAGATGATCATGTGATCTTATTCCTTCAGTTTGCTTATGTGGTGTATTAAATTGATTGATTTTCTTATACTGAACCATCCTTGCATACCCGGGATGAAACCCACTTGGTCATCGTGTATAATCCTTTTTGATATGTTGTTGAACGTGATTAGCAAGTATTTTGTTGTGGATTTTAGCATTTAGGTTCATTAGAGAAATTCGTCTGTATTTTTCCTTTCTAGTGGTATCTTTGCTTTTGCTATTAGGGCAAGTTTGGCATCGTAGAATGAGTTAGGCAATATTCATTCTACTTCTATTTCTGGAAAAGCTTAATTAGAATTGGTGTTAGCTCTTTCTGCAATGTTTGGTAGAATTCAGCTTGGAAGCCATCTGCTCCTGGGCTCCTCTTAGTTGGGAGGTTTTTGATGACTGAGTCCATCTCTTTACCTGTAATTGGACTGTTGAGTTTATCAATTTCTTCTTTCATCAATGTAGACTATTTGTGCATTTCTTGAACTTGTCCATTTCCTCTAACTTATCTTTCTTGTTGGCATATAATTTTTCAAAGTATCCTCTTATGATACTCTTTATTTCTGTGGGGTCAGTAGTGACATCCCCTTGCTCCTTTTTTATTGTGTATATTTGCATCTGTACTCTGTTTTTCTTTGGTAGTCTGTCTAAGGGTGTGTCAATTTTATTAATATTCTGGAAGAACCAGCTTTTGAATTTGTTTATTTTTTTCTAGTGCTTTCTTATACTCTATTTCATTTAGCTCTGCTCAAATCTTTGTTATTTCCTTCTTTCTACTGCCTTTAGGTTTAGTTTGTTGTTGTTTTTCCAATTCCTCCAAGTGTGCAGGTAGGTCTTCTATTATAACTCTTTCTTCTTTTTTAATATATGTATTTATGGCTATGAACTTCTCTTTCAGGACAGCTTTGGCTGTATCCCATAGGTTTTCATATGCTGTGTTTTAATTTTCATTACTTTCAAGGTAGTTACTGATTTCTTTGAGATTTCCTCCTTGACTCACTGCTTGTCTAAGAGTGTGTTGTTTAACTTCCATATTCTTGTGCCTAACCTGTTTCTCTGGCCCTTAATGATTTCCAATTTCATTCCATTGTGATCAGAGAAATTACTTTGTATAATCACAATCTTTCTGATTTCATTGAGAGTTTCTCTGTGACCTCGCATGTGGTCTATCATGGAGTATGATCCATGTGCACTCGAGAAGAAGGTAAATCCTGCTGTATTTGGGTGTATTGTTCTGTATATGTCTATTAAGTCCAGGTCCTCTAATGTATTGTTGAGAGTCTTTGTTTCATTGTTGAATCTCTGTCTAGATGTTCTGTGTAATGATGGTAATGTTGTATTAAAATCCCCTGCTATAATTGTAGAGGCATTTATTTCTCCACTTAGCTTTTCCAGAGTTTGCCTCATGAATTTTGAGGCATCCAATTAGGTGTGTAAATGTTTATGATTGTTCTCTCTTCTTGAGCGATTACCCCCTTTACTAATATATAGTGTCCATCTTTGTATCTTACAATAGTTTTGCATTTAAAATCTATTTTGTCTGATGTTAGAATAGTTACTTCTGCCCTTTTTTGGCTATTGTTACCTTGTAAAATTGTTTTCCAGCCATTTACTTTCAGCCTCCTTGAATCCCTGGGTCGAAAGGGGGTTTCTTGTAGATAGCATATAGATGGATCATATTTCTTTATCCATTCTGTCAATCTGTGTCTATTGCGTGGTGAATTTAATCCATTAACATTCAGTGTTATTACTCATAATGAATTACTTACTTCAGCCATATTTTCTTTGGAGTAATGTATGTCCTATGTTGTTTTGTTTCTGTTTTTGTATTTTTAGCTGTTTTTTAACTCTCCTAAATCTTGATTTTTCCTTTCAACTTGTGGAACTTTCTTTAGTATATCTTGAAGTGCCAGTTTCTTATTGGCATACTCTCTTAATTTCTGTTTATCTGTGAATATTTTGAACTCTCCATCATTTTTGAATGTCAGTTTTCCTAGATACAGAATTCATGGCTGGATGATTTTTTCTTTTAGTACTTTGACTATGTCATACCACTGTCTTCTTTCCTCCATGGTTTCAGATGAGAAATCAGCACATAATCTTATTGTATGTGATGGTTCTCTTTTCTCTTACTGCCTTGAGTATTTTCTCTTTTCTTGAGCATTGGACATTTTGACAAGTATATGTCTTAGAGTTAGTCTCTTGGGATTTATACTGTTTGGGGTGCACTTTGATTCCTGGATCTGCACATCCATCTCTCTCAATTGGGTTGTGAAGTTTACAGCCATTATTTCTTTCAGCACTCCTTCTGTTCCCTTTCCTTCTCTTCTCCTTCTGGGAAGCCCATAATGCATATGTTTGTGTGTTTTGTGTTGTCTGTTAAATCCCTGAGTCCCTGCTAGATTTTTTATATATTTTTGTCTATCTGTTCTACTATCTGATTTCAGCTGTATTGTCTTCCACATCACTAACTCTTCTTTCTGTTTAAATCTGCTGTTATGTGAATCCACCATCCTTTTGATTTCTTGGATTGTGCCATTGGTCAGCCATCATATCTGTTATCCTTTGGGTATGTTTCCAATTTCTTCAGTATGTTCTCCCAGTGTCTTCTTTATATTCTTAATGTCTTCCTTCACTTCATTAAGTTGTTTCATTATATTTGTTTGGGAATCTTTGATTAGTTGTTTCATGTTTTGCGTATATTCCTGGTTTTTAGTTTGTTCATTGGAGTGGTCCATGTCTTCCTGTTTCTCAGTGTGGTTTGTAATTTTTTGTTGCCCTCTAGTCATCATTTTATCTTCCCGGGTTTATTCACTTGATTAGCTTCTCTGTCTCCTCTCGAGTTTTATTTAGTTGGTGGCTCTGTGTGTGTGTTGAGTTTTATCTTTGACAATTTTTCTTCTTATTTTATTTTGTTTCCTTGCTTCTTTCTATGTTACCGTGAAGGCAATAATTAGTGCCAGAGGATTCAAAAGATGTGAGAAAGGAAGGAGGATAATAGTAATATTGAAAAAAGTTAGAAGAGGGGCCAAATAGGACTTAGTGAAATGAATATTTAACTTGTGTAGGCAGTGTAGAGTAATAGGAAAAAAAGTGGAATACCTACAATGGCCTGCAAAACCAAACAGAGGAATATATATATACATAATAATTTAGAAGGCTAGAATGATGAGGAGGGAGAGAAAGAGTAAAGAAAGGGTAAAAAAGGAAAAAGCTAATATTAATAAAATAAGAAGTAAACAAAATAGATAGAATAAAACTTGTCACCCTTAAGTTGTGGGCTAATGAAAAAGTGTGGTGTCTAAGAACCAGAACAGAAAGCAGAAGGCAGACAGGTGAAAGAACAATGAAAGATAGCTTGTGATACAATATTAAGACAGACACAGAATGGGAAATCACTGAAGAAGAAGAACAGCAAAGAAGAGTTTAACTAGGAGTACCTAATCTGTAAAAAATGAAGGAAAACAGAAAGAAGGGAGGAAAGAGGAAAAAAAAGTAAGAGACAACAAATCAACAGAGAAAAAAGGAACAACCACACCAGCAAGTACCCAAACAAACTAAGGAGGAAATGATCCTTCTAGGGTCCTTGTGGATCCTCTCAGCCTGCTTGTGTCTATCAGTTTCCCTTCAGGCTTCTATCTGCAGGTTTTAAGGCAGATTTTCAATATTAAACTAAATTAAGAACATGAAATCATTTTTTAAATTGACTGTCTTCTTCCTTTTTTTTTTCTTTTGGCGATATAAGGGGCCCAAAAGAAGTGTTCTGCTAGATCACCCCCTTCAATGAGGGACCCTAATTTGGGTTGTGGAAACTAATCAAGCCCTTGCCACTTTCTGGCACCCTCAGGGGAGCTGAAGCTCTCGTGCTGGTCAGTGCATAGTGATAAAATTGGCTGACTCTGCCCCATCTGGGGCCAGGCCTCAGTGTCAGCGGGTTGCTGGGTAAATCACATTTCCTCAGCAGATTCGCCTCTCCCCTCTGCCTGGCGGTGTTTCAATCCAGGTTACCTGCACCCCAAATCCATGAGGGGTCCAGGCAGCCAAATCCACAGAAGTTAAACCCCTCTACACCTTCTGTGAGAGCCCTCACTCCCTCAGAGTATGCTCCCTCACACTGGGCATGGGAGTCACTGATGCAGGATTCACAGCTCAAACCAGCCATTTTCTCTGTGGGTGGGGCTCAGCCGTCTGTGTTAACCACTACAGGCAGGCTCAAAACTCCCGAATCTCCACCATTCATGCCACACCGTAGCTCTGCCTGCTGATAGAAGACCTAAGCTTCTCGCTCCATGTGCCCAGAGCACAGAACCATGGGCAGGACCCTGTCAACAATCAGTTGTCCCCAGAGAGTTAGTCAGTGAGTATCCTCCTAAAATGATGCCATCTTGCCTCTTTCATGTAGCGTTTTCTTATAATGTACTGTGACCATTTATATTTTTCAGTTTCTTCACCTGATTTTGATGTGGATTCAAGTTTAAGAGCCACTGAACTACAGTGGCCTGCTTTCAACTTAACTCCAATTTTCCTTATTGTTTTAAATCAGAAATAATCCTTTCACAATTAGACGATATACTTCTAATCTCAAGTATTTTGAGAAGTTAGAAAATTTATTTATATTCTTAAGTTGTACTCCATACGTGATATCTTTGGGATGGTTGAAACTAGAGAATACATGTATTTACAAACAGAAATGTGTAAACAAAAATAATCTGACAATGCAGATAATGCTGAGGAAGGAGGAATGAGGGTTTCAGTTAGAGAAGGAATTTGAATATTTGCCATAATGGACATAAATTATTTTTATACTCTTTACACAGATAATTTGGTTATAATTCAAAAGAAATTATGAAAATAGTACACAATGAAATCATACAAAGTTGTTGGTTTGAATATATCAATTTGTATCTGCAACATTACTGGGTTGGGGGGCACTTCCCCTCACACTTTGCAGATACAGTCCCCCATAAAGGAAAAGTGCTTACTCCCCTTGGCCCTCTCCCCAGGTGCCTGGGTGGGTGGAGGCCTCCCACAGCAAGAGTGAGCATGGAGTACAAAGAGCATGGACGCGATTATGTGAAGGCCACACTGCTCTCTACATTTGTCCATTTAGAGGGCTGTTAGCACCACAGGAGAAGACTAACTTCCTGCTGCTTACTCCCCAGTGAAGACTCGCTAGAGGCTCACATCACTAACTGAGATCATGAGTGCTGAGCAGTGCGGTTTGCCAGTCATCTTCTCTGGATCCAGAACCTATAATGATGGTTTTCATTGGGACTCTGAGTGTTTGGCTCCCAAACAAGACATTCCCTCTCTGGTTTGGGGGAACTTCAGTGGACACATGATACATTCCAGCTTCTTCAGGTGTTCATCAGCTTCTTCCCATCCAACAACTCCGTTCTCTTCTGGGATTGAAGAGGTCTGCTTAATTTTCAACACTGTTAAAAATATGGTGAAAATATAATATTTAATTAGTCTGAGAAATATCTGGCATCTGCACCCTCTGAGATTTTCTGCAAACATTGCACTCTCTCACAGGCTCACTTCTATCCTTGTCAGCCCTAGTTCCCAGTACTTTCTGGGATTCCCATACTATTTACTAGGGTCACTGGACAAAGATTGCTCATTCTGGTGCTGTTATTGCTGTGGCCAAGGCTGTAATGTGAATTTTGACATTTCCTTCCTGACACCAACAGGTTTCATCATGGCATTGCTCTTTCTTTAGCTGCCCCAAGGTTGGCGAAGATGAATGGAGAACTGGCAGGAGACCTGAATCTTTGCCTGAGTGTCTGGAACAGTACAGTAAGAGCAGCTTCCTCAGAGGGTCAATGCTGGAGACCAATGGAAGGAGGGAAGGGCCAAAGGAATTCAGGAGCATGGAGCCACCTCTCTGTGCCTAACTGCTCTGCTGCACCAGACCTCATGTCACACACTTTAATCTACCTCTGCCCACCTGCTCAAGCCATGCCTGAAAAATGAGGATGGCCCACGGTTGGGTTCTTGTTATTGATGACTAGCTTTATGAGACTTTGCTCTTGTATTTGAAACTTGGCCTAGTGTTATGAGGTGCCAAAGAGTTGCCCTCTGGGAGCTTACTTGTTGCTCAAATGTGGCCTCTCTCTAAGCCAAACTCAGGATATGAATGCATTACCTTCCCCCCAATGTGGGACATAACTCCTGGGGATGAGCCTCCCTAGCAATGAGGGAATAATACCAAGTGCCAACTGGAAACACGACTGGTAAAAAACCTTCAATAAAAGGGGTAAAAGGTAAAGACAAATGAGTTCATGTGGCTAAGAGACTTCAAAGAGAGCAGGAAGGACATCCCAGAGGAAATGCTTACACATGCCTCAGTAGGATCTCATAGAACACAAAAGTTGATATCGCCCCACACAGAGGGACTCCTGAGGGCTGTGGGGACACCCAGTTCCTATATAAGGGAGGGGGTAGCCCCAGAGATTGATGCCTTACCAGTGGACTCTACTTTGGAATATGTGTTTCTGAGAGTAACAGAGTTGAACTCAAATAAGTCCTCCATTCACATGGTCCATCAGTCCCTTCTATTCAAACCTATATGTGAGCCTGGGGTTTGTAGGTGTACTTCAAGAGACTGGAGCCTCTGGCCTGCCTATGTACCAGCTATGCCTGAAAGCTCAGTGGAGCTGCAACTCCTACTCTACAGCTCAATGGACTCACCCAAGTCACCTGGGGAGGAGACAATGATGATGGACTATGGCCATTCCAGGGAATGGAGAGAGCCTGCAGCTGAAGGCAGGATAATCCCATCCACCATATACATGGAATATAAGCCCACTCTCACTTGGAGTTGGAGTGGACATCACCATTCCTTTCCCCTCAGTATTGGGAGAAGAGCTATGGGCTAGAGTGGACTTAATGGTATTCTGTTGTAGACATATTGGGATTCAAGCAATGGAAGAAATTATAACAGTGAGGTGAAGCCCATGGCCACTAGATGCTTTTGGGGCAGGAAGCAGAAGGGCAGTTCTAATACAGTGGCTTTTACAGGACTTGGGGATTGTCCTGAGTGACATTGTGGCGATGGATATAGACCATTGTATGCCACGCAGAACTGTGTGGTAGAGATGGTGGTCTACAATGTGAACTGTGGTCTATGCTTAGTATCAAATCCCCAGAATGTGTGTATCCATTGAAGGCAATGTGCCACACTAATGAAAGATGTTTATGGGACATGTTATGGGAGGTATGGGAGGTGGAGATAATGGGAAACCCTGTAATTTTTGTGTAATATTTATGTAATCTAAACATCTTTGAAAATATATATGAAAAAAATAATAACATTTATGTATGCAAATGCACATATATGCATATATATCTATATATCATTTTACAGCTATTGGTTTGTATTCTGAAAATTTTGATTTTTAACATCAATAAAAAATGCTTTCTTAACAAGGGTCAGCTGCTGCTGCAATCCTGCCAAGGCCAAATATTGGGCCTGCCTGTCTCTCTCTGCCTTGTCCTCCAAACTCACTTCCTCCCTGTGCTCAGCACAGGGCCATCAGACACAATTGCTCACATCTTTCCCTTCTCCTCTTGCCTGGATGTCTTCAGCTTCAAGCTGCTCCATGCCTCCAGCCTCTGTCTTATCCTTCAGCCTCTAAGAGTTTTTGTGTCTCTCCACCACTATAGGAGATACTGGAGGCCTCTTCACATTGCAGAGTAAACATGGAAGCACTCTTTCTCTCTGTGTTCCTTTTTTGTAGGACTTCAGCACAATGATTGGGGTCCATACTGGTGCCTGAAATCTAATCAAAGGATCTAAGCTAAACTAAAGCAATCTAACAAAAAGTGACCTAATTGAAATGTCCCTTATCTTAATCTAACCAAAATGTCCTACATAGAAAAGGCTTACACACACAACAATGGGTTATTAAGAAAATACTTTTCCAGGGTCCACACAAGACTCAAACGAGGGCATTAACCCAGGGCACATGGATCAAGAGGGATCTCCTAAGTCCATGAGAAATGGGAACTCATGAAGCAGTGGCTGTACTTTGGGTGTGGCCATCATTGAGTAAAATGGGGTGCTGACCACCATTGCACTGGTCCCTAGAATGGCCCCAAGAAGAGCTCAACATACTGTGCTTTCTCCACCAAATCTTAACTCCAAAATCTGGTGTGTAAGTCAGAGAGGTGTGCCATTATTCCCATGCCCAGAGACAGAGCACACAGATTTTGCTTGGAGGGTGGGGTGGCAGGAAGGAGACTGTATAACTGAAAGTCCCTAATTTATTCTCCAAAAAACTGACTACATTTACAACACAATGGAGAAATTCAAAACTAATGGTGCTCTCAAAAGCAGTGGAAATCATAGAAGGCCTGAGACTTAATTCATCTCAAGCCTTCAGAAAGATGTGAAATAAATACTTTTACAGATGAGTAAAAACTAATTAAGTTTGCTATAAGCAATTCACTTTTAAAGAAATGTAGAAGAATATTCTCCAGGCAGAGAGAAAATAATCTCAGAAGATTCAAGATTCAGGATGGATGGAAGAAAAATATCTGTTAATTAAATCCATATATCTAAATGACTACTGAATGGATAAAGTGATAATGATATCTGGGCCCTAGGACATCAATAAAGTGTTAGAATACACTTTATTATATATATATTATATATATATATTATAAAATAATATATAGCATAAGATATGTAAATGGCTATGTAGCAGTTGGATCTCATTTTGAATTCTAAAAATAGATATTGGAGTATGCTTGTAAACTGCTCTCTTAATCTGGGCATGAGTAATTTATGATAATGGCATTGACTGGGCCACAGTCAGTAGGGCGTTGAGTGACACTCCTTGGTGGCTCTGGTCTCAAACATAAAAAGACATGGCAAAGGAGAAAGCTGGAGTAGTTTATGGTGTTGCAGTTCTGATGAGCAAGCACAGAAGACCCCGTGAAAAGAGATAAGCCATTCATCTGACAGTTCACAGCTGACCTTGTGCAGAGAGGTAAATCTTAGAGAGCCTCATAGTCTACACTTGACCTTGTGGAGGAAACGCAATAGCTGAGCCCCGAGAGAAATGCAGCCCTGTGAGGAGAGGAACCCAAGAAGCCTGAACACTGGCAAATATTGGCAGCTGTCATGCCCCAAGACAGGGTAACAGACTTTGGGGAAAGGTGAAACTTATGCTTTAATTCACATGTCAAATCTCAGATACAAGAAATTTTCTACTGCAAAGAAACCCTATCCATGTAAGGCATGTGAAGAAACCTTTAGGTACAAATCATATCTCACAGAACATGAAAAAACTCATAGTGGACAGAAACAAAATGAACGTAAAGAATGCAGAAAAGCCTTCAGCCAAAAGCAATAGTTCATTAAACATCAGATCATTAATTCTGGAGAAAATCCCTCTATATGCAATGAATGTGGAAAAGCCTTCAACCAGAAGGAAAACTTCATTTTGCATCTGAGAATACACACTGGAGAGAAACCCAATGAATGTGATGGACGTGGGAAAGCTTTCATTCAGAAATCAAGTCTCATTACACACCAAAGAAGACACTGGAGAGACACCATATATATGTAAGGACTGTAGGAAAGCCTTCAGTAGCAAATCAAATCTCACTGACCATGAGAAAATTCATAGCGAAGGGAAACCGTATATATGTAAAGAATGTGGAATAGACTTCAGCCACAGGCAGTATCTCATTAAATATTACAACATTTATACTGGAGAGAAAGGCTGTGAATGAATGTGAATCTCCAAAGAATCTCTACCTCCAGACTGTGCAACTTCTTGCCAATGTTTTAAGGTAGCGGCTGTGACTGTGCAATTCAGGATGTCTTTCTCCCCTTGGAAAAATGCACCTCCAGTTTGTTCTGAGATCTCCTCCTCCCACACCTTCTTCCACATTCATCTGTGTTCAATTTGTTAACACGAATTCATGCATCAGAACCCGAGATTTCTTTTCATTTATGTAAAGATGGGTTTTCCACTTATTTCAAATTATCCTGGTTGTTTTCACTGGTTCTTCAATCCATTACATTGTGGGTAAGCATTTAAAAAATTACCATTTAAAAAATAATGCTGCCCTTGTGGGAAATGTTTTTGTGGGATGTGGTGGGAGGTATGGGAGGTGGGCAACATGGGAATCCCAGTGGGTTCTGTGTAATATTTTGGGTAAACTAAGCACGTCTTAAAAAATATATATATATATTTATAAATATATATATTTATATATATATATATAAATAACATTTGTGTAAGCAAATGCACATATATGCATATATATTTATATATCATTTTGCAAATGTTGGTATTTATTGTGAAAATTTTGATTTTTACCCACAATAAATAAAAAAAAAATATATATATATATATTTATGGCCCAAGCATACAATTAAAAAATAAGTTTTAGCTCAAAAAAAAAAATAATGCTGCTCAGTATTGTAGCATTTTCTCATAAGGCACCCCAACCATTTATAGTTTTTCAGTTTCTTCACCTGGTTCTGATGGGGATTCAAGTTTTACAGCCACTGAACAACAGGTGCCTGCTTTCTACTTAACTCCAAGTTTCCTTATTATTTTAAATCAGAAATGATCCTTTCATAACAAGATGACATACTTGTAATCTCAAGTATTTTAAAAAGTTAGAAAATTTATTTATATTCTTAAGTTGTACTCCAATATCTTTCTTATATCAGAGAGGTTGTGTGATGGATGAAACTAGAGAATGCATGTATTTAAAAACAGAAATGTGCTCCCAAAAGGGTCTGCCAATGCAGATAATTCTGAGGAAGGATGAATGAGGTTTGAAGCTAGAGAAGGAATTTGGCTGTTTACCATAAGAGACATAAATTATTTTTATACTCTTTGCACGGACACTTTGGGTATAATTTAAAAGAAATTTTGAAAATAGTACACAATCAAATCATAGAAAGTGGTTGATTTTAAGATATTGATATGTACCTGAACATTACTGGGGGGGGGTACTTCCCCTCACTCTTTGCAAATACAATCGCCCTGAAAGGCAACGGGCTCAGTCCCTTCAGCCCCCTCCCCACCTGCCTGGATGGGTGGAGGCTTCCTTCAGCAAGTATGAGCATGGAGCACGAGGAGCATGGGTGCTACTGTGTGAAGGCCACACTGCTTTCTACACGTGTCTGGTTAGAGGACTGTTAGCACCACAGGAGAAGACAGACTTCCTGCTGCTTAATCCACACTGAAGACCCGCTAAAGAGACTCACAACACTAACTGAGGCAGTGAGTGCTGAGCAGGGCTTTCATCCTTTCCTCCTTTGCATTTTGAGAACCTACGATGATGGTTTTCTTTGGGGCTTTGAGGGTTTGGTTCCCAAGCAGGGCATTCCCTCTATGGCTTGGGCAAAGTGCAGTGATCTTACATTCCAGCTTCTTCTGTTGTTCATCAGCTTCTTCCCATTTAACCCCTCCGTTCTCTTCTGGGATTGAAGAAGTCTGCATCATTTTCAACAGTGATAAAAATGGGTTGGAAATTTAATATTTAATTAGTCTGAGATCTATCTGGCATCTGTACCCTGGGAGGTTTTCTGCAAACATTGCACTACCTCACAACCTCACTTCTATTCTTCTCAGCCTTAGGTCCCAGGACTTTCAGGGATTCCCATACTATTTATCAGGGTCACTGGCCTAATGTTGCTCATTCTGGTAATGTTATTGCTGTATCCAATGCTGTAATGTGAATTTTGATATTTCCTTCCAGACACCAACTAGTTTCATTTTGGAACTACTCTTTCTTTAGCTGTCCAAAGATGGGAAAACTGGAAGCAGGAGACCTGAGTCTGTGCCTGAGACCCAAGAGGGGTACAGTAAGAGCAGCCATCTCAGAGTGTCCATGCCAGAGGCCAAGGAAGGAGGGAAGGGTAAAAGGATCAGGAGGAGGAAGGCTCCTCTCTGTGCCCTGACTCCTCTGCTGCACCAGACCCCAGGTCCCATGATTTTAACTGACCCTGCCCACCTGGCCAAACCCTGTCTGAGGCAGGTACATCATAGTGGGTCATCTGTGAGTATAGACTAGTCCCCAAAGCATGTGACTCCCCTGTCTGACTCCTTGTCTTGTAGGACTTGAAGGCTAAGAGCACTTCCCCCTCCACCTTACCAGTAGTCATTCCCACCTAGTCTGGAGACACCCACAGTTTACAGGTGAATTCACAGGGCAGCAGCATCATTCTGACATTTGGGAACAGGGCAGCTCTCCAAAACTGTGTCCCTAGCTGTTTCAGTTTACCAAGCTATGCCAATGCAAAATAACAGAAATTGGTTGGCTCTTATTGGAATTTATTAGGGTTAAAGCTTACAGTTCTGAGGATTTGAAAATGTCCAAATCAAGGCATCATTAAAAATGCTGTCTTAACAACGGTCAGCTGCTGCTGGACTTCTACCAAGGCAAAATGTTGGGCCTGTGTGTCACTCTCTGCATCCTCCTCCAAACTCACTTTCTCCCTGAACTCCACACTGGGCCGTCAGAGTCAATTGCTCACACCTCTCCCTTTTCCTCTGGCCTGGATATCTTCAGCTTCAAGCTGCTCCATGAATCCAGCCTCTGGCCTCTCCCTCAGCCTTTCAGTGTTTCTGTGCCTCTCCACAGCTGTAGGAGATACAGGATCCCTAACCCACATGGCAAGGTAAATATGGCAGCACTCTTTCTCTGTGTGTTCCATGTATGTAAGGCTTTAGCACAATGATTGGGGTCCATCCTGGGGCCTGAAATCTAATCAGAGGCCCTTAACTAAACTAAAGCAATCTAAGAAAAAGTGACCAAATCAAAAGGTCCCTTATCTGAATATAACTAAAATGTCATACATACAAAAGTCTTACACACACAGCAATGGGTTAGTAAGCACATACTTTTCTGGGGTCCACACAAGACTAAAATGAGGGCATTAAGCCAGGGCACAGGGATCAGGAGGTGGCTCCTAATTCCAGAAGAAATGGGAACTCATGAAGAAGTGGCTGTACTTTGGGTGTACCATCATTGAGTAAAATGGGGTGCTGACTACCGTTGCACTGGTCCCTAGAATGGTCCCAAGAAGAACTCAATATACTGTGCTTTTGCCACCAAATCTTAGCTCCAAAATCAAGTGTGTAACTCAGAGAGGTGTGCCATTATTCCCATCCTCAGAGCCAGAGCACAGAGATTTTCCATAGGGGGTGGGGGGCAGGAAGCAGGCTGTAAAACTGAGAGCCCCAAATTACTTCTCCAAAGAATGGATTACATTTACACCAGAATGGAGAAATTCAATACTAAGGGGCCTCTCAAAATCAGTGGAGATTGAAGAGGGCATGAGATTTAATTCATTTCATTCCTTCAGGAAAAAGTGAAATAAATTCTTTTTCAGATGTGTAAAATTGAATAAAGTTCGCTAGCAGCAACTGACTTTAAAACAAATGTAAAAGAATATTCTTCAGGAAGAAAGAAAATAATATCAGCAGTTTCAAGATTCAGAATGGATTGAAGAACAATATCTGTTAATTAAATTCATATGCCTAAATGACTATTGAATGGATAAAGGAATAAGGATATCCATGGCATAGGACATCAATAAAGTGTTAAAATACACCATAAAATTATATATAGCATAAAATGGGTAAATTGATATGTAGCAGTTGGATATCATTATGAATTCCAAAAATAGATTGGATTATGCTTGAAAACTGGTCTGTTAATCTTGGCACGATTAAGTTATGAAATGGGCATTGATTGGGGAACAGTGATTAGGGCCTCGACCCGCCCCTTTATGGGTGGGGTCTCAAAAGTAAAAAGACATGGCAAAGGATAGTGTTGGATTAGTTTCTGATGTTGGAGTTCCGATGAGCAATGACAGAAGGCCCCGGGGAAAAGAGACAATCCATTCACCTGACAGTTCACAGCTGGCCTTCTGGAGAGAGGCAAAGCTTAGAGAGCCTCATAGTCTACAGCTGACCTTGTGGAAGGAACAGAAGAGCTGAGCCAGGAGAGAAACACAGCCCTGGGAAGACAGGAACCCAAGGAGCCGGAACCCTAGCAAATATCGGCAGCTCCCTTGCTCCAAGATGGGGTAACAGACTTTGGTTAAAGAAGAAAATTATGCTTTATGTTTTGGTAACTGTGATCTTCTATGGCAAATAAATGCCCTTTACAAAGACCAACAGATTTCTGGAATTTTGCATCAGGACCACTTTGGCTGACAAATACAGGATATAAAATGTTTTAAAATAAATTATTTGGCAAGCCAATAACAAATGATAAGTGCAGATTTGGAAAGACAAGCAAAAGTGTTATAATTTCTACAGGAAAATTTAAAGAATATTAAATAGTGCATCTCATCCAAATAAATAGAAGAAAAAGAAATTAAAACAAAAATAATCAGTCCAAAACAATGTATTCAGGATTTACTGTGTTGCCATTTTGGGCTTTTTTCCTGGGCCATCTTACTTGTGCATTTTGGAAGCTGCAAATTTCTTATCCTTCAGAACCCTGAAGGTTCCAGGGTTGATTTATGGGATGTGATTCTCCCCATCATAAATCAAGTGCTGTACCACTTCCCCATTTCCTAATTATGAAGTCACCTAACTGGTTGTGATGCTCATTTGAAAAAAGAAGAACCATGAATAATAGAACAAAGAAAAAGGAGTTATTGTTGCACTTCCCAAATTGTACACCTAGAAGATTGATATTGTATCTTTCCTCTTTTATAATGAATGCATTAAATGCTATCAATTTCCCTGTAGCACTGCTTTTGCTGCACCCCACAAACTGTGAAGAAGCAAAGGACATTAAGAAGCAGAAAGAACCACCTAACCAAAGGCTTGTGAGTGAATCTATATCAGTTCCACAACACTACAGACTTAAGATGAAGGCAGAGAATGTAAAAAAGTTGGGAAAACATTTTCTCTGACTGCAATCATTATTTCCTCAAAAAACACCTCTATAAATGTAACTTCACTTTCAAGGAATTTGCATCATGCTTACCTAAGCATGAGGGAATCTACGTAAGGGAATAAATGAATACAATGAGTTTTGACAGTTTGCCCCACATGGTAGTCCTTTCCTTTAAGTGTAATGAGTGTGAAGTTTTCTTGGAAATACAACCTCATGAGATACCTGAGAATTAAACCTTCAGAGAAACCATTTGGGATTTCATGAATTTGGGAAAGCTGCAGTCATATCAAAGAAACATGCAAGAGTAAAACCCTGTGTATATAAGGAATATTGGAAACCTTTCAGCGAGGCATTAAATCTCTTTGAGCATGAAATATTCATGTAATAGTATTTTTTAATAGTTCTTTAATTTTTATTGCTTAGTAGCATTCCATAGTATCAATGTATGACAGTTTATTTATTCACCCACTGAAGTAATCTATATCATTTCCAATTTGGGGCTATTAAGAATAAAGCTATTAAAAGCAGTGTGTACCAAATTCTGACAAGGATGTAGAGAAATGCATACTTTTTTGGTGGGAGTGTAAAATGATGCAAAGATGCTTGAAAACATTTTGGCAATGTCTTTAAAAACTGTACTTGCAACTACCATTTGATTCAGCAGTTGTACTCCTGGGCATTTATCTCATGTAATAGTATTGTAATAAACATGGGAATGCTTCCATCTGAAACAAAACCTCATGGAATATGAGAAAATTCACACTAGAGAGAAACCATATGAGTGTCCTGAGTGTAGTCTGCTCCTTACAGTCATTTCTTACTCCTCATTTTTAAAGCCATACAGGGGAACAAGCATAGAAATGTAATACAAATGGGAAAGTTTTCAACTTGACAGAAAACCTCTTTATTCACTATAAAATTCTTACTGAAGAGAACTCATATATATATGGGAAAGCTTTAATTCAAACGTCAAATCTGAGATACAAGAGATTCCTACTGCAAAAAACCCTATGCATGTAAGGCATGTGAAAAAGCCTTTAGGTACAAATAATATCTCACAGAACATGAAAAAACTCATAGTGAACAGAAATAAAATTAATGTTAAGAATGAGGAAACGTCTTCAGCCAAAAGCAACAGTTCATTAAACATCAGAGCATTCATTCTGGAAAAAAACCCTATATATGCAGTGAATGTGGAGAAACCTTCAAACAGGAGGAAAACCTCCTTAACCATCTAATAGATACTGGAGAGAAACCCTAAGAATGTGATGGGTGTGGGAAAGCTTTCATTCAGAATCAATCTTCATTACACACCAGAGAAGACAAACTGGATAGAACCCTATATATGTGAGGAATGTATGAAAGCCTTCAGTAGCAAATCAAATCTCACTGACCATGAGAAAATTCATAGCGGAGGGAAACCCTATATATGTAAGAAATGTGGAATTGCCTTCAGCAAAAGGCAGTATCTCATGAAAATTACAACATTCATACTGGAGAGAAACCCTGTGAATGTAATGAATGTGAATTTCCAAAAAATCTCCAACTCTAGTCTGTGCAACTTGTTGCTAATTATTTAAGGAAATGGCTGTGACTATGAAATTCAGTATGTCTTTCTCCTCTTGGAAAAGTGCACTTGCATTTTGCTCTGAGATCTGCTCCTCCCACATCTTTTTTTACACTCATCGGTGTTCAATTTGTTACTACTAATTTATGCACCAGATCTCAAGATTTCTCTTAGTTTATGTAAAGATGGGCTTTCCACTTATTTCAATTTATCCTGGTTGTTTTCACTGGTTCTTCAATCCATTACATTCTGGGTAAGCATTTAAAAATTTACCATTTTAAAATTAATGCTTCCCATTTTGGTAGCATTTTCTTATAAGGACCCCAGCCGTTGATATTTTTTTCAGTTTCTTCACCTGATTCTGATGTGGATTCAAGTTTAACAGCCACTGTACTACAGTGTCCTGCTTTCTACTTCACTCCAATTTTCCTCATTATTTTAAATCAGAAATAATCCCCTCATAATTAAATGATATACTTCTAATCTCAAGTATTTTAAAAAAATTAGAAAATTTATTTATATCCTTAACCTATACTCCAATATTTTTCATATGTGATACGGTGTGAGGTGGATGAAACTAGAGAATGCATGTATTTACAAACAGAAATGTGTACCCAAACGAATCTGCCAGTGCAGATAATTCTGAGGAATCAGGAATGGCGGTTGAGGCTAGTGAAGTAATTCGACTGTGTGCCATAACAGATATAAATTATTTTTATACTCTTTGCATGGATAATTTGGTTATATTTTAAATGAAATTATGAAAATAATACACAATGAAATCATACAAAGTGTTTGATTTGAACATATCGATTTGTATCTGCAACATTACTACTAGGCCACTTTTGCTCACCTTTGCAAATGCAGTCCCATGTAAAGGAAAATTGCTCACTCCCCTCGGCCACCTCCCCAGCTGCCTGTGTGGTTGGAGGCCTCCCTCAGCAAAAGTGAGCATGGAACATGAGGAGCGTAGACCCGTCAATGTGAAGTCCACACTCTTCTCTACACGTGTTCACTGAGAAAGCTGTTAGCACCACAGGAGCAGACAAACTTCCTGCTGCTTTCTCCCCAGTGAAGACCGGATAGAGTGACTCACATCACAAACTGAAACTGTGAGTGCTGAGCAAGCCCTTATCCCTGTCCTCATTTGTGGATGAAAAACCTATGATGGTGGTTTTCATTGGGGCTCTGGGAGTTTTATTCCCAAACAGGACAATCCCTCACTGGCTTGGGGGTAGTGCAGTGAACATATGTTCCAGCTTCTTCAGTTGTTCTTCAACTTCTTCCCGTCCAACCCCTCCGATCTCTTCCGGGATTGAAGAGGTCTGCATCCTTTTCAACACTGATAAAAATGTATTGAAATTTAATATTTAAATAATCTGAGAAATATCTGCCATCTGCACCCTCTGAGGTTTTCTAGAAACATTGCACCATCTCACAACTTCACTTTTATTCTTGTCAGCCCTAGGTCCCAGGATTTTCTGGGATTCCAGGTCTATTTATTATGGTCTCTGGCCTAATCTTGCTCATTCTGATGATGTTAATGCTCTAGTCAACACTGTAATGTAAATTTTGACCTTTCCTTCCTGACCTCAACAAGTTTCATCTAGTAATTGGTCTTCCTTTAGCTGCCCCAAGATTGGAGAAGATGAATGGAGAACAGGAATCAGGAGACATGAGTCTGTGCCTAGACCCAGGAGGGTTATAGTAAGAGAAGCTACCTCAGAGTGCTGACCACTATTACACTGCTCCCTGTAATGGTCCCAAGAAGAACTCAATATCCCGTGCTCTCCCCAACAAACATTAGCTCCAAAATCAGGTGTGTAACTCAAAGTGGTGTGCCCTTATTTCCATTACCAGAGTCAGAGTGCAAGATTTTTTCTGGGGTGTGTGTGTGGGGGGACAGGAACCAGGCTGTAAAACTGAAAGCCCCTAATTTCTTCTGCAAAGAACTGATTACATTTACAACAGAATGGAGTAATTCAACCCAAAGAGTTCTCACAAAAGCAGTGGAGATCATCAAAGGATTTAATTCATCTCAATCCTTCAGGAAGAAGTGAAATAAATACATTTACAGATGCATTAAAAACTAATAAAGTTTGCTAGCAGCAACTCACTTTAAAAGAAATGTAAAAGAATATTCTTCAGGCAGAAAGAAAATAATCTCAGAATGTTCAAGATTCAGGATGGACTGAAGAACAATATCTGTTAATTAAATTCATATATCTGAATGACTATTGAATGGATAAAGTAATACTGATACCGTGGCCTAGGTCATCAATAAAGTGTTAAAATACACCATAAAATAATATATAGCATAAGATGGGTAAATGAATATGTACCAGTTTGATATCATTATGAATTCCATAAATAGATATTGGATTATGCTTGTAAACTTGTCTGTTAATATGGCACGATTAAGGTAAGATAAAGGCGTTGACTGGGCGGCAGTTGGTATGGTGTTGAGACCCGCCCCTTGGTGGGTGGTGTCTCAAACATAAAAAGACATGGCAAAGAACAGAGTTGGAGTAGTTTTTTATATTGGAGATCTGATGATCAAGGACAGAAGTCCATGGGGAAAAGAGACAAGCCATTCACCTGACAGTTCACAGCTGGACTTCTGGAAAGAGGCAAAGCTTAGAGAGCCTCATAGTCTACAGCTGACCTTCTGGAGGAAACAGAGGAGCTGAGCCCAGAGAGAAATGCAGCCCTGGAAAGAGAGGAACTCAAGGAGCCTGAATCCTGGCAAATGTCAGCACCTGTCTTGTCCAAGATGGGCTAACAGACTTTGGTGAAGGAAGAAACTTATGCTTTATGGCCTGGTAACTGTAAGCTTCTACCCCAAATAAATACCCTTTATAAAGACCAAATTATTTCTGGTATTTTGCATCAGCACGCATTTGGCTGACTAATACAAGATATAAAATGTTTTAAAATAATTTATTTGGCAAGTTAATAACAAATAATAAGTGGAGATTTGGTAAGGAAAGCAAATGTGTTATAATTTCCCTGGTAAACTTTAAAGAATATTAAATAGTACATCTCATCCAAATGAATAGGAGAAAAAATATTGAATCAAAATAGTCAGTCCAAAACAAAGTGTTCACTATTTCCTTTGTGGCCATTTTGGTCTTTGTTCTGGGTCCACCCTACTCGTACATCTTTGGAAGCTGCACCTTTCTTATCACTCAGTAGCCTGAAGGTTCCAAGGTTGATTTTTGGGGTTTTGTTTTGTCCCCATCATAAATCAAGTGCTGTATCCCTCCCAATTTCCAAGATATGAAATCACCAAACTGGATGTGATGTTCATTTGAAGCAAGAAGAGTCATGAATGATAGAACAAAGAAAAATGAGATATTGTTGTGCTTCCCAAATTTGATGATTAGTTCATTGATAATGGATCTGTTCTCTTTACTAATGTTGCATTCCATGCTATAAATTCCCCTCAAGGCACTGCTTTTGCTGCACCCCACAAACTATGAAGAAGCATAGGACATTAATAAGCAGAAAGAATCATATAACAAAAGACTTGTGAGTGAAGCTCTATCCACTTCCACAACAGTACAGGCTTAAGATGAAGGCAGAGAATGTAAGAAAGTTGGAAAAATATGTTCCCTTTCATCAACATAACTTCACTTTGAAAGAATTTGCATCATGCTTACCTAAGCTTGAGGGAATCTATGTAAGGAAAAATGAATGAAGACAATGAGTATTGCCAGTTTGCCCTTCATTGTAGCCCTCCCCTTTAAGTGTAATGAGTGTGAAGTTTACATGGAAAATCAATCTCATGATGTATATGAAAATTAATTCTTCAGAGAAACCAATGGGGATTTTTTGAATTTGGGATATGTATATTCACATCAAAGAAATATGCTGGAGTGAAACACTGTGTATGTAAGTAATATTGGAAATTTTCAGCCAGGCATTAAATCTCATTGAGAATGAAATATTCATATATATGTTAGTATTATAATGAACAAGGGAATGCTTCCATCTGAAACAAAACCTCATGGAATAGGAGAAAATTCAAACTAGAGTGAAATCATATGAATGTCCTGAATGTAGTCTGCTCTTTACAGTCATTTTTTACTCCTAATTTTAAAAGCCATACAGGATAACAAGCATAGAAACGTCATACATATGGGAAAGTTTTCAACTGCACCAAAAAACCTGTTTATTCATTAGAAAATTCTTGCTGAAAAGAAATTATATATATGTGGGAAAGCTTTAATTCAAATGTCAAATCTCAGATACAAGAGATTTCATACTGCAAAAAGCCCTATGCATGTAAGGCATGTGAAAAAGCTTTAAGGTATAAATCATATTTCACAGAACATGAAAAAACCGATAGTGAACAAAAACAAAATGAATGTAAAGAATGCAGAAAGGCCTGCAGCAAAAAGCAATACTTAGTTAAACAACAGAGTATTCATTCTGTATAAAATCCCTATATATGCAATGAATGTGGAAAAACCTTCAACCAGAAGGAAAATCTTGTTAACCATCTGAGAATACATACTGGAGAGAAGCCCTAAGAATGTGATGGAATTGGGAAAGCTTTCATTTAGAAATCAACTCTCATTACACACAAGAGAAGACAAACTGAAGAGAAACCCTATATATATAAGGAATGTAGGAAAGACTTCAAGAGCAAAACAAATCTCATTGACCATGAGAAAATTCATAGTGGAGGGAAACTCTATATATGTAAGGAATGTGGAATAGCCTTCAGACAGAGACAGTATTGCATTAAACATTACAACATTCATATGGGAGAGAAACCCTGTGAATGTATTGAATATGAATCTCCAAAGAATCTCCACCTCCAGTATGTACAACTTGTTGCCAACGTTTTAATGAAGTGGCTGTGACTGTGCAATTCAGGATGTCTTTCTCCTCTTGGAAAAGTGTACTTGAAGTTTGTTCTGAGATCTCCTCCTCCCACAACTTCTTCCACACTCATCTGTGTTCAATTTGTTACCACTAATCTATGCATCAGAACTCGAGATTTCATTTGGTTTATGTGAAGATGGACTTTCCACTTATTTCAAATTATCCTGGCTGTCTTCACTGGTTCCTCAATCGATTACATTCTGGTTAATCATTTAAAAAAATTACCATTTCAAAAATAATTCTGTCCATTATTGAAGCATTTTCTTATAAGGCACCTCAACCATTTATATTTTTTCAGTTTCTTCACCTGATTCTGCTGTGGATTCAAGTTTAATAACCACTGAACATCAGAGGCCTTCTTAACTCCAATTTTCCTTAAAATTTGAAATCAAAAATGATCCTTTCAAAATATGAGATATACTTCTAATCTCAAGTATTTTTAGAAGTTAGAAAATTTATTTATATTCTCTCTTTATAAATTAATTAATTTTTTTATTGTGGGTAAAAATCAAATTTTCACAATACATACTAATATTTGTAAAACGATATATAAATATATATGCATATATGTGCATTTGCTTACAAAATGTTATATATATATATATATATATTTTAAAAGGTGCATAGATTACCCAAATATCACATGGAAACTACAGGGATTCCCACATTCCCCACCTCCCACACCTCCCACAACATCCCACACAAACATCTCCAACAAGTGTGGCCCATCACCCTCAATGGACCTACACATCCCGGGGCCTTGCCATCAACCATAGACCACAGTTCACATCTCAGACTACACTCCCTCCCACAAAGTTCTGAATGGTGTGTGCTGATTTAAAATGGTGTACATCCATTGCCACAACAGCATCACAACAACCTCCTAGTCCCAAAAAAGCCCCTGTATTTCAACTGCAAATCCCCTCCCTGCCCCAAAAGTGTCCAGTGTCCACTGGCTCCACCTCACTGTTATAATTTCTTCCATTGCTAGAATCACCATATGTGTACCACAGAATACCATTAAGTCCACTCTAGTCCATAGTTCTTCCCCCAATCCTGAGGGGACTGGGATGGTGATGTCCATTCCACCTCCAAGTAAGAGAGGGCTTATATCCCATGGACATGGTGGGGGGGGATGATCATGCCTGCAGATGCAGGCCCACTCCATTTCCTGGGATGGTCTTTGCCCATTGTTGTCTCCTTGCCAGGTGACTTGGGTGAGTCCATTGAGCTGTAGGGTAGGAGTTGCAGCTCCACCGAGGTTCCACGCATATAGGTAGGCCAGAGGCTCCAGTCTCTGGATGTATACCTAAAAAGTCTAGCATCCCACATAGGTTTGAATAGAAGGGACGGTTGAACCGTGTGCAGAGAGGACTTATTTGAGCCTAATTCTGTCACTCTCAGGTATTTATATTCTTAAGTTGCACTCCAATATGTTTCTCATATGTAATAGGTTGTGGGATGGATGAAACTAGAGAATGCATGTATTTACAAACAGAAATGTGTATCCAAGAGAATCTGCCAATGCAGATAATTTTGAGGAAGGAGGAATGGGGGTTGCAACTAGGGAAGGAAATTGGCTGCTTGCCATAGCAGACATAAATTATTTTTATACTCTTTGCAGGGAAACTTTGGTTATAATTTAAAAGAAATTATGAAAATAGTACACAATGAAATCATGCAAAGTAGTTGATTAGAAGATATTGAATTGTTTCTGCAACATTACTCGGGGGACACTTCCCCTCACCTTTTGCAAATATAGTCACCCATAAAGGAAAAGTGCCCTCTCCCCTTGGCCCCCTCATGCGACCGTGTGAAGGCCACACTGCTCTCTACACATGCCTGGTTATAGGGCTGTTAGCACCACAGGAGAAGATGGACTTCCTGCTGCTTATTCCATGGGGAATATCCTCTGGAGTGATGCACATCACTAACTGAGGCTGTGATTGCTGATCAGGGCTTTCTCCCTGTCCTCCTTTGCAGATACAGAACCTATGATGATAGCTTTCATTGGGGCTCTGAGAGTTTGGTTCACAAACAGGACATCGCCTATCTGGCTTGTGGGAGCTTCAGTGAACACGTGTTACATTACAGCTACTTCCTTTGTTCACGAGCTTCTTCAAATCCAATCCCTCTATACTCTTCTGGGATTGAAGAGGTCTGCATCATATTCAACACTGATAAAAATGGGTTGAAATTTTAATATTTAATTAGTCTGAGAAATATCTGCCATCTGCACCCTCTGAGGTTTACTGCAAACATTGCAATCTCTCACAATATCACTTCTATTCTTGTTCCGCAGTAGTACCCAGGACTCTCTGGGATTCCTATACTATTTATTAGGTTCACTGGCCAATGTTGCTCATTCTAATGATTTTATTGCTGTAACCAATGCTGTAATGTCAATTTTGACATACCCTTCCTGACACTAACAGGTTTCATCTTGGCTTTGCTCTTTCTTTAGCTGCCCCAAGATTGGAGAAGTGAATGTTGAAATGGAAGCAGGAAACCTGAATCTGTGCTTGAGACCCAGGAGGCATACAGTAAAAGCAGCCTCCTCAGAAGGTCAACATTGGAGGCCAAGGGAAAGAGAGAAGCACCAAAGGAGCAGGAGCATAGAATCTCCAATCTGTGCCCTGACACCTCTGCTGCACCAGACCCCTGGTTCCATGATTTTATCTGGCCATGCCCACCTGGCCAATCCCTGCCTGAGGTACATCATTGTGGGGCATCTGTGACTTTAGACTATTTCCCAAACCATGTGACTCCCATGCCTGACTCCCTGTCTTTCAAGCCTTGCTGGCCAGGAGCACTTCCTCCTCTGTCTTAAGAGTACTCATTGCTACCTAGTCTGGGGACACCCACAGTTTACAGGTGAATTCACTGGGTAGCAGCATCACACTGCCATTTGGGAACAGGTCAGCTCTCCAACCCTGTGTACTTAGCTGTTTGTGTTCGCCAAGCACTGGCAATGCAAAATACCAGAAATGGGTTGGCTTTTATTGGAATTTATTAGGGTTAAACTTACAGTTCTGAGGGTGTGAAAATGTCCAAACCAAGGCATCATAAAAAATGATGTCTTCACAAGGGTCAGCTGCTGCTGGACTCCTGCCAAGGCAAAATATTGGGCATACCTGTCTCTCTCTGCCTTCTCCTCCAAACTCACTTTCTCCCTAAGCTCAGCAGTGGGTTATCAGACACAATTGCTCACATCTTTCCCTTCTCCTCTGGCCTGGATATCTTCAGCTTGAAGCTGCTCCATGACTCCAGTGTCTGGCCTCTCCCTCAGCCTCTCAGGGATTCTGTGTCTCTCCACAGCTTTATGATATCTTGTAGCCTTCTTCCACATGGGAGGGTAAACATGGCAGCACTCTTTCTAGGTGTGTCCCATGTATGTAGGGCTTCAGCACAATGATTGCAGTCCATCTTGTTGCCTGAAATCTAATCATAAGCCCTTGACTAAGAGAGGGGAATCTAACAAAAAGTGACCTAATAAAAAAGTCCCTTATCTGAATCTAACCAAAATGTCATACATAGAAAAGGCTTACACACACAGCAATTGGTTACTAAGAACATACTTTTCCATGGACCACACAAGACTCAAAGGAGGGAATTAAACCAGTGCAAAGGGATATAGAGGGATCTTCTAAGTCTAGGAGAAATGGTAACTCATGAAGCAGTGGCTGTACATTGGGTGTGGCCATCATTGAGCCAAATGGGGTGCTGACCACCATTGCATTGGTTCCTAGAATGGTCCCGAGAAGAACTCAATACATTGGGTTTTCTCCATCAAACCTTAGCTCCAAAAACATGTGTGTAACTCAGAGATGTGTGCCATTATTTCCATTCTCAGAACCAGAGTGCACATATTTCGCCTGGGGGGAGGGTGGCAGGAACCACGCTGTAAAACTGAAAGCCCCTAATTTCTTCTCCAAAGAAATGATTGTATTTACAACAAAATGGAGAAATTGACCCTCAGGGTGCTCTCAAAAGCAGTGGAGATCATGGAGGGCCTGAGATTTAATTCATTTCAATCCTTCATGAAGAAATGAAATAAACATTTTACAGATGAGTAAAAACTAATACCATTTGCTAGCAGCAACTCACATTAAAAGAAATATAAAAGAACATTCTTCAGGCAGAAAGAAAATAATCTCAGAAGGTTCAAGATTCAGGATCGATAGAAGAATAATATCTATTATTAAACTCATATATCTAAATGACTATTGAATGGATAAAGTAATAATGATACCCATGGCCTAGGACATCAATAAAGAGCTAAAATACACCATAAAATAATATATAGCATAAGATGTGTAAATGGATATGTAACAGTTTGATATCATAATGAATTCCAAAAATAGATATTGGATTATACTTGTAAAGTGTTCTGTTAATCTGGGCATGATTAAGTTAGGATAAGGGAGGTGACTGGGCCAGTCAGTAGAGTATTGAGCCCCGCCCCTTGGTGGGTGTGTTCTCAAAACATAAAAAACATGGCAAAACACTGAGTTGGAGTAGTTTTTTATGTTGGAGTTCTGATGAGCAAGGACAGAATGCCCTGGGGAAAGGAGACAAGCCATTCATCTGACAGATCACAGCTGACCTAGTGGAGAGAGGCAAGGGTTAGAGAACCAGAAAGTCTACAGCTGACCTTGTGGAGGAAACAGAGGAGCTGAGACCAGAGAGAAATGCAGCCCTGAGTAGAGAGGTACCCAAGAAACATGAACCCTGGCAAATGTCAGCATCTGTCTTGGGCAAAGATGGGGTAAACAGATTTTGGTGAAGGAAGAAACTTATGATTTATGGCCTGGTAACTGTAAGCTTCTATCACAAATAAATACCCTTTAAAGACCTACAGATTTCTAGTACTCTGCATCATCTCCCTTTTGGCTGATAAATACAGGATACAAAGTGTTTTAAAATTCATTATTTAGCAAGTCAATGACAAATAATAAGTGCAGATTTGGAAAGGCAAGCAAAAGTGTTATAATTACCCTGGTAAACTTTAAAGAATATTAAAAAGTGCATGGCATCCAAATAAATAGAAGAAAATAAAATTGAACAAAAATACTAACTCCAAAACAAAGTATTCAGGATTTCCTGGGTTGCCATTTTAGCCTTTGTTCTGGGGCCAACTTATTCGTGCAACTTTGTAAGCTGCATCTTTCTTATCCTTAAGAAGACTGAAGGTTCCAGGGTTGATTAATGGTGTTGTTTTGTCCCCATGATAAATCAAGTGCTGTATCACTTCCCCATTTCCACATCATGCAGTAACCAAACTGGACGTGAGGCTCATTTGAAGCAAGAAGAGGCATAATGAGAACAAATAAAAAGTAAATATTTTTGTGCTTCCCAAATTGGATGCTTAGATAATTGATAATGGATCTTTCATGTTTTCTAATGAATGCATTCAATACTATAAATTTCCCTCTAGTCACTGCTTTTGCTGCATCCCACAAACTATGAAGAAGTATTGGACATTAAGAAGCAGAATGAACCAAAAAACAAAAGGCTTTTGAGTGAAGCTATATCCACTTCCACAATAGTACAGACTTAAGATGAAGGTAAGAATGTAAGAAAGTTGGGAATGTATGTTCTCTGATTGCAAGCATTGTTTCCTCAAAATAACACTTTTATGAATGTAACTTCACTTTGAAGGAATTTGCATCATGCTTACCTAAGCTTGAGGGAATCTATGTAAGGAAAAATGAATGAAGACAATGAGTTTTGCCAGTTTGCCCCACATCGTAGTCCTCCAATTTAAGTGTAATGATTTTGAAATTTTCTTTGAAATTCAACCTCATGAGATATATGAGAATTAATCCTTCAGAGAAACCACTTGGTTTTCATGAATTTGGGATATAGTTACATCAAAGAAACATGCAGGAGTAAAACCCTGTGTATTTAAGGAATACTGGAAATCCTTCAGCCAGTCTTTAAATCTCATTGATCATGAAATATTCACACATTAGTTAGTATTTTCATGAATATAAGAATGCTTCCATCTGAAACAAAACCTCATGGAATATGAGAGAATTTAAACAAGAAAGCAACCATATGAGTGTCCTGAATGTAGTCTGCTCTTTACAGTCATGTTTCACTCCTAATTTTAAAAGCCATATAGGGGAACAAGCATAGAAATGTAATACACGTGAGAAAGTTTTCAACCTGACAGAAATCCTCTTTATTCATGAGAAAATTCTTAGTGAAGAGAAATCATATATGTGGGAAAGCTTTAATTCAAATGTCAAATCTCATATACAAGAGGTTTCCTACTGCAAAGAAACCCTATGCATGTAAGTCATGTGAAAAAGCCTTTAGGTACAAATCATATCTCAGAGAACATGAAAAATTTCATAGTGAACAAAAACAAAATGAATGTAAAGAATGCAGAAAAGCCTTCAACAAAAAGCAATTGTTCATTAAACATCAGAGTATTCATCCTGGAGTAAACCCCTATATATTCAATTAGTGTGGAAAAGCCTTCAACCAGAAGGAAAACCTTGATAACCATTTGAGAATACATACTGGAAAGAAACCCTATTAATGTGATGGTTGTGGGAAAGCTTTCATTGTGAAATCAAGCCTCATTACACACCAGAGAAGACAAACTGGAGAGAAACCCTATATATGGAAGGAATGTAGGATAGCCTTCAGTAGCAAATCAATTCTCACTGACCATGAGAAAATTCATAGTGAATGGAAGCACTCTATATATTAAGGAATGATAAAAAGGCAACCTACCCAATGGGAAAAAATATTCGGCAACCATATATCTGATAGGAGCCTAATATCCTGCATATATAAAGAAATCCTTCACCTCGAAAATAAGACAAACAACCCATATAAAAAATGGACAAGTGACCTGAAAAGACACTTCTCCAAGGAAGAAATACAAATGGCTAAAAAGCACATGAAAAAATGCTCAACATCACTTGCTATCAGGGAAATGCAAATCAAAACTACAATGAGATACCATCTTACAACCATCATAATGGCGGCTATTAAAAAAACAGGAAACACTAAATGTTGGAGAGGATGTGGAGGAATAGGAACCCTCATCCACTGCTGGTGGGACTGCGGTATGGTCCAGCCACTGTGGAGGACAGTTTGATGGTTCCTCAGAAAACTAACAATAGACCTTCCCAGGCACCCCCCACCAATAATCCCCTGCAGCACCCATTGTAACCCTTCTGTGATCTAAACCTTCCATGAACATGTAGCCCATATAATAATCAAATACACTTAATAGGAAAAAGAAACAACAATGATAAGCTTAAATGCAAGAGACAAACACAATGAAACTCGGGAAAAAAAAAACAAAGAAACAAAAAACCAATCAAACAAAACACAAAACAAAACAAAATATAATTAGCGGATTGGGACATTCAAAAAATGGAAAAAAAAAAAACAAAAGAAATGCCTTTTTTAAAAAAATTATTCTTTTTCTCCTTTTATCACTGGGTTATCATATGTCCAGTGTGCTGTGACACCTTCCCCCTCTCAATCCTGGTGTCTCCCAAATTTTCATTTAATTTTCAAAGAAGTTTTAGGTCACAGCAAAGTCACACATGGAATACCAGAGACTCCCAGATACCAAACCACCGCCCCTTCCCCACCCCATATTAAAACCCTTTTCTTTTGGATGTTAGCATTGTTATAACTGTTATGCAGATAGCAAAATATAACAATTGTCAATTGTTTACAGTATAGCATACAATTTAGATGATACAGTTTAATAAGTTTTGATGATATTTACCATGTCCTTGGTCCATTACTGTGTGGTAATGAAAACCATTTCCCTTGTCCACTAAAAAACCCCTGTTTGTTCTTTTCTGTTCCTACCTCCCCCTCCCACTGGGGCATATGACACTCTCCTCTCTTGACTCATGGAATGACAAGTTCCATAGTTACATACCTTGGGTATTCCAATCTGCCCTTCCTAATCTACCCACCTGTGAACCCTTCACCACCACACCCAGTAATATCGCTACCCATCTGTCCTGTACTTCAATATCCAACTATACTCTATCCCTTTATCATAGATTATGTCCATATGGGTGATGGCTCACAGCCTATTCTTCTCATTCTCTCCCTTGTTAACCTATCTTTCAGACAATGGTTCTCAGAGACTGCTCACTTTCCTCAGTTCAAATCATTGAGGTCATATACTGTTCATCCTTGAGTGCCTGGCTTGCTTCACTCAACATAAGGTCTTCAAGATTCATCCACGTTATTCCATTTGTCAGCACTTTATTCCTTCTTACAGCTGAGTAATATTCCACTGTATGTATGTACCACATTTTGCTTATCCATTCATCTGTTGATGGGCACCGGGGCTGATTCCAAATTTTGGCAATGGTGAACAATGCTGCTATGAACATTGGTGTGCATATATCTGTTTGTGTCTTTGCTTTCAGTTCTTCTGGGTATATACCCAGCAGTGGAAGCGCTGGATCATATAGAAGATCTATTGTTAGTTTTCTGAGGAACCATCAACCTGTCCTCCATAGTGGCTGGACCATACCACAGTCCCACCAGCAGTGGATGAAGGTTCCTATTCCTCCACATCCTCTCCAATATTTAGTGTCTCCTGTTTTTTTAATATCTGCCATTCTGATGGGTGTAAGATGGTATCTTATTGTGGTTTTGATTTGCATTTCCCTGATAGCAAGCGATGTTGAGCATTTTTTCATGTGCTTTTTAGCCACTTGTATTTCTTCCTTGGAGAAGTTTCTTTTCAGGTCACTTGCCCACTTTTAAATGGGTTGTTTGTCCTTTTATTTTCAAGCTGTAGGATTTCTTTATATATGCAGAGCACTTGCAGTTTGTCTGAGATCTGTTCCTACTGCATCTTCTTCCACACTCATCTGTGTTCAATTTTTTACCACTAATTTATGCATCAGAATTTGAGATTTCTCTTAGTTTATGTAAAGATGGCCTTTTCACTTATTTCAAATTATCCTGGTTGTTTTCATTGTTTCTTCATTCCAGTACAGTCTGTGTAAGCATTTAAAAAATTATCATTTCAAAATTAGTGCTGGCCATTATTGCAGCATTTTATTATAAGGCACCCAAACCATTTATATTTTTTTATTTTCTTCACCTGAGTCTGACATGGATTCAGGTTTAACAGCCACTGAAGTACAGTGTCCTGCTTTCTACTTCACTCTAATTTTCTGTATTATTTTAAATGAGAAATTATCCTTTCATAATTAGATGATAAACTTCTAATCAAGTATTTTAAGAAATTAGAAAATTTATTTATATTCTTAACCTGTACTCCAATATTTTTCTCCTATGTGACAGGATGTGGGATGGATGAAGCTCAAGAATGCATGTATTCACAAACAGAAATGTGTACCCAAAAGAATCTGCCAATGAAAGTAATTCTGAGGAGTGAGGAATGGATATTGAGGTTAGAGATGTAATTTGGCTCTTTGCCATAACAGACTCAAATTATTTTTATACTCTTTGCACTGATAATTCATTATAATTAAAAAAAATTATGAAAATAGTATAAAATGAAACCATACAAAATGGTTGATTTGAAGATATTGATTTCTATCTGCAACATTAATGTGGGAGAACTTTGCAAATACAGTCTCCCATAAAGTAAAAGTGCTCACTCCCCTCGGCCCCCACCCCAGCTGCCTGGACGGTGGAGGCCTCCAAGTCCAAGAATGAGCATGGAGGACAAGGAGCATGGACACCACTGTGTGTAGGCCACCCTGCTCTCTACACGTGTCCAGTTAGAGGGCTGTTAGCACCACAGGAGAAGACAGACTTCCTTCTGCTTACTCTCCAGAGAAGACCTGCTAGAGTGACTCACATCACTAACTGAGGCTGTGAGTGCTGACGAGGGCTTACCCCTATCCTCCTTTGTGTGTCCTGAACCTATGATGTTGGTTTTCATTGGGGCTGTGAAAGTTTTGTTCCCAAACAGGACATTCCATCTCTGGCTTGGGGGAACTGCAGTGAACACGTGCCACATTCCAGTTTCTTCAGGCATACATCAGCTTCTTCTCATCCAAACCATGCGTTCTCTTCTGGGATTGAACCTGTTGTCAATCTTTTAAGGAAGCGGCTGTGACTGTGCAATTCAAGATAACTTTCTCCTTTTTGAAAAGTGCACTTGCAGTTTGTTCTGAGATCTGCTCCTTCCACATCTTCTTGCACACTCATCTGTGTTCAATTTGTTACCACTAATTTAGGCATCAGAACTCGAGGTTTCTCTTAGTTTATGTAAAGATGGGCTTTCCACTTATTTCAAATAATCCTCGTTCTTTCCACTGCTTCTTGGAATTCATTACAATCTGGGTAGGCATTTAAAAAATTACCATTTTAAAAATAATGATGCCCGGGAAGCGGCTGTGGCTCAAGCAGTAGGGCTCCCGTTTACCATATGGGAGGCCCTGGGTTTGGTTCCCGGGGCCTCCTGGTGAAGGCAAGCCCGCCTGCACGGCGTAGTTAGCTGACCCAGGGAGCACAAGCAGCAAGGGGGGGATAAATGAATAAATAAATAAAATCTTAAAAAAATAATTATAATAACAATAATAATGCTGCCCATTATTGTAGCATTTTCTTTCTTTCTTTTTCTTTTTTTTTATTGTGGGTAAAAATCAAATTTTTCACAATACATACTAATATTTGTAAAGTGTTATATAAATATATATGCACATATGTGTATTTGCTTACATAAAAGGTATTTTATATATATATATATTTAAATGTTCATAGATTACCTAAATATTACACAGAAATTACATAGTTTTCCATGTTCCCCACCTCCCACTTCATCACACACAACCATCCTTTATCAATGTGGTACATCACCCACAATCGATATGCCACCAAGCATAGACCACAGTTCACATTTTAGAACACACTCACTTCCACACAGTTCTGCATGGTATATGCTGATGTAAAATGGCCTACATCCATTGCTGCAAGGCCACTCAGGACAATCCCCAAGTCCCAAAAAGCCCCTGTATGTCAACTGCCCTTTCCCTCGTTGCCCCAAAAGCATCCAGCTGTCACCTGCTCCACCTCATGGTTAGAATTTCTTCCATTGCTTGAATCAAAATATGTCTACAACAGAATACCATTAAGTCCACTCTAGTCCATAGCTCTTCCCCCAATCCTGAGGGGACTGGGATGGTGATGTCCACTCCACCTCCAAATGAGAGAGGGCTTATATCCCATGGTTTTGGTGGATGGGATTATTGTACCTGTAGCTACAGGCCATCTCCATTCCCTGGGGTGGCCGTTGCCCAGCATCATCACACCACCAGGTGTCTTGGATATGTACATTGAGCTGTAGGGTAGGAGTTGCATCTCCACCGAGATTCAAGGCATAGCTGGCACATAAGAAGGCCAGAGGCTCATCTCCAGAAGTACACCTAAAAACTCCAGCATCACATGTAGGTTTGAATAGAAGGGACTGATGGACTATGTGCAGGGAGGACTTATTTGAGTCCAACTCTGTCACCCTCAGGAGCACAGATTCCTAAGTACAGCCCACTAATAAGGCATCAATCTCTGAGGCTATCCCCACTTAGGTATGACCTGGGTGTGTCCAGAGCCCTCAGGAGCCCCTCTGTGTGGGGTGATATCCACTTTGATTTTCTATGAGATCCTACAAAGGTGTGCATAAGTGTTATCTCTGGGATTACCTCCCAAATATCTTTGAAGTGTCTTAGCCACATGAACTCATTTCTCTTAAACTTTCCCCCTTTATTCAAGGTTTTTTCCAATCACATTGCCATTTGGCACTTGGTATTAATCCCTCATTGTCAGGGAGGTTCATCCATGGGAGTCATGTCCCATGTTGGGGAGCAGGTAATGTATTCATATGCAGAGTTTGGCTTAGGGAGAGGCCACATTTGAGCAACAAGGAGGCTCTCAGGTGGCAACCCATAGGCACCCAATAACAGTAGGCTAAGTTTCAATTACAAGAGCAAAGACTCATAAGGTTAGTCATCAATAACAAGAACCCATCAGTGGGCCATCCTCTTCTGCCAGACACTGCTCCTGCACACAGGGGACTGTTGCTGCTTCCTTGGAGAATGTGGCAGAGCTCTCCAGGCTGGGAATTCAGATCCCCTCTTTTATTTATTTTTTTTTTTTATTATTTTTTTTTTTTAAAGATTTTATTTATTTATTCATTTATCCCCCCCTTGCTGCTTGTGCTCGCTGGGTCAGCTAACCACGCCACGCGGGCGGGCTTGCCTTCACCAGGAGGCCCCGGGAACCGAACCCGGGGCCTCCCATATGGTAAACGGGAGCCCTACTGATTGAGCCACAGCCGCTTCCCAGATCCCCTCTTTTATTGAGTGATTGTCTACCCACCGTGACCATTCCCCATCCCTTGATCATTTGAACAATTTCATATATCTTTCATGTATATTCAGATGAAATTACTTCCATGTATCCTCCATCCCAGACACCCCATACCAATGATCCTCTGCAGCCCCCATTGTAACCCTTCTGTGATCTAAACCTTCCTTGAATATGAAGCCCATGTAATAACCAAATACAATAAATAGCAAAAAAAAAATAATAATGATAAACTTAAATGCAAGAGATAATAAGTACAAGGAAACGTAGAAGAAAAAAAAACTAAAATATAAATAAAATATAATTTGTGGATTTGGACATTCACAAAAATGGGAACAAACAAAAAATATTTGTTTTTAAAAAATTGCTCTTTTTTCCCTTTATCAATGTATAATCAGATGTCTAATGTACCGTGACACCTTCCCCCAATCATTCCCCAGTTTCTCCCAAATTTTCATTTAATTTTCAAAGAAGTTTTAGGTCACAGCAAAGTCACACCCACAATACTCGAGATTCCCTCATGCCCAACCACCATCCCTCTTACCCACTCGTATTAAAACCTTTTTTTAATGAATATATGTGTATTTGCTTACAAAAATGTTATATATATATATATATATATATAAACATATATTTTAAGAGGTGCTTAGATTACCCAAAATATTACACGGAACCCACTGGGATTCCCATGTTGTCCACCTCCCACACCTCCCACCACATCCCACACAAACATCTCCCACAAGTGTGGCCCACCACCCTCAATGAACTTACACATCCTGTAGCCTTGTCACCAACCATAGACCACAGTTCACACCATAGACCACACTCTTTCCCACTCAGTTCTGAGTGGGTGTGTTGATTTAAAATGGCCTACATCCGTTGCCACAACGGTACTCAGGACAACCTCTAACTCCCAAAGAAGCCACTGTATTTCAACTGCTCATCCCCTCCCTACCCCAAAAGTATCAAGTGGCCACTGGATCCACCGCATTGTTATAATTTCTTCCATTGCTAGAATCAACATACGTGAACAAGAGAATACCATCAAGTCCACTCTAGTCCATAGTTCTTCCCCCAATCCTGAGTGGACGGGGATGGTGATGTCCACTCCAACTCCAAGTGGGAGAGGGCTTATATCCCATGGATATGGTGAGTGGGATGATCCTGCCTGCAGATGCAGGCCCTCTCTGTTCCCTGGGATGGCCATTGCCCATCATTGTCTCCTCACCAGGTGACTTGGATGAGTCCATTGAGCTGTAGGGTAGGAGTTGCAGCACCACCTAGATTTCATGCACACCTGGCACATAGGTAGGCGGGAGGCTCCAGTCTCTGGAAGTATACCTAAAAACTCCAGCATCACATATAGGTTTGAATAGAAGGGACTGGTGAACCATGTGCAGGGAGGACTTATTTGAGTCTAATTGTGTCACTCTCGGGAGCATAGATTCCAAAATAGAACCCACTGATAAGGCATCAGTCTCTGGGGCTATCCCCCCTTATATAGGACCAGGGTGTCTCCGGAGCTCTTAGGAACCCCAATGAGTGGGGTGATAGGCACTTAGATGTTCTATGAGCTCCTACTGACGTGTGCGTAAGAGTTACCTCTGGGATGACCTCCCGACTCTCTTTGAAGTCTCTTAGCCACTTGAACTCATTTATCTTTACCATTTCCCCCTTTTATTCAAGGTCTTTTTCCAGTTGTGTTGCCAGTTGGCACTTGGTATTAATCCCTCGTTGCCAGGGAGGCTCATCCCTGGGAGTCATGTCCCACCTTGGGGGGAAGGTAATGCAATCATATGCTGAGTTTGGCTTAGAGAGAGGCCACATTTGAGCAACAAGGAGGCTCTCAGGTGGCAACCCTTAGGCACCCCACAACTGCAGGCTAAGTCTCATTTACAAGAGCAAAGACTCACAAGGGTAGTCATCAATAAAAAAAAACACATCAGTGGGTCATCCTATTTTGACAGGCACTGTCCCTACACTCAGAGGACTATTGGTGCTCCCTTGGAGACTGTGGCAGAGCTCTCCAGGCTAAGAATTCAGATTCCCTCATTTATTGTGTGATTATCCACCCATCGTGACCATGCCCCATCCCCCGATCCTTTGAATGATTTTGTATATCTTTCATGTATATTTGGATGAACCAATCCCCACGAAATCCCCCCCCGACACCCGCCCCCCAATAATCCCCCACAGTACCCATTGTAACCCTTCTGTGATCCAAATCCTCCATGAACATTTAGTCCATAAAATATTAAAATACACTTACTAGGAAAAAGAAACAAGTGTGATAAGCTTACATGCAAGAGACAAACATAAGGAAACTCAGGGGGAAAAAAAAAAGACAGAAGGAAAAAAAAAAAAAATCAAACAAAGAACAAAACAAAATAAAATATAATTAGTGGATTGGGACATTCAAAAAATGGGCAAAAAAGCAAATGAAATGCCTTTAAAAATATATATATATATTCATATTTTTTTCCTTTCTCTTTTCTCCTTTCCCTTTTTAACTTCCCTTTATCACTGTGTTATCGGATGTCTGGTGTGCCATGACACCTTCCTACTCTCAATCCCCATTGTCTCCCAATTTTTCATTTAATTTTCAAAGAAGTTTTAGGTCCCAGCAAAGTCACACACGGAGTGCCGGAGACTCCCAGATACCAAACCACCCCCCTTCCCCACCCCATATTAACTCACCGCCCTTTTTTTTGGTTGTTAACATTGTTATAACTGTTATGCAGATAGCAAAATATAGCAACTAAACATTGTCAGTGATTTACATTATAATTTACAATTTAGATTATACAGTTTAATAATTTTGATGATATTTACCATGTCCTGTGTCCATTACTGTAAGGTAATGAAAAACCTTCCCCATGACCACCAAACAACCCATTAGATCTTGACTGTTCCCTTCTCCCCAGCCCCCCACGGCCCGTGATACTCCCCTCTCCCAACCTATGGAATGTCAAAATTCACATTTACATGCCCTGGGGATTTGAACCAGCCCTTCCTAATCCACCCCCACAGTGCTGCACCACCAAACCCAGGAACACCACCACTCATCTGCCCCATCCCCCAATATGCAACCACACTCTATCCCTTTACCATAGATTATGTCCATATGGGTGATGGCTCAAAGCCTGCTCTTCTCTTACTCTCCTTTGTTAACCTATCTTTCAGACAATCGTTCTCAGAGACTGCTCACTTTCCTCAGTTCAGATCAGTGAGGTCATATACTGTTGATCCTTCAGTGCCTGGCTTGCTTCACTCAACATAAGGTCTTCAAGATTCATCCATGTTATTCCATGTGTTAGCACTTTGTTCCTTCTTACAGCTGAGTTTTTTTAATGGATGTTAACATTTGTATAACTGTTATACAGATAGTAAAATATAGCAACTAATCTTTGTCAATGGTTTACAATATTGTTTACAATCTAGAAAGTACAGTTTAATAATTTTTGATGATATTTACTATGTCTTGTGTCCATTAATGTAAGGTAATGAAAAACCTTTCCCATGACACTAAATACCCCATTTGATCTTCATTGTTACTTCCTCCCCATCCCCCTGGGGCATATGACACCCCCTTGTCCTAACTCATGGAATGACAAGATTCATAGTTACATGCCCTGGGTATTCCAACCTGCCCTTTTTAATCTACATGCCTGTGAAGTCTGCACCACAAAACCCAGTAATTATTATTTGTCCTATACTTCAATATGAAACTATACACTATCACTTTACCATAGATTATGTCCATATGGGTGATGGCTTAGAGCCTGCTCTTCTCTTTCTCTCCCTTTTTAACCTATCTTTCAAACATTGGTTCTCAGAGACTGTTCACCTTCCTCAGTTCAAATCACTGAGGTCACATACAGTTCATCCTTCAGTGCCTGGCTTGCTTCACTCAACCTAAGGTTATCAAGATTCATCCTCGTCATTCCATGTGTTAGCACTTTATTCCTTCTTACAGCTGGGGAATATTGCATTGTATGTGTGTACCACATTTTGCATATCCATTCATCTGTTGATGGGCACCAGGGCTGATTCCAACTTTTGGCAATGGTGGACAAGGTCGCTATGAACATTGGTGTGCATATATATGTGTTCATGTATTTGCTTTCAGGTCTTCTGGATGTATACCCAGCAGTGGAATTGCTGGATCGTATGGAAGACCTATTGTTAGTTATCTGAGGAACCGCCAAACTGTCCTCCATAGTGACTGGATCATTCCACAATCCTACCAGCAGTGGATGAGTGTTCCTATTCCTCCACATCCTCTCCAACACTTAAAGTGTGCTGTTTTTTTAATGGTTGCCATTCTCATGGGTGTAAGATGGTATCTCATTGTAGTGTTGATTTGCATTTCCCTGATAGCAAGCGATGTTGAGCATTTTTTCACGTGCTTTTCAGCCAACTGTATTTCTTCATTGAATGTTGGAAAAGATTATGAGAACCAGAGCATAAAGGGTTAAGCATTTAAAAAGCATGTTTGCCTGTGGAGAAACATTAGTAAATGTCTCCAAAACACTGCATACTGCAGACATAAGTTGGAGGAGGAAGAGCAGAATGAACACACGACTAAGATGTTATTGTCTGAATTCCCAAGAAAGATTGTCTGGGAACACAGAAACATGCAGTGCTCTCACGTACCAAGCTGAGGAACTAATGAGGATGCCCTCCTTTTGCTATCATTTTTGAAGTATAAAAAGCAGCTTCAGCTTAAATAAACTTGCCTGCATTCCACATGGAGTGAGTTTCACTGACCTCAAACTTTCTTTGGATCATTCCTGGCACCGTCTCCCTCCACATTGAATTATAAGAGATGGCGCCCAAACTGGGACACGACTAGTCTTTTCTCTGGATCAGTGCCATGGGAACAAGGACTGCTGGGTCAGACAGTCCTGGCCTTCTGTTGGTGAGTCAAATAATCTTGATCATCAGTGTAATGGGTAATCAGTCAACTTGGTTAGAGGAATATTCCCAAGTTTTGAAGTCCCTCTTAAAGAATACAAGGGTATCTGTGATTACCCTAGAGTTACTAAAACATTTTCCTCTTGTCCAGAAACATTGTTATGTATGGTCTTTGTATAGTCTTATTTCTGTTGTTCTTGAACCATTATAGTCAGATGAAAATGAAGATATTTAAAATGGATACTGCTATTGCTAACACTCTAGCAGAACAAGCTAATGATGATTTTAATGAAAAAAATATATGAAAAATCAATGAACAAGCAAAAACAGATAAACTGATGTCTAATAAAAAGAAAAAAAAAAGGAAAAGGGAGTTTATGAAACTTTTCCAGGGGTCATTAAGCCATTCTCTCCAAAAGATGATTTATTGTCTTTTGACCGAGCATCTGCACCTCCTAAGGTATCGACTGATCCATTTTTTACAACATTTGATGACCCTCCAAAAGTTTCTGTTTTTGTGCAAGCACCATCCTCTTCAATTATGAAAAGTATAGCACAGGGAAGTAGAGAAGGAAATTAAGAGGTTATGCGATTTTTTTTTACTTTTCCAGTAACAGTAACACGAATTCCAGTAGATGCTAAGAATCCCCAAGGGGGTGTACAATATGAGCATGCTCCTATTCCTTTTAAAATTATCAAAGAATTAAAACAAGTATGCACTCAATATGGTGTAAATTCTCCTTATACTCAAGAATTGGTGCAAAGAATGGCACAAGGAAACAGATTAATACCCTGGGACTGGGATTTTTAGCTTAAGCCATTCTTTGTTTAGGAGAGCTTTTACAATTTAAAACTTAGTGGGCTGATGAAGCTAATATTGTTGTATGATGAAATCAATGGCAAAATCCACCAGTGCCTATTACTGCTGAACAAATATTATGAACAAGTCAATGGACTGGGATTCCTTACGAAGCTAAATATGATGATATTGCCATTGTACAAGTGCAATTGTACTGCCTAGCTGCCTGGCAAAGAATCTCCATCCCTGGAAAGGCTCTACAATCATTTTTTTAAAAAATTTCAAGAAAATCCTGAACCCTATGCTGAATTTGTAGCAAGGCTCTCAGATGTAGTCAACAAGACAGTAACTCAATCTGATCTTAAAGAAACGCTTATTCTAATGTTGGCTTTTGATAATGATAACAGTGAGTGTAAAAAGGCTTTATGTTCAATAAAGGCAAATGGAAGAACTTTACAGGATTATATAAAAACATGCCAAAACATTGGGCCTAATACTTATAACATGAACCTTCTTGCAGCTGCTCTAAAGGGATGTAGTCCTATGATTAATAATTTAAATTGCTTTAAATGTGGGAATCCAGGTGATATGAAAAAAGATGGCCAAGCCAAAACTTGTGTAATAGCTCCATTTAGCATCAATAATAAATTGATACCAAGTTGTGTGTGTCCCAAAATACCAAAAAGGGTGACACTGGGCCAAGGAATGCCATTCTAAATATCATAAAAATGGTAGTCTCATTAATAAGTTGGGAAACGTCCAAGTGGGTCTTCCTCAAGGCCCTCAGACAAACAATATGAGCACATTTCCCAGCCTTTCTCAAATTTACCTAGTCAGCACAGAGTAGTTCACTCCAACCTGTAACAGAACTTAAGGCAGTTACCAAAAGCAGTACAGCTGTTGATCCTTCCTCAGCTGAAACTAAGTTTATTACTCCTTCACTGAATATACCCAAAATTAACAACAGGAATTAAAGGGCCTATCACAGAAATCTGAACTTTGAGCCTAAGAGTACTCCTAAAGAGTAGTAATACAAAATATACATGTTAAATATCTGTAAAAACTGCTAAATTAGAGCATAACTTTATTTATGCTGTTTAAGTTGTCCTGGCTGGTTGCTGATTATGAACAAAATTGTTTCAAAGAACGGTTTTATATATTAGATGTAACACAGATTCCGGAAAAAATCTTAAAAACAGTAAAATCAAAGATGTGAAATGATGGAGGGCTTGAAGACAGCCATAACAAAGGAGTGAAAATTATGGGTCAAATTAGTAAGCTTTATTTTTCTGTTAGTGTGTCATAATTCTTTTTGTATTTGTCTGTTTGTTCAGTATCAGTGTATATTTTGATACCTCTGGATGGTAATACTAATTTGATAATTGAAGATTATTATAAGAGCTCTATTCAAATGGCAAAAAATAAAATAAATGCTTCTATTAAATAAATATGGATATTAGTTTAAAATAATAAAAGTAGTTATACTCAAATTAAATCATTATTCTAACAAGTTTGTTTAATGTTGATTGTAATTATATGTTGTCAGGAGTTTGCTTGGAAGTAGTTTCCAAAATCATTGTGGTAGCTAATGTATGGAAGGTATATAGAATGTGCTTTTATTATTAAAGAAAAGAAAGTCATTTTATCTTAAGATAAAATACATAGTTATTAAAACAATGTAAAATGTGGGACAAAACCTGTATAAATATAAAAGTGCAAAAGGCTTGTGAAAAAGAAAATTTTTGTGGTGAAAGTTAAGTAAAATTTGAGCAGTCTATCCATAAAAATTTAAAAGCTTTAATGTCAATGTAATAATATAAAGTTAAACTTTTATTCTCTCTCAAAGTTTCTCAAGTCAGTAGTCTGTTTAGTAAAAGTTTACAAAGTTTTACTCCTCAATATTCAGTTGTAATAAAGTCTGTTTTATCAAAAGTGTTTCTTGTACTTTAAACTTATCATTTCCATGAAGAATCAGGTCTTATCACTTTTCAAAAGAACACAGTGTTTGAACCTGATTTCTCAAAGTCAAATCCTGAAAGATAGCTTTTATTTCAAACTGTCACAAATAACTTTACTTTTACCTAAAAAAAGTAAAATACTAAAAATAGTTAAGTTCATGTGATATCAGTAGAAGTATTTAAAACTGTTGTATAATTAAAAGAAATTTTCTAATTTTTTAACAATTAAAGTTTATCAATATAAAGGTCATATGAATACTTTAAAAGTGTATAAAATTCCTGAAAATATCATGATATTTCAATATAATAGTAAATAAAATATAATGTTATTAATCATAATTTTTAGTTATGACTACAAGAAGAAAGCAGCCATTAAAGCCTGCTGGGGTATTGCATAACAGTAAATAATAGTAAAATAAAATAACACCACTGCAGCATGTAGTGGTCCCAAATTTTGCTAGTTTGTTGCAAAAAATTTATATCCAGTTATGTCTCTATCACCTTTTTTTGTCCTTTTTTGTGTTTTATTTTGTTGTACAAAATCTGTCCCTATTTTACGAGTTATTTCAAACTGGAAATGAAATATTTGAAGTGCCCAGCAAAACATGTACATGCACTTCTGGTGCATCAAAAATTTTTACTTTATTAATGGATTCTCCAAATATTGCCACTGTCATCTTTAAAGGGTTGGTACAGTGAATCAGGCATTTTAAACCAAATCTTCTATTTAATTATCTGGGGGTAACAAATTCTCTAGATTCTTAGCTGCTTGGCTAGATTTACTTTTCCCCTGGTTTTCCTCTAGCTGCCCTTAGGCTTCACCCTCCTGCCTATTATCGCCATTGTCAGTAGGATAACCCATCACTTAATGTCTGAGAATAGTGAAAGTTTCCTTTATTTCACACTGATCTGTTCTCACTTATTTTTATACTCATGCCCTCATTTTGGATGAAAAGTGTCTTCTGCCTACATAAAATTGTAGCGCATTATTTTACATTGGAAACACATAATATTGTTTTCTAAAACTTACTTAATTTTTCTATTATTAAGTGTTGGTAGCCTATACAGGATCCCATTATTAAGCTATATCATGTAGAACCAGGATTTTTCCAGTTCTTCAGAGACTTCATCTAATAACCATTTGCTCAATTAGTGTAGCAGTTAGTTTTTCCTGAAGTACATTATTGATTTTCAAGCTAAGCTTTTTGCCTTTTTCTTGATATCATTTCTGTATCTGAGGATTTGCTTTCTCTATTATACCTCTATATTCTGCAGTTTAAACACCAACATTCATATAATCTTACATAAATTCAGCAAAAGTATTGTTGTCAATAATGTGTAACTATGAAGTTTCTATGTAAGACATACTGAAAGCTTGCATTTTACTAGAGATCATTGATGTTATAAAACAATAAAAATGCAATGCAGTGATGTGTGTAGCAAACACAGTTTTCAGGAAATAGGTAGCATTTAACTTTTCAATGTCAAATATAATAGGATCAATATCCTGCACTGTTCCTATCAAAAAATATTTTTATATAATCTTCATTTATCTGAGTTTCATTCTAATTTTTCCCATCTTATACTGCATACATCCTCAAAGGGTGGTGGATGCCTTCTAACTTCCAATTTATTTCAGTCATAGACCCACAGATACTTTCTGCCATGAAATCAGCTAAATAACAAACAAACAAAATATAAAATAGAAGTTTTTAAATGACCTTCTATTATTAAAGGTCAATGTGAGCCTTCCCTGAGAACTCTCCTTGGGATTTACAACAAATATCTGCTTTTTTCTTTATTAAGATCTTCTCTACTTGGCTTGCAATTCTCTAGACCACTGGTTCTCAATGTGCAGTCCCAGGGGTCACATCATCAACATCACCTGGGAACTTGCTAGAATTGCAGATTCTCAAGTACAAACCAAGACCTACAGAAACATAAACTTTGGAGAGATTCTTAATGAGATGTGTTTTAATGATTACTCTAGTGATTATGATGCATGTTAGAGCTTGAAAACCACTGTTTACAATATCCTTGACTCTAATTTAATTCTAATAACCTTAGAATGTGATATAGAGGTATAATAGGCCTATGAATTTAGCAGCTAGGCACATCATCTGTTAGGTCAGAAACTAACTGCAAAGGAATATAATAATACTGTTATCCACTAAAACAAGAGACATGCTTATATAAAGAGAAAGAAAATCTTATGGTGAACCAGTAATACAAGCCATCAAATGAGAATTTACTAAGTATAATTTGCATTTCAAGCCCTTTTTTTCTGGCAAACAATAAGTATACATTATAAATACATATAAATAATTAAAATTTCTATATAACAGGTAGCCTTTGCTTGACAATCTCATATTTTCTCTGCAAATAATAGAGTTGACAAAAAAGAAACTTACTTTGTTATATGTTTGTTTGAATGGATTCTTCTCAACATGTTTGAATATACAGTGAAAGGATTCTAAGAAATGAACAATTTCAGTAATAATGGAGGAGTTGTATAATTTGTGAACATGTATCACAGGAAACCAGGTTAACTTCTGCTTCATCCAAGGACACACTGTATTTTCCACCACATTGGCAACTCAGTGACAAACAGTGACCATCTTACTAGATGCCCATGTATTTGAGAGAACTTCAGGGTACAGGATCCTGATGCCCATAATTTACAGGATACAGCGAAGGAGATTCTCAGACAGAAATTTATAGCTGTGAATGCCACGACCAGGAGTCACAGTATTACAGCCCCAAAAGCCTGTGGGAGGTGCATAGGGACCGGCTGGACTGCGCCAGCGCCCAGCATACTATCACTTTGTTTTAAAACTTGCTAAAGCTTTCTAAAATATTTTACTAAAGAAGTCAAGGTGGCCACATTCCCCTTCCTGTAAAATATCCAACAATAAATCAAGTTTATATTGAACACTGTAGCAACAGCCCCAATTCTAATTATAATGATAACAACAAAACCAATGCAAGTATTAAAATTACAAGTTAATGTATTACCCTACAGCCCAAATAGAAAACACTATTTGTTTTTACCTATGTCTCAAACTATACCAAATAAAAAAAATTGAGATCATTCTAATCATGCTACTAAGAATCTTAAATGCTTAAGAAATAAAAGATTATTCATTGGATGTCTGTTGTTGCATACTCTACTGTAGTTATGAATTAGGTATAATATACTGAAATACTAATCAAAACTTTAATACAGTACATTGCATATATAAATAATTTAATAACTTGTATGTTACACATAAAGGTATTTTATTAAGTATATATATATATCTTGCTTTAAATTTGAACAGCCATGAAACTAAATATCTTTTAAAAAAAGGGTTTAGTAAGTATTGTTCATGCCTAAATGTAAAGCATCATGCAGAAAACTTTCTTAATCAACAAAGAAATGCCTTGCTAGTTAACACTTTTCACATTTCAGGAAAAATATTGGAAATTAAAATATTAAGCATATAAAGTATGTTTTATAACAAATTTTTAAAAAGTGCATTTCAACAGGTGTTGTATTCCTCCCTGGGGGAGCTGGCCACTCTCCCAGGGATTGATGCATAACTTTAAAATGTACTGCTCGGGGAGTATTGTCTTCCTTCCTGAGGAGGCTGGTCCCTTCCTCGGTAATTAGTAAAATACTCACAAGTTGGCATCTATAGTATTAAATTCATTAATCCTAAACACAGTCAACAAAATCTCTAGTATCAGTTGCTATTTTAACACTTCCAAGCTAAAAGCTAAATAATGGTAATTATATATATATATATAACTGCTCTATTTATCTGTCATACTGTAAATTTGTTCAATATTGACCTAATCTTTTATTTAGTTATGTTATTTGTCAATATAAGCTTATTAAAATAAATATATATTAACATTTATCTTGTATCTATTCAGGACTCTAGCCAAAAATAAGCCAAGTATATCAGTGTATGCCCCCATTTTGTAAGCCTCTGAATGTATGTATACTTATCACACAAAATTAACAGTTAAACCTCTCTTTATAAATGCTACAAAAATAAAAAAGGGGGAAAAGGTGAGGTGCAAGAACAATTATATCAAGCATTATTTACAATAAAATTTTTAAGCCAAAGGTCAGAATCATATACATCAGCTGCAAAGCATTCCTGGCAAAAATCAAGCAATAATACAGAAACAAATATTGGACAAGTTTATTGAAACCTTAAAAATAATAATCAATGGGATAAGGCAGAATTTAGGTTAGGATATAGGGTCAAGGTTTTGCTCTTATCATTACATAAAAGGGAGACCAGCTTTGGGGCCTGTCCAGACATCTGAAATCTGGTCATAAACAAGCCGAAGAAGCTGACACAAAAAGGAGAAATGATGGTAACTTCTAAAAGTCAGAATATCACTCTAACACAATTATTCCTTGCTATGCTTACCTTGAGAACCACAGCAGTAAGTAGTGCACTTTCACATAATTATACATACTGGGCTTATATTACTAATTTGCCTCTTTTAGAATTGTTGACTTGTGGGGACAAATACTACCCTGTTTATATTAATAGGTCTTTTCATTTTCCTGGGCCCATTGATTCTTGCCTTCCTCTAAAACCTGATGAAGAAGGGAAATTTATTGAAAATTTAACCTTGGCTTTTCTTGAATTATCTTATTGCATAGGATCCATGGATCCATCTATACAGCCCCAAAACCTGAGTACAAAGTGATAAATGGCATACATACCATGTTTCATCTGAGGTTGTGCTCTTTAATAATTCCTATAAAATTGTAAAGAATCAGGACTTTATAGGGATACCAAAACCTAATGTAAACACAACCATATATTGAAAAATTCATAATTCAACACACACAACTATTGAAAGCTATCCTTATTATTAGAATTTTGGTGACATCAAAAGTATAAATACATCACTAAATTGGACTCATCAGGGACGTTTTATGCCACAACTATGGTACACTAAACTTAACAAAACTAAAAATTATTTGTGGAAATTATTTTTGGGAACTAGCCCAATTTTTGAATGGCAAGGCAGTAAAACTAATGTTACCAGTTAAAAAAGAAAATCCACTTAATTTCTTAAACTATGTGTATGGGATCCCATTGTTTTTACAGTAGGAACAGTGAGCATTAATCAAACATGGTTTTTCTGCAGCAATTGCTCCCTTTACAGTTGTGTATCAGAATCAGTTTTACAGGAGAGTTCTACTGCAGTTCATAAAGGATGACGGCTTCATGGAATATGGCTTCCGGTTAACATGAATTGCTTTGGGCAGTCTTCCCCTGAGAGTCAAATGCTTTGGAACTATCTAAATCATTATTTTAAAAGAACCAAACGTTTAATTGGATTAATTGCAGCTGCTGTATTAAGGCTTATGGGCATTATTACATCTGCTGCTTTGCCAGTAAGTGCCCTACATGAGAATGTCCAAACACAACAATATGTTAAAAATTGGCATCATAATGCTAGTGAGTTATGGCATAGTCAGGCATATATAGATGAGAAATTAATAATAGGCTTAATGACTTAGAGATGGCTGTTACACAAATGGGGGATCAAATATATAATCTAAATTTTAGGGCCTGGTAACTGTAAGTTTCTACCTCAAATAAATACCATTTATAAAAGCCAAAAAAAAAAAAAAAAAAAAAAACAGGGTTTGAAGTGCAATTGGAATAAAAGTACTTTTTGTATCACTCCTCTCTCATACAATGATTCCCACTATGAATGGGAAAAAATTAAACATCATTAAATAGGTCATCACACAAATTTATCTATAGAAATTACAGATTTGCAAAAAAGGATTTTGAGCATGTCTCCGAATCAACTTACTACACTTCCAGGTAGCGAATTTTGGCCATCAGTGACAGATCAATTGCATAAAACAAACACCTTACATTGGTGGAAATCAACCTCTGTACTTGTTAACTTTGGTGTGGTGACCAGTGGTGCTATGATACTCTTAACTGCATTAGGAGGCATTCGCAAATCCCTGCTGTCCTGCATTAATAGGGCTGAAAAGACCAACCATGCCAATCACTTGATTCTGCTTAAAACCCTTAACTCTCAAGAACCCTGTCCATGGATCTTGGCTGGTGGCCATTGACAGGTAAGACCTTCAGAGGAGGGCAACCTAAGACAGGCACAGTCACACAGAACAAAAAACAAAAATGTGAATTTTTCGAAAAGATGCTTTGAGCCAGAGCATAAAGGGTTAAGCATTTAAAAAGCATGCTGGGAAAAGAAACAAGTGTGATAAGCTTACATGCAAGAGACAAACATAAGGAAACTCAGGGGGAAAAAAAAATAGAGAGAGAGAAGGGAAAAAAAAACCAAATAATCAAACAAAGAACAAAACAAAATAAAATATAATTAGTGGATTGGGACATTCAAAAAATGGGCAAAAAAGCAAAGGAAATGCCTTTAAAATATATATATATATATATTCATTTTTTTCCTTTCTCTCTTCTTTTTTCCCCTTTTTCCTTCCCTTTATCACTGTGTTATCGGATGTCTGGTGTGCCATGACACCTTCCTCCTCTCAATCCCCATTGTCTCCCAATTTTTCATTTAATTTTCAAAGAAGTTTTAGGTCACAGCAAAGTCACACACGGAGTGCCGGAGACTCCCAGATACCAAACCACCCCCGCTTCCCCACCCCATATTAATTCCCCCTCCTTTTTTTTTTTTTGGTTGTTAGCATTGTTATAACTGTTATGCAGATAGCAAAATATAGCAACTAAACATTGTCAGTGATTTACAGTATAGTTTACAATTTAGATGATACAGTTAAATAATTTTGATGATATTTACCATGTCCTGTGTCCATTACTGAAAGGTAATGAAAAGCCTTCCCCATGACCACCAAACATCCCATTAGATCTTGACTGTTCCCTTCTCCCCAGCCCCCCAGGGCCCATGATACCCCCCTCTCCTAACCCATGGAATGTCAAGATTCACAGTTGCATGCTCTGGGGATATGAACCAGCACTTCCTAAACCATCCACCCCCCCAGTGTTGTACCACCAAACCCAGGAACACCACCGCTCATCTGCCCCATCCCCCAACATGCAACCACACTCTATCCCTTTACCATAGATTTGGATCACAGAAGGGTTACAATGGGTACTGCGGGGGATTATTGGGGGGAGGGTGTCTGGGGAGCGTTCGTGGGGATTGGTTCAACCGAATATGCATGAAAGATATACAAAATCATTCAAAGGATCGGGGGATGGGGCAGGGTCACGATGGGTGGATAATCACACAATAAATGAGGGAATCTGAATTCCTAGCCTGGAGAGCTCTGCCACAATCTCCAAGGGAGCAGCAATAGTCCTCTGAGTGTAGGCACAGTGCCTGTCAAAATAGGATGACCCACTGATGTTTTTTTTTTTTTTTTTTTTTTTTTTTTTTTTTTTTTTTAATTGATGACTACCCTTGTGAGTTTTTGCTCTTGTAAATGAGACTTAGCCTGCAGTTGTGGGGTGCCTAAGGGTTGCCACCTGAGAGCCTCCTTGTTGCTCAAATGTGGCCTCTCTCTAAGCCAAACTCAGCATATGATTGCATTACCTTCCCCCCAACGTGGGACATGACTCCCAGGGATGAGCCTCCCTGGCAACGAGGGATTAATACCAAGTGCCAACTGACAGCTTTTTGCAGTGGCAGTATCGTAGCCAATGAGGTTTATCCGAGGCACGATTATTGCTAATTGAAAACTTTTCCCAAGT